>CM033647.1:11393977-11661835 GCA_019512145.1 Engystomops pustulosus | reverse complement strand
GCGCTTACCTGCACTCAGCCGGCCTCGGTGAATTCCAGCGCGTTCAGCGCAGCAGCACCACCTGGTGGATGGCGGAGGAACTACCTTTTTAAATCCCGGCCGGACCCGAATCCAGCGCAGAGAACGCGCCGCTGGATCGCGAATGGACCGGGTAAGTAAATCTGCCCCAATGTGACCAACCCCTTTAAATGAGTAAAAGAAGATTCCCAAACAGCTATTTCTCCAGGAGATAGTTAATGACATGATCCACAGGAGTCTGTGAGCTTCTGTCAAGTCTGGTATTAGTAGAACAAGAACTAGCCTTCAAGAAAAACAACAGGGACAGGTGACATGGAAGGGACAGGTTCTTTCTTCCCGAAATGTCAAAGAACATACAGAACCCTTGTTAAGAAAATGGTCAACAGTCAGAGATAAAGCCGGATTAGATCAGCCGCACGACCTTTGGATTTCTGAATGCGGAGGTTGCCTTTTCTTCATAAAGTGCAAGTATCTGGTGAATGAGAACCGAAAAAACACATAAAATACAAGACAGCGACTTGTGCCATCTAGACATGGAAAAAACTAAGATGATACAGATGTTAACCTTGTTAAAGTTGTATAGTGTGGCCACCCCTTTAGAATTTATTTTACTAGTAATTTTTTTTATTAATTTAGCACATTAAAAAAAAATCTTCTGCTTTTTGATGTATATTTTGAGACCTGTAACTGTCACCCATTGATGGGTGTGTGTATTCTGCAAGCTGTGGAGAAAAATTGGAATGAAGAACAATGACGTGTCTTCTCTCAGCTCTTTCCGCATTTGGGCTTTATGTTCCTAAAACATCGTATTCATCTAGTTTTTTTCCATGTCTAGATGGCACAAGTCGCTGTACTGATTTTATTGTTTTTTCGGTTATCATTCACCAGATACTTGCACTTTAGATGAAAGAAAAGGCAACCTCCGCATCAGAAATCCCAAAGGTCATGCGGCTGATCTATCCGGCTTTATCTCCTGAATGTGGCCATTTTCTTAACAAGGGTTCTGTAGTTCTTTGACATTTCGTGAAGAAAGAACCTGGTCCCTTCATGTCATCCTGTCTGTTGTTTTTCTTGAGGCTAGATTTCTTTGTTCTACTAATACCAGATTGACAGAAGCTCACAGACTCCTGTGGATCATTGTCATGAAACTATCTCCTGGAGAAATTGCTGTTTGGGAATCCTCTTTTACTCATTTAAGGGTTGGTCACATTGGGGCAGATTTACTTTACCCGCGACCATCGCGCGAGCTCAGCGGCGCGTCTCTGCGCTGGATTGGGTCCGGCGGGGATTAAAAAGGTGTTCCTCGCCATCCACCAGGTGGTGCTGCTTGCGCTGACGCGCTGGATTCACCGAGGCCTGGCGAGTGTCAGGTAAGCGCGTCCCGAGCGACACATTTTTCCTTGTTTTAAATGCATCGTTTTTCCGATCACGTGGGTTTACTTCCGGCACGCCCCCGATATTCCGTCGGCACGTCATGCCGGCGCCGAGCGCCGACCATCCGATCGGTGCGCCAAAATCCCGAGGCAAATCCAGGGAAAATCGGCGCAAATCGGAGTATGATATTCGGGTAACACGTCGGGAAAACGCGAATCGGGCCTTATAAATGACCCCCATTGTGTTTGTAAGTGTGTTTGTGTGTGTGGGGAATGGGGTACTTTACCAATATACATCTAGTATAGTGCATGCTCTACTTTATTGATATGTAAATGAAGGACTCCTGTCTTTACAGTGAAACGGTTGGTAGATGAGAACTGCCATCGTCTGCTTCTTCTGTTCCCTTCAGCTGCAGCAGTTCTGACAAAAAAGCTCTGGGTGTGAGCCAAAAACATCACGATTGTGTGTAGATGGCTACAATAGACAAAGTTTCATTGATTCATTAGTGCCTGGATCTATTTTGAGTTTATAGTCGTGGAGTCTCTAGTGAGATCTTATATTGTGGAATCCTTAGCAGGATCTAGCACTTCTCCTAATCTCCATCAGGCAATTCGGGAAGACCATCCCATACCAGTCTACATTTCCAGTGAGTAAAGTAATTTCACAGGGTAAGTATAAGACTGTGATAGGGTCCTTCGTATTATATATACCCTGCTAAAGTTTGTCGTTCACAAACATTAGGCCACAGGTTATGTGACCATCAACTTATGTTGATGTGTGCTGTTAGACTGTAGATTTTGTAAACAAGAAAATCTATGGGTTCTAACTCTTGGAGGGGAAAGAATAAGGGTGACAGAGGATTTCAACAGTAGCTCCATCCCAGTCTGTTATCTTTTTTCTGACTTCAGGCTTTATCACAAACTCTGCAGTCCCCAGACTTCAGCCCTTCCCCTCAGACACTATCTTCACAGCAGGGAAGCTGTTAATCTTTAGGACACACACAGCAAAGAATACACTTCATGCAGCAACTGTTTCACTGTTAGTTTCTACTATAAAAAATAACTAAATAAATAACTAAATAAATCTTTATTTATATAGCAGCATTACATTTACAGATCATGGGGGTATATATACAAATACATGGAGACAATAGGAAAGAGGCCAGGCTAACAAGAGGTTACAATTTATGAGGATGAAAAGTTGGTATAGAAAATAACTTGTACTGTAGTCCAGCCATTCTTTAAAGGGGCTGTCCACTATCAGCAAATAATTAATATTCTTTGTGAAATGAAAGTTTATACAACTTTCCAATATACTTTCTGTATCAATTCCTCACGGCTTTCTCTGTCCATATAAATCTGTCCATGGTCTTATGATGGACATGCAGGTGTATGAGCTGTATCAGAGAGAGAAATCAGAGCCTTGTGATATTATGATCACATGACCATGGTCAGATTTCGGTCTACTGGAAGTAAACATAGAAGCTTTCTATAGCAGGACAGCAAGGAGAGGGCTAGAAAACTGAGTAACCGATACAGAAAGTATATAGGAAAATTGTCTAACTTTTTCTTACACAAAC
The DNA here is from genome assembly GCA_019512145.1 of Engystomops pustulosus. Taxonomy (NCBI): domain Eukaryota; kingdom Metazoa; phylum Chordata; class Amphibia; order Anura; family Leptodactylidae; genus Engystomops; species Engystomops pustulosus. The sequence continues at coordinate 11,658,864 of CM033647.1, read as the reverse complement.
AGAATCAATTATTTGGTCTAGGTGGACAACCCCTTTAAGGGATAAAATAATTATATAAATAAATCGATGGTTCATGTTGAATGAACCAGTCACCAGCTGCTATTGATATCTCTAGAAACTAGGGTGCCCCGGTCTGCAGAGAAACCTGTTTATTGGTATCAAACAGTGAGGGATTACATAGACAGGAGGAGAAATCATAGGAGGTGAATGAAAGTTACATGCAGTTAGGGAATATATGTGATAGGCCTGCCTGAAAAGATGGACACATTTTAAATTATTACAATTGGATATGACTTTGATGTGCAGCAGAGCTTTGTGGATGAGGGTGATTAATTTGAATTGAATATGGAATGTGATGTGCAGTGACTGACACAGAGTCCAGGCATCCATGTAACATCGGGATTGATAAAAGTCTGGCAGCTGAATTAAGAATAAATTGTAGAGGACTGAGTTTAGTAAGTGGAAGAGTGAATAGTAGAAAGTAACAGTATTCAAGATTTGAGTGAATTAGAGCGAAAGGACGGATTCTGGAAAATATGTTTTGGGGTACTTGTGGCAGGAGCGTGGAAGTGATTACATTTAATGTGCAAGGAATAGGTTGGAGTCCAGCCCAAGCCCAAGGCAGATGGCTTGCTTACTCAGAGTTATAACGTAAATGTAAGTGTAGATGGCAGTGCTCGGTTGATTAGTCAATGGTGGAAAGAAAAGATGTTGAGTTTTAGAAAGATTAAGCTTCAGGTAGAGCGAAAAACAACAGATAGGCATTTACTGGTGTTCTGCTGTAAGGTATGGGATGCAGAAGTACATAGTTGGGTATCAAACAACATAAAGATGATACTGAAAACAAAATCTGCTAAGTATTGTGGGAAAAGAGAAGAAGAGCTAAGGAACTAGCCCTGAGGAACCCCAGCAAAAAGAGGAAGAGGAGATAGATCCAGATATGAGAGATATACGAAGAAAGAGAGAAGTATGCAAATACGTTTTCCAAGGTGTTAAATGGAAAATAACGCCTCCTTTTGCTACCTTGAAAGGCCCCCTTACCACCAAAGAGGAAGCCACACTTTCCTCGGCATCTGTCTTTTGTTCACTTGAGAAAGGGGTAGAACGCGTTGTGTTTTAAAGACCTTGAATAAAATTTTTTACTATACTCACCTCTGTGTGCGCCATCTTTTTGGACCCTAACAATAGACCACTACCACCAAGTATGACCTACAAGAAATCTAAAAACGTGATGTCGGATTAAACCAAACCTGTATATCTATGCCATAAGGAACAGACACCCAACTGTAGACAGCGATGTTTCGGCCTGGTTGGGTCTCCTCAGTACAGCTTAGGGAACCGGTTTGGCTGAGTGTGAGGCTATTGACTAGGGTCAGACGGTAGGTGTGGGAGTCTGTTCCTTATGGAATAGATATATTGGTTTGGCTTAATCCCACATCATGTTTTTAGACTTCTTGTAGGTCATAAATGGTGGTAAGGGGACTGCCTTTCAAGGTAGCAAAAGAAGACATTGTTTTCCATTTAACACCATTTATTTGCATTCTTCCCAGAATTCCCTAGTGGAGCATCTATGGCTTTAAGTCTCCACATGCCTTTAAGGTGGCCTTAATTGGCAATCTCTTCAATAGAGAGAAGCATCCTGAGGAGGAGCTGGTGGTCCACAGTATCAAACACTGCCGGTTTTGGATTTAGCGGTGAGGAAATCAGTGGAGACTTTAGAAAGAGCTGCTTCGGTGGAGTGCATACCATGAAAGCCAGGTTGTAAGGGGTCGAGAAGGGACTAAGCAGATAGATAAAGAGTTAGTCAAGAATATACCAGCCATTCCAGGAGTTTGGAGATGAAAGGAGGATTAGAGACTGGCCTATAGTTAATAGTACTAGACTGGTCCAGAGAGTGGTGAAAGTGGAAAGGAATAATTAGTAAAATTAGATATTAAAGAAAGTCAGGCGAAAACCAATGTTACCCTCATTATGAGTAGGATAGTAAGAGATTTGTGAAAGACCTAGAGAGGTAGTTAGTTTTAAGAACTGAGAGGCAGAAGGGGAGATGGGAGTGTTAATAGGGATGTTAAAGTTTCCTTATGATGAGAGAGCCTTGAAGCAAAGTAGTCAATGGGGTGAGCCAACAGGAAGAATGGGCATACAAGCCTCAGCGTGTTCACCTCAACAGAAGGGAAGATGGGAGAGGGTGCAGGAGGAATTACCAGGAACACTTCCTTCCCTTCCTACCTATTGTCAGGTCTAGAGCAGTAAGAGAAGTGTAAGTGATCATAGGGCAAAGTAGCAGGGGAGGCAGTGTCACCCTGTTAGATCCATGTTTCAGTGATGGTCAGCAGGTCAAAGGGCAGGTCAAGGAAAGAAACAGGTCATTAACAGATTCTAGTTTATTGCATGCAGAGCGGAAGTTTCCGAGGGCACGTCTAAAAAGTGGTAGTGGGGGGGAGCAGAGGGAAAGGAGAAGAATGGATACACTAAATCTTAACCCCCCTTAATGTTTTGGGCATTTTTTGTTTTTGAGCTTTCATTTTTCACTGCTCCTTTTTTATTCACCTTCAAAAATCTTTGATTTTTTTTTACAGTGCACAGAGCTGTGAGAGAGCTGGTTTTCTGCGTAACAAATTGTATTTCATAGTGACAGTATTTAATATATAATATTCCATGCTGTGTACTGGGAAGTGGAAAAACATGGTGGGTGAACAGTTGGGATAAAGAAGGATTAAATGTTACAGGCAGATAGGGACACGTACATTATAAAGGTAATTAACAGATATATACCATTGAACAAGCTATCAATGACATAAATGGCAGAGTATACAGATTCTACTTTTTATTTTATGCTCCTCCATGTGATGAAATCCTGTTTAAACTGTTCAGAGCACACTGAAATTTGTATTGGATTCCTTCAAAAGGAAACAAATGATATCACGGGAAGTATGGGCAGCATGTGATTGACTCAGCTTTAGGGCAAGGACAGGAGAAGGTTAGACCCCATCCACTTCTCTGTTGCTGAGAAAGATATTTGACAAGTAGTTTCAGAGCAGAAAATGCCATAACTCTGGAAAGAAAATTTACTCTTTTTGTTTGAAAGAAGAAATCATATATGATTTTGGTAACAATCATGAACCCAGAGAAACACTTTAGGGGATGCAACAAACAGAGGTGGTGGATCCCCCAACAATCAGACACATCACTTATCCTGTAGATATTGTTGGACAACCACTTGGAACAACCTAAGCTGTGTCACAGAGATTGGGGCTCATTTACTAATGGTCCGCAGACCGCACAAACGTCGGATATTCCGACGATTACCGCTTTGCGGCGCATTTAAAAGAGGATTGTGGTGCACACAATTGGATTTTGACGCAAACATGCCAGATTTCATGCGACACAATTTGGGGGGGAAGATCCAACGGATTCGGACTAAGCGCGGAATTTAACATTTGAATTTTTGTCGCAAGCCAAGTACTTGCATGCACCAGGAAAAAGATGGTGAACTCCAGCGGACCTGAGTGGGGAAGCGACACAAGCAGGAAATCGGGTGCACGATCTTAGTGAATCGCGCTGCAGTCCATGATCATCGGACAACACATAGTGGGGATCGCGCAAGGGAGGGGTAAGTAAATGTGCCCCTTTGTAATAATCAGTTTAAGATTGCAGACTGTAGACGGTGTTATGTTAGCTATTTACTTTAATCATTTTATTGAATTGTTTATGGAGAAAGTAGAAGCAGGACTGTGAAAATGAAAGTTCTATTATAGAATTGTAACTTTCCAAAAATGGAATTGGGCATGTCTACACACCATGGGGCTCTTTGTGTTGAACTGTTAAAAATGAAGACATACATTTTTTATTTATATAGCGGCGTCATATACCCCTCAGTACTTTACAAATCATTTACAAACAAAGCAAAATATAGTAGGGTAATAAAATAGTTATAAAGTAAAACAATAGGAATGAGGGTTTACAAGAGATATATGAGATAGAATGGGCAACACAAATGCACAAATCAGTCACCAGGAGCCAGGGGCGGAGGTGGTGCGGAGCCAGTCCGCACTCCCTCCCTACAACTTTTCATCTAATCTATATTACCTGCATTGTACGATGCAGGTACTATTGATTAGTACACAGACGCAACGCAGCACCGCTGCTTCTGCGTCTGTGTATACCCGCAGCTAAACAGGACGCGCAATTGACGTCATTGCGCGACCTGTGAAGCGTGGAGGAGCGCTGACACCTACCACATGTCAGCTCTCCGGCCCTCCCTGCAACTCCGCGGCTTGATGTGCAGGCGCACTATCCCGCGCCTCTACACCAAGCCACAGAAGACCGAGGGAAGCAACCTGCTCCAAAGAGGTGAGTATTATGTTTTGGGGTTTTTTTTAATGATAGAATGGGGACATGTACATAGGGGGCAGTATTATAGTAGTTATATTCCTGTACATAGGAGAAAGGTATATAAGGCTTACCGGGTCGTGTGTTTGCATCATTTACTGATCGACAGGTCACATTCTTTGCACATTAGATTCACTTACTAGCAAAAGATGTTCTTGTTTTGCGTTAAGGCCATCTACCAACAATTTGTCTGTTATAACCCCACCCACATGATCTGACCACACCCACTTGTTTTGACTCCGCCCATAAAATGGGGCCACTTTTACAGTTTTTTCCAGGGCCATTTTAAATTCCCAGTCCGCCCCTGCTAGAAGCAGAGAAGAGGAGCTCTGGGGAAAAAACATTGCACAGAGCACAGCAGTGTGAGGACACACCCCTTTGAATCGCTAGGAAACTAGAATATCAATTCATATTTCACAGTCATAATGCTGTGCATGGTCAAAACTGCTGACACATTCCCTTTAAAAAATATAGACCTATTCTTTACAGAACTGATCCACCACAGCCAAAAAAGGAGAAAAGTGTCATGAAATTCATTAACTTTCCTTTCAATCTTTCCCATAATCAATTACCAATTGCAGTTCCAATACTCGGAGAGGTTTTATTACAATTAAAACATTTATTCAATTAAACGCTACAAGGGAAACGTTACTAGGATTATGATTCATGTCACTATTATATAGCGAGAAGAAAATCCTCCGGAATGCGTTTCATATATTATCTAGCCCCGGCCTCGGAAGATGTATGAACTCAGCTTTGCTGTCTGTGGCATTGGAAAGCCGGAGAATACTTCTGAATCGAGCATAAAACATTACTAATGAAAGTAGAAATGAAAAATGGGAGCGGGAGCGGAGAGGAAAGGATTTGTTCACTTGATAAATACCCCTTTTTCACAATATCTAAGGGACACTAGCAAAAGGAGGCGAATGGCTTCTCGGGAAACGGCGTATATCATTTCCAAGAGTAAATCTAAAAAGCAATTCCTATAAATTCTTATCAGTTACATTGCGAAAATTACCAGGCACTTTCCAGAAATCAGCACAGATGGGGAATGCTATATATAGAGTGAAATACAAGCGGAGAAAATACTTGTGTATTAGGCACGTCTCGGCGAGAGTAAAGGTCACGGCGTGATTCAGAGCCTCGCTCGCGCCCTATAAGGGTGTCGTAATGGCGCGTTGCGATATATTCCATTATGTGCAGAAAATCCATCCTTCTTCACCGCAGCTCTTGTCAAATAAAATGTAGAAAAATCTGTTTGGTTTTATTTGCCTTTAAATTTTCGATATGAAGATACTGGGATGAAATACTGGAGGACGGCTTTATGATGTGGTTTATTTTATACTAAAAACATGCTGCAATCTACAGATACCCTCAGCTAGTGGTAGATGTATTCTCTCATGACAAATACATCATCCTCAGACACGCCAAGGGCATATCTTAAAGGGTTGTGAAGGCCTAGAAATCTTAGGGGTCTCGTATAAACACATACTGTAATACATGATAATTGAGGAACCTGGTACAGATTTGAAATTGGGACAAAGTTACACCAATGCACCCTGGAATTCAACATGTCAACCGGTGGGACCAGGGGTTCTACCTGGTTGGTATTCTATTGGCCTGGTCAGGAAAGAGGACAGTATTTTTTATGTGTGCCAAATTTCCAATCAAGAGAACACCACCCCTCTAGATTATAGTATTTTGGAGTCCTTACCCATATAGCGGCCAGTATTTTTCTATTGTATCAACTCAGCATTAAAGGGGTTTTCCCACAAACAAAAGTTAGGCCCTATCCACGGGGTCCTCACAGATCACAGAAACGAGGGGTCCGTCAGAGATCGGCAATTTCCGTCAGTTCCATAGAGGTTAATGGAGCAGGACGGTCATGTCCGGCCATCTGCTCCATTAGTCAGACAGAGCAACGGGCATCCGATGGAGGTACGTGGGACCCCGTTAGATCCCTCATTTCCATAATCTGTGGGGGTCTCATCACTGAGGGATGGGGCCGTGGATAGGGCCTAACTTTTGTTCATGGGAAAACCCCTTTAATGCGAATTAGAGACTTAGAGTGGTTCCCACTGTCTGGTCAATGAGTTCTCACCGATGAGAGGGCCAGAAGAAGAGAAAAAGCCTGGATTGTAAATATGCCTAGAGGACTATACTAGAGGATCAGGGGCCTATGTCACATACAAAGAATGTTTTATCGAGAGAAGTATAGGGTGGTCAGCAGTGGTATCAGGAGAATGCTTACATTAAAACTTCCTGGGTCAAGCAAATCTGTTTTCCAAGATGGGATAAGGAAAACATTGCCTCTTTGGCTACCTTGTAAGGCAGCCCCCTTAAGATCAAGCATGACTTTCAGGAATCCTAATGACATGGTGCAGGATTAAAGCCAAACCAGAATATCCTGCATTGTGCCATTAGGATTCTTGAAAGTCATGCTTGATGGTAAGAGGTTGCCTCACAAGGTAGCCAAAGAGGCAATGTTTTCCTTATACCATCCTGGAAACATATTTGCATATTTCCGAGAATCCCCCAGTGCAACGTTAATCTCTGTTAGTCTCAACATGCCTGCAAGGCAACCTTAATTGGCAGAGCTTCTGTAAGGAGGGCACTTCCTTCCCAAACCTAGTGAAAAGTCTATCACTCAGCTAAACCAGTTTCCTACACTGTACTGAAGAGGCGCAACCACGTGGAAACAGTGCAGACTACAGTTGGGAATCTGGTCCTTCTGGAATAGATAAACTGGTTTGGCTTTTATCCCACATCATGTCATTAGGCTTTTTGAAAATCGTGCTTGATGTAAAGGGGGTTAGAGAAGTCTCCACACGCCTTCAACTAAGTTACCTAACTTGCTGATTGCTGGGGGTGTCAGTGAGTAGACCCCCACAGATTACAAGAACAGGAGGTTCGATGTACCAACAACGGACCCCTCGCCAGTCCCATGCTTGAAGGTCGACCATAAAGGGGTTTTTCAACTAAATAAGTTAGGACCTAACTTGCTGATCGGTGGGAGTCTCAGTGATGAGACCCCCACAGATCACAAGAACAGGGGGTCCGATGTACCAACTTCGGACCCCTCAACAGTCCCTGAGCTGAGCGGAGCAACCAGTCGTGCATGGCCAGGCCAACCCATTCTATTGAGCTGGCGGAGATTGCTGAGGGTCACACCGAGCCCCATAGGACACCCTGTTCTCGTGATCTGTGGGGTCTCATCACTGAGACCCCCACCGATCAGCAAATTAGGCTCTATTCTGTTGATAGGGCATAACTTGTTTTATAAGAAAGCCCCAAAGTATCCTTAAGGAGAGCTCTTACTTCCCGACCCTACATATTCTTTACCGAGGGATAACTCTTCCCAATATTCTACCGTACTTCTGCACATTAAATAAGCCATCCATCAAAGCTCCGAGTGAAATGATTGACTATTCATTGGCACCCGGCCTACATGTGAGGTCGATAAAATCAATTAGGCAATCAGCATATAATAGAAGCTATGCCCATAGGATCTCTTCACTCGAAGAATGAAGGTAAGACATATCTCCGAGTCAGCAGACATCTTCCAGAATCCTATATGCCGGGACCTACGGCGTTATCATGAATACGAAGGACAATATCAACTCCCCATCAAGCAGTAAAGCATTTTTCTCAATTGTTACAGAATTTTATGAGCTTCTCTTGATTTAAGTACTATATAAACTGTAAGATATCATTCCAAGGAAGCCGAGGAGCGGGATTTACAGCTGTAATATCTGCCACAAATTACAGCTTATAGAAAATTTATAGACAAAAAAAATATATAAAATTTTTACATCTCAGTTACAAGAGCGAGGTTATGACTGCTTTAACATTACAGAATAGGATTGGGGAGATTCTGCGGGAAGAACCAATGAGGTGTTACAGCATTTAAAGGAAAATTATAGCTGAAAACAAGCGGCAAGTCAGAGCGCAACCCTCCTAGACACACACATAAACATCTCCCGATGCTGGAGGGTTATGGGGATTTTAATAACAACCAAGAAAATATTTTCTCCTGTACTTTACCACATCATGAGCACCATGCTAATAAAAGGGGATGTATACAACAGACAGACCTGCTGAGTTCTGGATTTTAGTTATGATGCAATAATGGTAAGATGTCCGATTGCTGTGCAAGATTTGTTCCGGCTGTCTGTGAAAAAGAAAGGTCAAATAGTAAAATGTAAAACGGGTCTTCCCCCTTAAACCTTTAAATTAAGAAGGGGCTTTAGGGCAGTGGCATAATTAGAAGCTGATGGGCCCCAGTGTAAAGTCTGTGCCAGGCCCCCGACTATAATGTAGGGTTTATAGTAATAGTCTTCTCTTATGGGAAAGTGAGACCTTATGAGCCCCCTAAGCGTCATGGGCCCGGTTGAAACCGTACCCTCTGCACCCCTTCAAGTTACGCCCCTGCTTTAGGGTTTTAGGACCAACCTTGATTTTTTAAACTTGCCCCATGCCATTATAGGAAGTTATACCTTTGGAATGCATTAACATTTCCAGGGGATTTTGAGATTGTTTTCTCGTCACACATTGTACTTTAACTTAATAGAAAAATGTTTTAGATCTTTTGTGTTTAGTTATTAAAAAAATGCAAATTTGGCCAAAATTTCGACAAATTATTCATTTTGAACGTTCTAAATTTTCAGCTTTTCAGGCAGATAGTCATCTGCACCCAAGTAACGTTATAACTAAGATTTCCTGAATGTCTGCGTTATTTCGGCATAGGGTTTTATGCATCCTTTCTCATTTCTAGGTTGTTAGGAGGTTCAGAATTTTGGGTGCTATTTTTCTCATTTTTACGAAAAACGCCAAAACCCTTATTTAGAGGCACCTGCTAAGCTATAAGTGACTTTGAGAGGTATAAACAGCAGTAAAACTCTGTAAATTATGCCAAACTACATCCCTCAATATGTGAAAAATCAATTTTAACAAGTTTTTTTTAACCCTTTGAATGTTTCACAGGTTAAAACATAATGGAGCTGTCTTTTTTTTTTTTTTTTTTAGACAATACATTAATTTAGGCAAGGTATTGAATGATAAAAAAACTTCACAACGTTTCATACCCAATTTCTTGTATTTGCATCACCATGTATTAATAAGCATAACATTTTTATTTTTTATTTGCATCATGTCAGGGAAAATGTTACTTTTTGATCAGTTTTTATGCTGTTTATATAAAGTGATATGTGAAAATTTCATAATTTTTGTGACTTTAGGGGTTCAGTAACAATTTTATTTTATTGTGCTGGTTGTTATGGACGTAGTGATACCCAATATGTTGTGTTATTTTGGTGATTTTTACTTTTTTATGTTGTACGGGATGAGACTTCAGTGGACTTTTATTCTTTTTTAATAATAACTTTAAAAATATAAAATAAAACATTTTATACTGTTTTATTTTGTCCCAGGGTGGGACATGAACATGTAAGTGTTTTGTGATCTATTTGTGCTCTTGTTACTATTAAATCAATTACAGCCTCAGGTAGATATTACTCAATGAACCACGACACTTAGAAACCTGATGTAATTTTAAAGATGAGAATCTCCCATTTAACATTCCACAAGGATTGTTTATCTAGGTGCCACATTACCCAAGATATCCCCTGTTAAAGTTACAGTCGGGAGTGTCATTTATCCAAATGATAAAGTTTATATTTCCCAATAGAAGATATCATAACATTAGGATTAATTGATTGAATGTTTGTTTCTTGGTGGAACATCAAAATCAATATATGCAGCAATATAGGTATATTAATAAATAAAACTGATTTGTCTCCACCTACAAGACTCAATCACCATCCCACAACCTCCTGTTGTGTTCTCAATAACCTGTTCTCTCAGCAAGCTGACAAACCATCTACTTCCCTGTCAACGAGATCGCTTACTGAGAGATCAGGTTACAGCTTTTGCTAATAGAAGTCTATGAAATGGAGAGGAGGAGGAGGATGTAGGAACTGCATAAAGACACAATCATAGATTCTGATGGTGCTTCTAGTATGTGTTTCATCTCTCTGCAATGCTGGTTTACAGCTACATTGCTCCGTCCTGCTGTATAAGGTCCTCCCCTACTGAGTGTGCGCTACTGAGGAAGTGGGCAGGATCTCACCTTCACTTTGGTTGTCCACACTCTCTGGAGCTGAGTTCATGTAAAAAAAACTTGAGGGGGTGCAGTCGCAACCGGGCCCAAGAGGCTTTGGGGGCCCATAAGGTCTCACTTTCCCATATGAAAAGATAAGTACTATAAACCATACATTATAGTCGGGCCCTAGCACAAACTTTGCAATGGGGCCCATCAGCTTCTAGTTACGCCACTGCCAGTAAGTATGCTTTAATATGGATCTAACTTGGCTATAGTTATTATTTGTTCGTGCTCTGTACCCAGAAAGTGTGAATATTCTGACCCAACAAAATTTTTTTCATGCATTCTATGATTGATGAAACGGAAGATAAATCACATAGTCATAAAATGAGGGTCAAAGGTGTGAGGATGTTTTGTCTTGCATCTGTGTATATTACCCGGCTGATTAGAGCTGCATCTCCAAGTATCGAATGGGTTCATTGTATTCTCTTGTGTGAGGGTCAAGTGGAAAAAAAATACCCTGTGATTCATTACATCCTCTTTAAAAAAAAAAAAAGTATAATAGTAAAATCTGGAGATGAATAACCTCCTGAACTTGATGGTTCGTGGAGTTGTCTCCGCTCATCAGTATTTGATGTTTAAAGAAAACCCTAATAAGACTATGTATGTTCACATTCTGTTTTTTTCCATTAAACAAGGACTATCAGAGAAATGTCTGTTCATATTTCTAAAACAACTAAAGGAAATTTCATCCTATATCCACTGGACTACTAATCTGGTACCTCTATTTAGAGGAGATGTGGGACCAAAGTTATTGAAATTGATGGGGGATCTGACTGCTGGGAGCGGAAAGCCTATCCTTTCTTCCACACTTTGTAGTCCATTCTTTGATGGAAAAATCAGAAAAGAGTAACTCATAATGCAGCCCACGCAAATAAGTGGGCCCTAAAGCATCAGCCGATACTTCCCGACAAAAAAAGCCCCCTGAAATGTGTACAAAGAATCTTTACCCTCTGGACTTTCCATACTTCGGTGACGTCAACCAGGTGGGACTTTGCCGCAAGAACGGAGGTAAGCCTGCTAACCGGGGCTGCTTCTGCACACTGCTGTTGGTGTATACCACCGTGTCTTTACCCACATTGGGTCCCCAAATCAAGGATATCTGCCGTGTATTATGCCTACAGTGTTATTGGCATAACTAGATCCAATCGGACACCGCAATACCACCAACTACAACCAACTACCACCAACGGAGGACAGGTAACACTACTTCACTAAAGTTCTTAGTCCACTTAGTCTACACTAGTATACACTTTTTAAGTTTTGTTGGGGGTATACCGTAAGACAATAGTGAATTGTGAAATCCAATTGAAGTTACAAAAAAGGACAAGTAGAAGAAAAAGAAAAGAGAAACAACAGCGCAACCGAGTGCAAGGTTCCTTCAAAGGAAACCCAAAGCAAAAAGGTGGACTTCCAACAGCGCAGAGCAACTCAAGTTCTGGCTTATATTTTGCAGAACTTGGGTCGCTCTGTGCCTTAGCAACGTCCACATTTTTGCTTTGGGTTTCCTTTGAAGGAACCTTCTTCTACTTGTCCTTTTCTGGAACACCAATTGGATTTTTACAATTCAAGTTTGGTATGGGGCTAATTTTAATGTTGGTAGATATCACCCACAAACTATATTCTAGGTTTGCTTCAAATACTGTTTTATTTTTTTTGCCAGCGCCTGTGTGCTCTGTGCCTTTAGTACTGGGTATATGCTGGATGTAGTCCTACTTTACCCAGGATGTTATAAAATGTATCAGCAACCTTAGGATGTATATATGGCTATGGCAGGTGCAGTAATAACATGTGATTCAGAGATTTATACAATAGCAGTGCCTCAAAAGTTTTCTATACTTGGGACCTGCCAAAGGAAAATCCCCAAACAAAAAATAGTGGGGCACATTTACTATGCGTCCGCGGAGCGCATTTTCGTCGGGTTTCCCGAATTTTTCTGTGTTGCGCCGCATTTGATTGGGATTTTTGGCGCACGCGATTGGATTTTGGCACATCGGCGCCGGCTTTCACGTCAGGGGGCGTGGCCGTCGGACGATACGACAGTTTTGGACCGCCAGGATCGGGGATCGCGACAGGACCGGGTAAGTAAATGTGGCCCAGTGAGTTAATAAAGATCTATAGTTAAAGCAGGATGAGTTCACACTTCTGAAAAAGACAGAGGGGGGCATTTACTTACCATTCCCTGGCGCGTTCCCCGATCCGGAATGTCCGACTGGAATGCACTGAGCTGCGATTCACTTAGATCATGCTCCTCCAACGGAGTTCACCTTCTGCTTCCTGGTGCATGTAAGTGCTTGGTCTTGCGACACTTGCGACACAATCCTTAGGATTGTCTGACAGCCCGCCACCCCAATTTCAGTCGCTGGCGCGATTGTGCCAAAATACGATCGCGTACGACACAATACCCTTCTAAATAGCTGTCATAGCACCGCAAATCCCGAAAATTTTCAAAATCCAACGAAAGTGCTTTCCGCGGACCCTTAGTAAATAAGCTCCAGAAAGTTGAAGATAATCCAGGTCTTTGCTTTGTGCCCCGGGGAGCACAGCCCTCAGTGCACTAAAGATCAAATTTATAAAATGACAGATCCCTGGGAAATAGGAAATATCTGTCTGGAAAAGCTTACAAAGTTTTTACTTCCAAATTGATCTTTGGAGCTGGTACGCTCCCTTTAATCACAATTTATACAATACTCTATCTGATCAATATTCATAATTGTGAGGCCTTCGGGAGATGAATCATAATAACACATGGCCTGACCTTTCCAGAGCCTTATTACACTTGGATCCACCTTACGCTGGTATGGACATTATTAGCGCTATCTATTCTGGCAGATGAATGCCTCGCATCCTTCATGATGATTTATTGATGACTTTTGCAGATGTAGATGAACATTGATTCCCTTTTGTTGAGTCTATTTCGAGGAACTCCCCGAGAACTTTTCCATCAAATGTTTCCTAAGTGAGTTACATCAGAGTAAATGAAGTACCGTAGTTTATTATGAATGCAGATATACCAAGCAGTTTTGTTATATGTGTAGGCTATAAAACAGTAGACTTTGTGATCCTATGATAAAGTGGACAGAAAATTGGACATGGAGATCTTTTCATTTCTGATCTCCTTCCTAAGAAAAAATAAACGGTGTCATTATCGGCCGGAGCAGTTTCCATATCTTAACATCATTGAATCATCAAACGAAAAGATAGCAAAATAGACTCCTCATTTACGCAGAACATGTTAATGAGTGTTGTAGAAAATTACTTTTTTAATCTTCCACTTTCAGAAAGCAGAAGGATTCTAAATCTTGCATATATAGGAGGGGGAGGAAGAAGCTTTAAAGGAAACCTACCATGAGGAATTGACCATCACAAGTAGATGCGATGTAGATTCCTCCTGCTGCCTCTGCCCTAATCTGTAATTTATTCATCCTGGAACCTAACTTGTTCAAAAAACCTTTATTTTAGTAATATGTAAATTATCTGCAGAGGCTACTGGGGTGTGGTGTAGCCTTAGCTCTCAGTGCCCGGCCAGCTTAGTACACGCCCCAGGAGCCTCATCAGCTAATTTACATATTACTAAAATAAAGTTTTTTTATACTTTCCTCCATGCTGTCGCTTCATCTGGAGTACATGGTATGCATCTTTAAAATACACATTTAAAATACATTGGGCACAGGTATCAGGAGTCATAGATCTATTTTATTTTGTGAAATATAATGCTGAAAATAATGACGTCAAAAGGTGTTACAATGAAAAGAAATAAGTCCACCATAAACTTTAGCGCCATTACAAACATTTTTTTTTCCATTCTAAAAAAAAATTACAAAAAACTCTGAAAACCACATCCATATGCTCTAATACACATGATTAGGATTTGCTTATCAGCAAGTTATTGGGTTCCAAGAGGCACTTGTTCCATTATGGAGGCAGACAACTGGCAAAGCGTATGCGCTGTCGATGTGCATGTGTAGCATTCAGATATACCACCTGCTTCCACTAGTCCCAGGAAAAATCTCGCCCCTATACCGCCCATTCATAGGATGACAGAAATGACGAGCCATGTCTGCACTACACTTGGCTGTTACCGGGTCCAATATAAAGGTCTGGAACACACAGCCAAGACCCTCTATGTCCATACTGAGCATAGGCGGGAGACACAGCCGAGTCAAAATTTATTCATGTCGGGCCCCTGGGCTGTCCCTCTAAATCCCTGTCGCACCCTAACTGCTACACCTGGCCCACCTACCTCTGTGTCCGGGCTGTCCTCTGTTTTTACCTGGTATGATCACCTGACGTCACATGATCTATGTTTCAACACAACGCAACAATGTCCTGTCAGTATTTGTATAAATGAGCATATACAGTGCCTTGCAAAAGTATTCGTCCCCCTTGAACTTTTCTACATTTTGTCATATTTCAGGCTTCAAACATAAAGATATAAAATGGTAATTTTTTGGGTGAAAAATCAACAACAAGTTGGACACAAATTGTGAAGTGGAACGAAAATTTATTGGATATTTTTAACTTTTGTAAAAAATAAGAAACTGAAAAGTGGGACGTCCAATATTATTCGGCCCCTTTACTTTCAGTGCAGCAAACTTACTCCAGAAGTTCAGTCTCTGATCTCTGACTGATCCAATGTTGTCATAAATGACTGATAAATATAATCCACCTGTGTGTAATAAAGTCTCCTTCTAAATCCACCTGCTCTGTCAGGGTGCGGTCACACGTTGCAGTTAAAACTGCATCGCAATGCACTAAAGATCAAATTTATAAAATGACAGATCACTGGGATACAGGAAATATCTGTCTGGAAAAGCTTACAAAGTTTTTACTTCCAAATTGATCTTTGGAGCTGGTACGCTCCCTTTAATCACAATTTATACAATACTCTATCTGATCAATATTCATAATTGTGAGGCCTTCGGGAGATGAATCATAATAACACATGGCCTGACCTTTCCAGAGCCTTATTACACTTGGATCCACCTTACGCTGGTATGGACATTATTAGCGCTATCTATTCTGGCAGATGAATGCCTCGCATCCTTCATGATGATTTATTGATGACTTTTGCAGATGTAGATGAACATTGATTCCCTTTTGTTGAGTCTATTTCGAGGAACTCCTCGAGAACTTTTCCATCAAATGTTTCCTAAGTGAGTTACAACTGAGTAAATGAAGTAGTTTATTATGAATGCAGATATACCAAGCAGTTTTGTTATATGTGTAGGCTATAAAACAGTAGACTTTGTGATCCTATGATAAAGTGGACAGAGAATTGGACATGGAGATCTTTTCATTTCTGATCTCCTTCCTTAGAAAAAATAAACGGTGTCATTATCGGCCGGAGCAGTTTCCATATCTTAACATCATTGAATCATCAAACGAAAAGATAGCAAAATAGACTCCTCATTTACGCAGAACATGTTAATGAGTGTTGTAGAAAATTACTTTTTTAATCTTCCACTTTCAGAAAGCAGAAGGATTCTAAATCTTGCATATATAGGAGGGGGAGGAAGAAGCTTTAAAGGAAACCTACCATGAGGAATTGACCATCAGAAGTAGATGCGATGTAGATTCCTCCTGCTGCCTCTGCCCTAACCTGTAATTTATTCATCCTGGAACCTAACTTGTTCAAAAAAACCTTTATTTTAGTAATATGTAAATTATCTGCAGAGGCTACTGGGGTGTGGTGTAGCTTTAGCTCTCAGTGCCCGGCCAGCTTAGTACACGCCCCAGGAGCCTCATCAGCTAATTTACATATTACTAAAATAAAGTTTTTTTATACTTTCCTCCATACTGTCGCTTCATCTGGAGTACGTGGTATGCATCTTTAAAATACACATTTAAAATACATTGGGCACAGGTATCAGGAGTCATAGATCTATTTTATTTTGTGAAATATAATGCTGAAAATAATGACGTCAAAAGGTGTTACAATGAAAAGAAATAAGTCCACCATAAACTTTAGCGCCATTACAAACATTTTTTTTTCCATTCTAAAAAAAAATTACAAAAAACTCTGAAAACCACATCCATATGCTCTAATACACATGATTAGGATTTGCTTATCAGCAAGTTATTGGGTTCCAAGAGGCACTTGTTCCATTATGGAGGCAGACAACTGGCATAGCGTATGCGCTGTCGATGTGCATGTGTAGCATTCAGATATACCACCTGCTTCCACTAGTCCCAGGAAAAATCTCGCCCCTATACCGCCCATTCATAGGATGACAGAAATGACGAGCCATGTCTGCACTACACTTGGCTGTTACCGGGTCCAATATAAAGGTCTGGAACACACAGCCAAGACCCTCTATGTCCATACTGAGCATAGCCGGGAGACACAGCCGAGTCAAAATTTATTCATGTCGGGCCCCTGGGCTGTCCCTCTAAATCCCTGTCGCACCCTAACTGCTACACCTGGCCCACCTACCTCTGTGTCCGGGCTGTCCTCTGTTTTTACCTGACGTCACATGATTTATGTTTCAACACAACGCAACAATGTCCTGTCAGTATTTGTATAAATGAGCATATACAGTGCCTTGCAAAAGTATTCGTCCCCCTTGAACTTTTCTACATTTTGTCATATTTCAGGCTTCAAACATAAAGATATAAAATGGTAATTTTTTGGGTGAAAAATCAACAACAAGTTGGACACAAATTGTGAAGTGGAACGAAAATTTATTGGATATTTTTAACTTTTGTAAAAAATAAGAAACTGAAAAGTGGGACGTGCAATATTATTCGGCCCCTTTACTTTCAGTGCAGCAAACTTACTCCAGAAGTTCAGTCTCTGATCTCTGACTGATCCAATGTTGTCATAAATGACTGATAAATATAATCCACCTGTGTGTAATAAAGTCTCCTTCTAAATCCACCTGCTCTGTCAGGGTGCGGTCACACGTTGCAGTTAAAACTGCATCGCAATCAGCTTTGAGGTGGTTTTAGGTGCAGTTTTGTCAATTTCACAGGTGAAAGACATGAACTGAACGAGTGAATTTGATTTTGAAGGAGAAAGCTGTTCCACAAAAGTCATTCACCTGCTCATTTGATGTCTTTCACTTGTTAAAATAAGTAATACCACCTAAAGCCAACCCAAAACTAATTGCGATGCAGTTTTAACTGCAACGTGTGACCGCACCCTGATAGTCTCAGGGTTCTGCATCATGAAGACCAAGGAACACACCAGGCAGGTCCGAGATACTGGTGTGGAGAAGTTTAAAGTATCAAACAAGAAGAAGACTGATCAGAGATGGAGCCAAGAATCCAAGATGATCACCTCTGGATGAGCTGCAGAGATCTACAGCTGAGATGGGAGAGTCTGTCCATAGGACAACAATCAGTCCTACACTGCACAAATCTGCCCTTTATAGAAGAGGAAGCCATTTCTCAAAGATATCCATAAAAAGTCTTGTTTAAAGTTTGCCACAAGCCACCTGGGAGCAGGGTTCAACTGGCCCACTGGTGGACCGGGGATCTTGGCAGAGATAATAATAGAACTTAAATCAGTCGTTAGATGCTGCCTTCAAACGCCATGCATAGAGGACAGTCAAATTTTCAGATTCAGAAGTTTTCCGGCTCCGTCGCACTCTGACCCAGGATTTGCAGTTCCTGATGACATCATCAAACAGCCGTGCATCCTGTTCCCATCCGTCATGACTCCACTGCAGAGAGAAGAGAGCCGGGGGACACATGAAGTCCTGCTCAGGTAAGTGTTTTGTTTTTTTTTTCCTACAGCCCAAAGTGGATGGAGGGCACAATAGAGCGGTGCATTATAGATAAAATGTGCTGCGGATATAGTTATGATAACAGAAGGGGTTTATATGAAAGGAAAAAAGGGCCTGTATGTATTTAACTAGGAGGGTATATATAAAATGGAAGAAGGAGGGCTGTATATATGAAACTAAATGATTAGGAGAATTTATATTAAATTAAAGGAGGAGGAGGGGGCTATATATGTGAAATTCAGTGAGAAAGGGGCTGTATAGGAAATTAAATGAGGAAGGGGTTGTATATATGAAACTAAATGAGGAAGGGGTTGTATATATGAAACTAAATGAGGAAGGGGTTGTATATATGAAACTAAATGGGGGGGGGGGTGTATAGAGTAAATAAAATGAGGGGGTTATATATACGAAACAAAACGAGGAGGGTGCTATATACAGGCAGTCCCCGGGTTACATACAAGATAGGGTCTGTAGGTTTGTTCTTAAGTTGAGTTTGTATGTAAGTCGGAACTGTATATTTTACCATTGTAACCCCAGCCAGAACTTTTTTGGTCTCTGTGACAATTGGATTTTAAAAATGTTGGGTTGTCATAAGAATCAGGATTATCAATAAAGCTTCATTACAGACATCATTTATAACAGTTTCAGCTGATCATTGTAGCCTAGGACTAAAGTACAATAATTTACCAACATCCAGAGGTCCGTTTGTAACTATGGGTCGGATGTAAGTCGAGTGTTCTTAAGTAGGGGAACGCCTGTATATGAAATTAAATGATAGGCTGTATATATGAAATTAAATGAGGAGTGGGTGGTGTATATATGGAACAAAATTAGGAGGGGGCTATATATTTGAAATAAAATGAGGAGGGGGCTATATATATGAAACTAATTGAGGAGGTGGTTGTATATAAACAAATGAAAGCATTAGGAGGGTATATAAAATACTTCAGAATTGAAGGGCTGAATATATACTTAAATGAGCAAGGGGGCCTGTTTATATAAAATGCAAATATATATATACATAATGAAAGAAGAAAGAGGCGCTATATATAAAATGAAAGGAGGTGGGGTATATATAAAATGCAAGGGTGGGGGCAGTGGATTTATTCATTTTGGAGGCATATTATATACATTCAGGCTGCTGTTACACACAGCGCTTGCATTGAGATTAGAAATGCAGAGCAAATGCCAGGGCATCAGCCTGAGGACACATATGCATTTTCATTGAGACGCAAGCAGTCACTAACAAGCACTTTATGCTTTGCTTTGTTTTTAATCAAAATAGCGGGTGCTCATTACTGATCACATGTATTTAAATGGGAATGCATATGTGATCAGGCTGCGCATTTAAGTACTTTATGTAAATTAATAATTTGGACTGGATTATTAGACTGAATAATTTTGGCGCATTTGGTACATTTTGATGTGGCAGCACTGTGTATAATGCAATAATGGCACAGTATTATTTATATAGAGGCTATGTATATAGTTTAAAATATTAAGGATGTTATGAAATGTAATTTTTAATGTGTGCAGGGGCACAGCATGGTTTCATTATGGCGGAGTATATTTGATAAATGTGGGGGGCCCAGTCTAGTCAGTGTGGGACATTGTTAAACAGGTGACATTATCAGTGACTGTGGTATTTTTAGGGACACAGTGATGTGCTGCATGGAGCTGAAGGTATCTGCTGGAAAACTCTGCAGCAATAAATTACATTGAGGAGTCGTCCTCTTGCACATGTGAACTCAGAGGAGAAGACAAGTCACCTGTGAAGTACTAGATCTGTCCTGTGATCAATGACTAACTATCTAGGTTGTAAGACAACATCCTCAGGTGTCTCATGATATCCCTAACCAAAGACCAGCCACCAGCAGAAAGGTGGGCCCTACGTACACCAGTCTGACCCTGCCTGGGAGATCTCTGGTCAGATGAAACCAAATCCAATTATTTGGTCACAATGCCAAACGATATGTTTGGTGTAAAAGCAACACAGCTCATCACCCTGAACACACCATCCCCACTGTCACACATGGTGGGGGCACCATCCCCACTGTCACATATGGTGGGGGCACCATCCCCACTGTCACACATAGCGGGGGCAGGATCATGGTTTGGGCTTTTCTTCAGAAGGGACAGAGAAGATGCTTAAAATTGATGGGAAGATGGATGGAGACAAATACAGGACGATTCTGGAAGAAAACCTGTTGGAGGTTGCAAAATCCCTGAGACCGGGCAAAGATTTTTTTTCCAACAAGACGATTATCCCAAACATAAAGCAAAATCTACAATAGAAGGTTCCCAAATAACTGTATCCAAGTATTAGAATGGCCAAGTCACAGTCCAGTCCTGAATCCATTCGAGAATCTGTGGAAAGAGCTGAAATCTGCTGGTCACAAACACTTCATCCAACCTCACTGATCTCCAGCTGTTATCCAAGGAAGAACAGGCAAGAATTTCAGTCTTTCGATGTGCAAAACATGTGATACCCCAAGCGACTTGCAGCTGTAATCACAGCAAAAGGTGGCGTTACAAAGTATTAACTTAAAGGGGTTTTCCCATGAACACAAGTTAGGCCCTATCCACTGGATAGGGCCTAACTTGCTGATTGGTGAGGGTCTGTGTGTATGAATGTCTGTGATTGTATAAACATATGCGCACAATATGTCTATATTTTTTTTAAGGGGAAGAGGGGGCTTCATGCTGAAATCTCTCCAGCCTCTCCTAGTTATGCCCCTGATGCACAGTTAACCTCTATATTAACCCTTGATATATTTGGTATATGGGACAACCCTAGTGCACTGGTCAGTGATGTATACTGTATGCCCATTATATGTCCCGTCAGCCCTAGCGGGAGTCGAGCTACAATAACCAGTACAAGCGTCAATGCACTTCTCAGAGAGTCGAGATCCCAGACAACCCAACCAAAATCAAATTTTTGTCTTCCATTCTTTCTGTACTTATTTACATTAAAAACAATGATAACATGTGGAAATAAAGGAACAAATAACAATTCTAATAATACAATAAGATTCTATACAGCATTCTGCATTGTATATTTTCCCTAGAAGTCACAAGATTGAGTGGGCCGAACACTTCCGGCCATGGCGGTTTTCACCCCGGCTGTGTCACGCAGTAATTACTACCATTACGTTGGTAAGAAAGTGCTCTGCGGGGCTCGCCTGCTGACCAGAGCCGTCATTGTTTCCATGAAGTGACTCTATGAACTTGCCCATAAGATGCTGGCGGCGTGTAGGTCACAAATTATTCACTACGTGTAGCGGTATAAACTAAGGATCCGCAGTGCAGACATAGATGCAGGGTACAAAACGCTGGGACAAAACTATATTGACATATTGACGCAAGAATAAATCTTTCGGTCCTCATGAGAGCAATTTATACTCCGGCTAATCAATCATGAAGCTCGTGTGTTTTACTCTCTAGAGACCTCCAAGGCTTCCAATTCCAGTTATCAATATTTCCAGCGAGGAGCTGCTGATGTGAACGTCTCGTACGCTGCGCGTTCTCCTTAAAGTGCCAGGTTTAATAAGACGTGTACAGGGTAAAAGGGATCTGACATTTTCATTAAAATAAAAAGCAAGCGCTGAATATATTATTATCCAAACAAAGTTCATAATGGGAAAAGAAATGTGGGGGACAGGGAAAGGAACATCTGTTTTCCCAGTGGTATTGTGTATAATAATGGAATATATGTATCATCGCTCTGAAACAAATGAACCCATTGTGCACTATTACACCAGGACATGCAATCCAAGAGAGCCAGAGATGATCCAGATGTCACTGTTCACATCTGCCCCAAACTTATCCGCCGCTACATTAAAGGACACCTGTCACCACAAATGAGTGTCCCCATCCAAACATACCTACTAAGTCTACTCCCCGGCCCCTTTCTGAAGCAGTCCATTTCATAACCCTCGCTTTACTCAAATTCACTAATCATCCCATACATAACATACTTATAGGTCCGATCGACGGACCGCCGCACCGGCTTATTCATCAGGGGGGTGTCCAGGCACTCTTCTTTCTTCTCAGACGCCACTCCCCTGGGTTCAAGCGCTCATGGCTTCCTGCTTTCAGCGACTTACTGCGCATGCACCGACCCACTAACGCCTTCTTTCATTGGAAGCAACGCCAGGATCTATTGCGCAAGCGCTGTTGACTTCATGCTCTTGGTGCTCATAGGGACTTACTGGGACATGTTTACTTACCCGGTCCCGGGGAGTTCACGAAAGTGCATTGTCTGACCGGAATGTACTGTGCCGCGATTCACTAAGATCGTGCGCCCGATATCCAGCATGTGTCGCTTCCCCGCTCAGGTCCTCCAGAGTTTACATTCTTCTTCCTGGTGCATGTAAGTGCATTGTCTTGCGACTTAATTTGAATCTTAAATCCCGCGCTCAGTCCGAATCAGTTGGATCGTCCGATGGTCAGCCCCCCGATTTCTGTTGCATGAGAGTCGGTGCAGCTGCGCCACAATCCGATCACATGCCCAGTTAATCCCCAGTCCCCAGTTAAATACCTGTCAAAGCTGCTCATATCCCGAAAACCGGGAACATTCCGACGAAAGTGTGATCAGTGACCCTTAGTACCTGAGCCCCACTGCGTCTGCACCGCCCACTGACGTCTCCTTTCATTGAAGTCGGCAGCATCGCCGGCATCTATTGCGCAAGCCAATGTAAAGGTCCGTTGATCGGACCTATAAGTATGTTATGTGTCATATGCTTAACTCCTTAAGGACGCAGACAGATTGTTTGGATTCTGACCTGCGTCGCTTTACATGGTTATAACTTTTGAACACTGTTACTTATCAAAGTGATTCAGATTGGTTTTTCCCCACATGTTGTACTTCATTTTAGTGGTAAATTTTGGCTGATGAGTTTTGCGTTTATTTACAAAAAAGAAAAAATGATGAATTTTTAAAAAAATGTGCCATTTTTGAAATTCGAAAATCATTGCGTTTTCAGGCAGATAGATTTACCACCTAAATAACTTGCTGAATAACATTTCCCATTTGTCTTCTTAACATTTTCATAATTTTTGAAATGTTTGGATAATTTATTTTGACATCACGCGGCTTACAAATCGAATATCGAATACTGTTTTGAATGAAATTTTACATATTTAACATCAAAACCCCCCCTATATAACCAACCCATTTTCAAATCTGCACCCCTCAAGCTATCAGAAACAGCTTTTAGGAAGATTGTTAACTCCTTGAGATCTTCATAGTAATTACATCAAAATGGAGGTGGAATTTAGAATGGTCAAATTGTGTCGGTTATATGTTCATTTAGCCCTAAAATGTACACATTTCCAAAAGATAAAAATAGAAAACCCACCATACAATTTGTTCTACAATTTCTTCCGATTACAGAGACCCCCCCACATGTGGCCGTTACTTGTTTTATGGGTGCACAGCGTGGCACAGGAGAGAAGGAGCGTCCGTCAGCTGCAAGGATTTTAGCTTTTTTGTTATTGGGGTCATGTGATGGCTTTTTTTTGCGGGATGAGATGCTTTTTCCAGTGTTACCATTTTGGGGTTGGTATTCCCTATTGTTGAAAATTTAGGAACTTTTTTTTGAGGGCAGGAGTAAAAAGCATCAATTTTGTTCTGGATTTTTTACTTTTTTTTTTTGGTGTTCATCGTATAGCCTAATAATCATGTTATCTTTATTCTATGGGTTTATACGATTACGGGGACACCATAGTTGAATATTTTTTCTACATTTTCCAAAATTTGCCAAAAAATCTATCTTTTTTGCATTGCTGTTTTCCAAGTGGAATAACATTTTTGCTTTTTTCAGCTATGGAGTTGGTTGATCGCTTGTTTTTTGCGTTATATGTTGTACTTTGCAACAGTATCATTCTGGAGTACATATGTTTTTTGATCATTTTTTGTTGCATTTTTTCTAGGATTTAATAGGTAAAAATCATAATTCTTTTACCTATTATTTTTTTTTTAACGGTGTTCATGGAGCGGGTTCAATCCTTATTTACTTTTATTCTACAGGTTGTTACCAATGCGCCGATACTATATATGCGGGGTTGTGATTTAGACTTTTTTTTAGTGTTATATGTCTCTTTATATGTTATGGGGCTTATGGGCATTTTTATTGAATGCCCGTATATACTCAAGTATAAGCCGACGAGTAAAAGCCGAGACCCCTAATTTTACCACCAAAAACTGGAAAAACCTATTGACTCGAGTATAAACCGAGGGTGTAGTATACAGCCAGCCAGCCCTCTGTAGTATACAGCCAGCCCCATGTAGTATATAGCCAACCTGCCGCATCTAGTATACAGCCTGCCCCAAGTAGTATACAGCCAGCCCCATGTAGCATACAGCCAGCCCCAAGTAGTATACAGCCAGCCCCAAGTAGTATACAGCCAGCCCCATGTAACATACAGCCAGCCCCCTGTAGTATACAGCCAGCCCCTGTAGTATACAGCCAGCCCCAAGTAGTATACAGCCTGCCCCATGTAGTATACAGCCTGCCCCAAGTAGCATACAGCCAGCCCCATGTAGGATACAGCCAGCCCCATGTAGCATACAGCCTGCCCCAAGTAGTATACAGCCTGCCCCATGTAGTATACAGCCTGCCCCATGTAGTATACAGCCTGCCCCAAGTAGCATACAGCCAGCCCCATGTAGTATACAGCCAGCCCCACGTAGTATACAGCCTGCCCCATGTAGTATACAGCCTGCCCCAAGTAGCATACAGCCAGCCCCATGTAGGATACAGCCAGCCCCATGTAGCATACAGCCTGCCCCAAGTAGCATACAGCCAGCCCCAAGTAGTATACAGCCAGCCCCAAGTAGTATACAGCCAGCCCCATGTAACATACAGCCAGCCCCCTGTAGTATACAGCCAGCCCCCTGTAGTATACAGCCAGCCCCAAGTAGTATACAGCCTGCCCCATGTAGTATACAGCCTGCCCCAAGTAGCATACAGCCTGCCCCAAGTAGCATACAGCCTGCCCCATGTAGTATACAGCCTGCCCCAAGTAGCATACAGCCAGCCCCATGTAGGATACAGCCAGCCCCATGTAGCATACAGCCTGCCCTAAGTAGTATACAGCCTGCCCCATGTAGTATACAGCCTGCCCCATGTAGTATACAGCATGCCCCAAGTAGCATACAGCCAGCCCCATGTAGTATACAGCCAGCCCCACGTAGTATACAGCCTGCCCCATGTAGTATACAGCCTGGCCCAAGTAGCATACAGCCTGCCCCATGTAGGATACAGCCAGCCCCATGTAGCATACAGCCTGCCCCAAGTAGTATACAGCCAGCCCCAAGTAGTATACAGCCTGTCCCAAGTAGCATACAGCCTGCCCCAAGTAGCATACAGCCTGCCCAAGTAGTATACAGCCAGCCCCCATGTAGTATACAGCCTGCCCCAAGTAGCATACAGCCTGCCCCAAGTAGTATACAGCCAGCCCCTTGTATTATACAGCCTGCTCCCTGTAGTATACAGCCTGCCCCCTGTAGTATACAGCCTGCCCCCTGTAGCATACAGCCTGCCCCAAGTAGTATACAGCCAGCCCCATGTAGTATACAGCCATCCCCCTGTAGTATACAGCCTGCCCCAAGTAGCATACAGCCTGCCCCAAGTAGTATACAGCCACAGGCGCCATCTTGACCCCAGGGCTGCCAAAGCAACAATCGGCGCCCCCCCCTAAAAGATGCGGGGGAGGGGGGGCGATCATGGGGGAAAGACCCCCGAAAGGCATGTTAAATGCAGCGGTTGCGCTTACTGCGGCATTTATCGGGTTCAACACCCACGATCAAAGCTCACTCCGACCGCGCGTGATACACTGGTGTGACGGCTATAAGTTATCACCACCCCATGTGTCCCGATGCTGGTTCGGCTCAGATCTTGAGCCGAACCGGTATCAGCTCGGCGTCCGATATATCGGATGCTGAGCGCCAAGAGGTTAAGGGTTGATTATCGAAGTTTGAATAAAGCCAGTGTTATGAAATAGACTGCTTTAGAATGGGGCTGGGGAGTAGATTTCGTAGGTAAGTTTGGATGGGGGAACTAATTTGTAGTGGCAGGTGTCCTTAAAATAAGTATTTAAAGAATACTAACCATTGTAATTAGCAACCTTGCTCTATCTCTCAGCTCCAGGATTTATGGTTTCCGGACCTGACTACAGCCGGAAGTTCAGCAAAAATGAAATCCTATGGTGTGAGCATGAAGGCGGGAGCATAACTTGGAGAGGCCCCATAGTAGACTTCTGCATGTGAGCCCTTTCCCTTAAAAACATATACACATCTTTTGTACATACGTTTACACAAATTTATTCACACATTCTACACTCATAGACAGATAATTTATACACTTTTACATACATACATGTATAAACCCATTCACACTTATTTATGTACTGATATATACATCTATACATTTATATATGCAGCATATACACATAATATACTCACACAGTGGGGGGTCATTTACTAAGGGCCCGATTCACGCTTTCCCGATGTGTTACCCGAATATTTCCGATGTGCGCCGATTTCCCCTTTTTTTGGCACACGCGATCGGATTGTGGCGCATCGGAAAAACTGCCGCATTTTAAAAAAAAGACTTTCGCTTTCCTTCACCAGGAATAGGCCGGTGAACTTGAGTGCATTTTGGCGGGCCTAGGGGGAACTTCAGCGCAGCAGCGCCACCTGGTGGACGTCGGAGGAACTACCTTAGTGAATCCCGGCCGGAACCGAATCCACCGTAGAGAACGCACCGCTGGATTGAGAATAGGCCGGGTAAGTAAATCTGCCCCATTGGCTCAAATACATGAAAACAGCAGCAAGTCTGCCTTCCTTATGTGCAGTTTGCGCCATTTAACTGGATTATTTTAGTTAATCTGGTCTGTTTTCAGGATGTGACACAGTTGCATCTTTTTTTTTTGCGCCATGCTGTGACACAATTCTGGCAAAGTGCAGTAATAAATGTGACGCAAACTAGGACTAAGCGATACCACGATCCTATATGTGCACAGTTTTCTAAAGTGTTGGACAAAATACATTCACACATAATGGTGCAAACACTTTATAAATGCATGTGCAAGCTTTATAGACACCTTTAAAGGGGTTATCCGGGTTTTAAAATTTACTGAGGGCTGGGCTGGGGTGGGCTATTTAAACATAATAAACATCTACTTACCTCGTCCGGTGCTGCCGATGTCTCCAATGTGCGCCAGTTTGTATACAGGGTCGCTCGGGGAGCTTCCTGACAGCCGGAAGCTCCCATCCGACACCATCTCCCAGCACTTACAACGCTCAGAGATAGGGACGAATGGGAGGAGTCGGCCACATTGCGGACCGGAAGCTCCCTGTGCGCGGCTTCTGTGCCCCTGTAAACAAACAGGGGCACGGATCGAAGGGACCGCGTCGCAGGACATCGGCGGCGCCGGAGGAGGTAAGTACATGTTTATTATTTTTAAATAGCCCGCCTCAGCCTGGCCCTAAGTAATTTTTAAAACTCTGATAACCCCTTTAAGGCACATTAATATATCTGGGCCCATTAGTATTCAGACCCATTACATTTTTTAATCTTTGTTTCATTGCAGCCAATTGGTAGGATAAAAAAGGTTCTTTTTTCTCATTAATGTACACACTGCCCCATCTTGACATAACAAAAACAGAAATGTAGATATTTTTGATAATTTACTCTGGAAGAGGTTTTTATCCAGAATATTTATGTACTTGGCTGTATTCATCATTCCTTCAATTACAACCAGTGCTCCGCCCCCAGAGAGGGGGAGGAGATAAGCTGTGACATCATATATTGTCAGTAGTGATGTAATGATAGGTCAGTGTTATCTATATAGAGGTCATTGTACAGGGAGGGGAAGGAAAAAAGCTGTGACATCATCTATTGTCAGTAGTGATGTAATGATGGGTCAGTGTTATCTATATAGAGGTCATTGTACAGGGAGGGGGATAAGCTGTGACATATATTGTCAGTAGTGATGTAATGATGGGTCAGTGTTATCTATATAGAGGTCATTGTACAGGTAGAGGGAGGAGATAAGCTGTGACATCATCAGAAAATTCCTATAGCATTTATAGTTAATTGGAGAAAAAAAAAACTGGTAATTTTTGGTGACACCTTTGAATCGGGAGATATTTTACTATTTACCATTAGGAGGTAGAAAGAAGATAATTAAAATAAAAATTCAGAAAATAATTTGTAGAAATGACAATGTAACAAGGCTCCTAATTTCTCGGAGAAGATGAGCTCTCATGTCCGACCCATTTGCATTTTCCGTCTCATTTTCTTGGTCTAGTCAGTCGTGAAGGCGGCAGCGGCTCACTAATAATTATACTATAATATATCTCAAGCCACTTGTGGACTGGAACATATCTCCTGCCGTTCAGGATGCCCCCCACCATCCATGAGAGCGCTACTGATGGCCGTCACACCGCTCCTCGCGCTGTTATTAGAGGATTGTCAGTCGCTTGGATTAAACACTTCAACTAGAACTTGATTTGTAACATTAAGGATTTAACATTTCCGCGGTTTCCTGATAGTTCGTGCTCCAAGTCATCGTCCATGCATCATTGATAAAGTCTTCTACTCGATAATGGAGAAATATGTAGACAGGAGAAGACTACAAAGGATGTGGAGCTCTAGGAGGGGTCAGTAGAAGAAGTCCTATGAACCAGGGTTCCCCAAACTACGGCCCGCAGGCCCCATGCGTCCCGCGGACCACTTCGATCTGGCCCCCGACACTTCGCTCGAGCACTATTACTGGAGTGATGTGGCCGGAAGACAACCCCGGAGCACATCGCTCCAAGAACTAGGATGCGCGGCCGCACGATGACGTCATCACACGGCCGCGCACCCTTTCCTGCCCAGACACAGCAAGAAGATAGAAGACGCGTGTCAGGAGACTTAGGTGAGTACAGGGTTTTTATTTTTTATTTAAAAAGTCAGTAAAAAGATTGTGGCAATTGGGGGCCAATAGTTAGTTATGAGGGGCAGCATAGGAAATAATTATGAGGGGCAGCATAGGAAATAATTATGTGGGGCAGTATAGGAAATAATTAATTATGAGGGGCAGTATAGGAAATAGGTGCGGCTTCTGTGCCCCTGTAATAACAAACAGGGGCACGTGGATCGAAGGGACCGCGCGCAGGACATCGGGGGCGGGATGGAGGGTAAGTAATGTTTATTATTTTTAAAATAGCAGGTTCCCCCGTACCAAGCACCGGACATAGTGTGCTTAGCGCAACCGCCAGCCAATCCGTTCCAGGGGGCCCCGGTGTCGCCAGCCGCAAACCTCAAAAGGGCCTAGGCCCCGGTGGGGGAGATGTTGCATGTGATATCTACAGTTCCTGTTTTTGTTAGGTCAAGATGGGGCCGTGTGTTACATAATGAGGAAAAAACGAACCTTTTTGATCCTACCAATTGGCGCAATGAAACAAAGATTAAAAAAAGTTAATGGGTTGGAATTACTAAGGGACCCAGCTCTATTAATGGCCTGAAGGGGTTATCAGAGTTTTAAAAATTATTAGGGCCAGGCTGAGCGGGCTATTTAAGGAAGGCTTCATCATCCCCTAGGCGGTCCGGACAGATCCTTACAGACAAGGAACAGCATTTGAGTCCCAAGTCTTCCAGGACTGTGCACTCTAATGGCTGCAAGAAGATGAGGACCACCGCTTATCAACCCACGGCAACAGGCTTTTGAAAAGATGAACCAGATCTACTCAATATGCTGGAGGAGGACTCGGACCTGCAAAAAAGGGCTTTGACTGGCCAAAACTATTGAGCTCCGAATTAGGGTACCTGGACAACAATAACACTCGTTGCTCCACAGGGTACACCCGTATTATCTGTTGTTCGGGAGACACGGCCATCTCCCTGCTTGATATGACCTGGGACATGGAGTCCCCTGATTCCCTGTCTACTCCCCCAGCTGATGGGTTCACGACACACCAGAGGCGCTGGCGGATGCCAGTGAAGTTGGGCCATGTGCGGTTAGAAAGAGGCCAGGAAGAAACAAAAAGGGATTTGATGTAATGCCTGTGCCGAGCCTTTTGCCCGGAGATCGAGTGTGGTGGCAACCACATCTACCCAGTAAGATAGCATGGGCGTTGGGAGCGTGCGCCATACTAGTTAGGGCAGTCTCTCCCTGAAGTCTACGAGATTTCAAGAGGGGAGACCGTCCCACTCGGGTACATAGAACCGCTGAAAAGATGGTGTCTGTCCCCTTTTGCCCCTCTGTCCACACCCTACCTTAGACCCCCCAACTGCGGAGGTCTCAAAGGGAGCAAAAGGTAAAGGTCAGGTAGCGGTCAGTGTTTTAACAACAAAGAGGGCCGACCCGCCACACTCACTGAAAAGCCTCTGAAAGGGTTATGCAGACTAATGCATATATGACATGAAGGGGAGAGGAGTCTAGGAAATCTCTGGCTCTTTGGGGAAAAGACAGAAATAATTACACAATGTAAACATGCAGTCCCTGAAGTGGGCTACAGCCCTTCAGGGGTTACTCTGCATCTTTCTTCAGTGGTAAGTACTTCGTGTCAGAAAAGCGTACCTGTCTCCTCCTTTGTGTGACACCAGCTGATACTCCTGCAGGTCGCAGGAGCTTTACCTTTTGTATCCTTGAGACCTCCGCAGTTCCGGCGGGGGAAAAATAACAATCTCCTCATCGTCTCGTCGGATTCAGGCGCTGGAGGAGGCAGTCTCAGTGGACTTCTGATGCTCAGGGGTTGAGACAGTGGAGCGGTCATCTCCACAGGGGCAGCAGTATTGGAGACTGCGGTGGGGATGATGGTCTCTCCGAGTGGGTAACTCTACTGGAGGGAGAAACAAAAACAGAATTGAGGACACGTCACCAAGTTCCAAGAAACGGGGGTAGGCGAACACAAGGAGGTCTGTAAAGTTGGGGGTGAGGTATGGTGTGTGACAGTAGGTGGCAAAAGGACGAAGACGACTCTTCCAGGAAACCGGTTCTATGTACCCGTAGTAGTGAGACGGTCTCCTCTTGAACTCTCGTAGACTTCAGGGGAGAGACTGTCCCTAACGGTATGGCTCACCGCTCCCACGCCACATCTAGCTAATCGGTTAGGCTAATGTTGTGCGCAGCACCACTCGATCTCCTGGAGCAAAGAAGAGCGTCAGCAACAGACTTACATTCAAAGTCCCTTTTTGGTTTCTGGCCCGGCCTCTTCTAACCGCATATCCACAACTTCTACTGCTCGCCAGCGCGATTCTGGTGTTCGTGGGACCAGTCACGTTGGGGGAGAACGTAAAGTACTGTGGATTCACGTGGGACTCACGAGTCCAGGTCATATCAGGCAGGGTGAGTGGCCGTGTTTCCCGAACATTCAGATAATCGGGGTGTGACCCCTGTGTAGCAGCTGATGTATTGTTGTACAGTACCTATTCTGGGGCCAATAGTTTGGCCAGTCAGCCCTTTTTGCAGGGGTCAGAGTCCTACAGCATGATTGATTAGAGCGTTCCACTTTTTCACAAGCCTGTTTGCCTTGGGGATGAAAGCTGTGGTCCTCATCTTCTTGCAGCCATATAGAGTGCACATCTCCTGGAAGACGGGACTCAAATGGCTGTTCCTTGGTCTGTAGGATCTGGTCCGGACAGCATAGGGACAGGATGAGAGCTATCGTGCGGGGCACAGGGCCGCTGTGGTGGTCCGTGCAGACAGAATCTCTGACAGGTACTGCACCACACATTTGGTTATAGTGGTCGATGATCGTAAGAGCATAACTGTGACCGGAGTCTGCGGGCTCCAACTTCACGTGTCCAAGCCAGGATCTCCAAGGGCCGTTGGCTCACAATGGGACGGAGAGGGGCCCTTTGATGTGTGCGCTCTCCTCAAGCGATGGCAGTGCTGGCATTCTCGACCCGACAGGCTTCAATGTCGGACTTCATGTTGACCCAGCAGAAGAACGCCTTCGGAGGGTGGCTTCAGTCTTCTGAGTGCCAAAGGAGCCGTGACTGGTCATGGTAATGTTCCAGTACTATTTTGGCATCCCTCCGGGAATCACAATCTGGTATACAGCCGGTCATAAGTGATAGGTCCAGAGTTCTTCTCTTTAGAAGACCGGTGATGCTCAGAGTCTTTCTCGGCGCCACAATGAGGACAGTTCTCACATCGGCTCTTTGCGCCGGATTCTTTCAGGCACTCGCCCACTAAGAGATAGTCCATTACTTCTCCTATGGCACGGCTATCAGCCTGAAGACTAATCCAGAGGTCCTTTTCCGCAGGGGCTTGACTCTTCTTGAGGAGTACTGGCGCTGCCTCTGTCGGTAGGGAGTAAACTCTCTGGGCATCTTGACGCACAAGACCGGGCTAGAACGCGGCATCTCCACATCTTCCCACTGAGCATCCGTGGAGGGTCCCTACCACTGGTAGGGAGACGGGACGAGCGTCACGTTGTCATGTGGTCTACCAGCCCGGTACTTGATGGTAAGCTGAATTGGGCAAGTTCTGGAGGCCCACCGTTGTTCCAGTGCTCCAAGAATGTGCGTGTGTTCAGAGCGCCAAAGGATTATTGTCTGTGAAGACAGTGAAATATGATTGCAGTAGATAGTCTTGAACTTTCGGTCACAGCCAGACTAACGCCAGAAACTCAACTTGAAGGAACTATAGTTCTGGTCGTTTTGCTCGGTTTCGGACGGGGAACGGCTGGCGTAGGCTATGACCCTTTTGTTCCGTTTTGGAGTGGGATAATACCGCCCCTAGCCTTGCTTGCTGGCATCAGTGTATAGGGTGAAAGGCAGACTATAGTCTGGAGATCCCAACACCGAGTTCAGTCAGCCGTTGCTTGAGCACTCTGGAAGGCAGCTTCTCGTTCGGCCGTCCACTCAATGGATACTCGGGAACGTTGGCTCTCTTTTGGCAGGCCCTTAGAAGCTCTTGCAGGGGAGCCCAGCCAGCTGGGCAAACTTCAGGATGAAACGCCTGTATAAATGGCAAATCCCAGAAGCTTTTGATGTCCCGTACGGGGATGGGTAGGCCTCGTAGACAGCTGCAATCTTCTCTGGATTTGCTCAATTCCATGAGCGCTCACCACATGTCCCAGGTAATGACGCTAGGTTGTAGCAGTGGCATTGGATGCTTGACTCAACCCATGTTGGGTCAGGATTTGGAAGACTTCAGCCAATGGTGGAGGTGGTCTTCATAAGTCTTGGAGTAGATGATAATGTCGTCCAAATATAGCATGACGGTTCGAAGTTGCGATGACCCAAACATCTCTCCATCAGCCGTTGAAATGTGCCTGGGCGTTTGCATAGCCAAACGGCATGTTGTTGAACTCGAACACAGCCCATTGGGGTGGTGAAAGCCGTCTTCTCTTGTCTTTGGTGCCATGGCCACTTGCCATAGCCACTGGTCAGGTCCAGGGTAGAGAAGTAGGCAGCTGACCCTAGGCTCGCGAGGGATTCCTCGATTCGAGGCAGAGATAGGCATGTGGGTGATATTGTTGATCTTCCTATAGTCAACACCGAATCGAGGGTTCCATCCTCTCTTCACAAGACCAGCGGGGCAGCCATGGCTGTGACTCTCCGGATAACGTTGGCTGTCTTCATCTCTTGTACCAGCTTCTTCACCCTTGGTAGCGGGCTGTAGGTTATGGGCCGGTATCGTTCTTGATAGAGGATGAGAGCCGAGGGATGGTTGGTTGGATGAGTAGTCTGCCCAAATCCAGTGGGTGTTTGCTGAAGGCCCGTGGGTGCTTCATAACCACATCCAGGACACCTTGTACTTGGTCTGCAGAGTAAATCGTATGCGTCTCCAATATTGAGCTCAAGCCACCAGGATTGCTCGGCGGCTCATCTTTCAGCACCTTGCTTCACTTCCAACTGTTTGGGAGGCAGACAGAGAGGTTCCCCCAAGTCTTCAGGGTGGACACTGAAGAGAGTGGCTACGGCTTGATACTTTCTCAGGTCCACTGGGAATCTCCCACATTTAGTAGTCGAATGGGTATTGTCCTCGGGATACCGTGACTAGGCTCCTGGCGGCTAGAATGGGCAGGTCTTCATCACTGGTAGGGTTCTACTATCGCCTGGTGTCTTGACCTTGAACGCCCATGCAGGCTCGACCCCATACTACGTCTCAGTCCCAGTTGAAGCGGACAGGTTGGGATCCTTGATTGCTCTGCAGATTCTCCATTAGGGCCAGCAAACTTCTGTTGCGGCCGCTAGATACCTGCATATTCTCGGATTACCTTCCAGGGACCGTTGGGGCACTGTTGCAGGGAGTCGTGGGAGCCTTCAGCACTTCAGGGGGTAGCAGTTGCGGAGGACATTGGTACCCAGTACCCAGGGAGATGTTACCGTTTTCGGGGCCTCGTGTCACCACTACGCCCTGTCTGGTTAACTCAGTGTGTCCAATGGTTAGTGTGGGCTCCCAGTAGCCGCGGATGGGAACGGGTTTTCCGTCGTAGCAATAATGTCAAGTAAGCTTGGGAGGTTGGACTCAGGATGCTCCTCCTCGGCATTTCTCGAAGGCAGTACTCCGGAGGGTGGTCACTTGAGCCGGTATCCAATTAGCGGTAGGGTAACTCCATTGATGGTTATGAACCAGGGGCGAGTCCCCACGAACCTGGGCATCCAGTTAGCATCTCGGGGACTACAAGTTCTTCCTTGGAGGTCGTCCCTTAGCTCCAAGGGTTTGTCGTTTAACTGACGACAATCGTTCTCTTCATGCCCATATTTATGGCAGTAGACTGCACCGCTGGCGGGGTGTTCTTCTGACTCCAGGTGTTAACGACTTCGCTTCTTTTGGGACGCTGTTTAGTCGGAGATCACGGGTAGCTGACCGTAACCGGGTTCTCTGGAGGTTTCCTCCTCATAGCAGAGACAGGTACTTCCAACTGGGTCAACCGATCAAGGATTTGATGCAGGGTTGTCCCCCATATTAGGGACCGGTCCTTTATGCCAGTAACTTCCATAGTCGCAGGAGTAGCGTGATGCTGACTGCGTGGGATGGCAAGCGAGTAGCAGATTCTTCCATTTCGTACGGATTCAGGCTCTTTTCTGCGGTCAGTAGGTGATCGGTCTCCTAATATGTTCAATGGCAATTTCCTAAACTCAAGGAAAGAGGCCTGGGCATGTTGAGAAGAGATGATCTTTAGTTGACAACCTTTGATTTCTATCAACAAGTCCATTGATAATTGTTCCCTTAAGGTTTAATCGAGGTTTCGCGTCTTTGGGCTCAGGACAGGTTGATGGCCTTCCATTGTCTCTTAGGGAGAGGGCAAAGTCTGAGGGACTCTTGGGCTTCTGTCGTTTTCCCGAAGAATTTTTTCTGCTTCAACTCGGAGACATTACATGGTCAAAGGTGTTACGTAGCCTATCAAGAATCTGGACCACATTCTGACACTGTTCTCGGGGCAGGACTTGACTTCCCGAGAGCGGGTCCTTTCAACTGCCGATATAGGAGCCCACTTTCTGTTCCTCTGTGAATGGGAGCAAGGCGAGGTGGCTAACAACTTGTCCCTGAATTCAGGGAGAGTATGTGATTCTCCCTCGTAGTAGGGTACCAGGGGGCCCCAGATAAGTTAGGGCATAGTCAGAGGCATATGGTGGGAGTCCCAGGGACACTAGCTGTAGCGGGCTGAAGGGACCTCTGGAGGACTAAATCTCGGTACCCTGAGGAGGACCAGGGGACGGGACTTGCGCCAGTCCGCATCTTCGTCCTGGGCGGACATGACTGGCCTAGCTGGGAAGCCTGTAGGTTTATACAATGTCCGTTTGCTAGGGGCGATGGCTAGAATGGGACGTGGCACTTTAAGACACAGTCACTATTCCTTGGGAGGTGAGCCAATAACCTAGCGTCAGAAACAATCTCTTTACCCCCCTTTAAACTTCCCCAGCGGTACTCACTCAGGATCAGCCGCGGTGACAGGACAGCTCCGGTACACAAGGTCTCCGTTCCCGATGTCCGGCAGCCAGCAGGGCTCAGTGATGCTCAGCGGTTGTTCTCCTCAGTGGCAGGACACGTGCGCCGAAAACTCCGGATGAGGTGCACGTGCTGGCCAGCTTCAACCGGCCTGCGCGAAATCCAAGATGGCCGATTAACCCTCTTCGGTTGCCGGCGACAACGCTCCAGCTCCTCCTCACGGTGCTGCGCGCCACTCGCGCAGGGGCGGAGCCTAATGACGCCTCTGGAGTTCCCGCCAGTCAAGATTGGCGGGTCTTGAAATACTTGCTGGCCACACGCCTCTGAGGTAAATGCTTCAGGCGCAGCGCGCCGGATGTAGCAGAGCTGACCACGTTCTTGCAGGATTAACCTCTTAAGTGCTGGAGGCGCGACAGCACGTGGCACAGCATTATAACAGTTCAATGTGAAACACAATCACTTGGGCCTAACCCGGATGGCAGCAGGGTTAGGCAGCACAGTCTTTTTAATAAGGAAAGATCTTTAATGCGTAATAAGGCACAGAATACAATCCTGTTGTGACGCCACTTGCAACATCCCCCACCGGGGGCCTAGCCTTTGAGGTGGGCCTGGTGACAGCCGGGGCCCGCGGTACCGTAGTGCTGGCGTTGCGGCCTAAGCACGCTATGTCACGGTGCTTGGTACGGGAACCGGAGGGCTGTCCTACACCTGGCGAGTCCGCAGGGTGGTGTTGGCAAAGAAATGATGGGGAGAGGCTGTGTGCTATCGGATCGTCCCTGGGGCAACCCCTTAATGTCCATGTGAGTCTCTGGTGATGGACAGGGTGCCGGTGATGAAGGCAGCCGTATTAGCAGGACCAGACGGAGACGAAGAAGTTAAGAGAAAAACTTACAGTTCTTTATTTGAACCAGGAACTGCAGC
The DNA here is from genome assembly GCA_019512145.1 of Engystomops pustulosus. Lineage (NCBI taxonomy): Eukaryota > Metazoa > Chordata > Amphibia > Anura > Leptodactylidae > Engystomops > Engystomops pustulosus. The sequence goes on along the minus strand of CM033647.1, from coordinate 11,621,760 downwards.
AACGTGCCTTTAACAGTATGGAGTGCGAGATGTGAGTGGAGGGAGCCTCAGGAGTATGTTCACCAGCCTGGATGTAGAGGGCAGGCTGGGAGGCAGCTGTGTCCTGGTAGGAGCTTCAGCTTGTCCTGTAGGGCTTCAGGTATCACCTTTAAAGGTAGATGACCCCTTTTCCTCACTACACTAACTCTAGTCTGATACTCCACTCTTCAGAGGCAGGGCTAGGCTCTTCCTGCTCGGTTATGGCTAGACTGAGATTACTCACTCACTCATTAGATATCTCTAGGATTCTCCCTACTGGAATCTCCCTAGAAGACCCAGAACATTCCTGGCCAGGGGGTTTTGTTACCTCCCTTTGGTCAGGTGGTGGCTGCTCCTCCATCACATCTCAGCTTACAAAGGCCAGGATTGTACACAGATCATTGGACAATAGCATCTTGCATCATACAAATAACTTAAACCTCTGCCTTGCAGGCAGGATTCACCACTGCAATACCCCTATGTCCTGTCAGAAACCGTAATGTGAGTTGATTACATGCAGGTGGGACGTATTCGCAAACCCTCCCTCGCCATTGCATCGGCGAGGGTGTTGCAGATATTTTTGATAATTTACTCTGGAAGAGGTTTTTATCCAGAATATTTATGTACTTGGCTGTATTCATCATTCCTTCAATTACAACCAGTGCTCCGCCCCCAGAGAGGGGGAGGAGATAAGCTTGTGACATCATATATTGTCAGTTGTGAGTGTATATGATAGTCAGTGTTATCTATATAGAGGTCATGTACAGGAGGGGGAGGAAAAAAGCGTGTGACATCATTTCTTGTCAGTATGGATTAATGATGGGTCAGTGTTATCTATATAGAGGGTCATTGTACAGGGAGGGGGATAGTCTGTGACATATATTGTCAGTGGATGTAATGATGGTCAGTGTGTATCTATATAGAGGTCATTGTACAGGAGAGGATGGAGAATAGCTGTGACATCATCTATTGTCATAGTGATGTAATGATGGGTCAGTGTTATTTATAGAGGTCATTGTACAGGGGGAGGAGATAAGCTGTGACATCATCTATTGTCAGTAGTGATGTAATGATGGGTCAGTGTTTATCTATATATCAGGGTCATTGTATAGGGAGGGGAGGAGTTAAGCTGTGACAAGTACTCATTTGTCAGTGTGATGTAATGAGGGTCAGTGTTATGTATATAGAGGTCATTGTACAGTAGGGGAGGAGATAAGCTGTGACATCATCTATTGTCAGTGAGGATGGTACAAATTTAGGGTCATGTTATCATAGGTCATTGTACAGGATGGGGGGAGTAAGCAGTGACATCATCTATTGTCAGTAGTGATGTAATGATGGGTCAGTGTATCTTATAGAGACATTGCACAGGAAGGGGGAGGAGATAAGCTGTGACATCATCTATTGTCAGTAGTGAGTAATGATGGGTCAGTGTTATCTATTAGAGGACATTGTACAGGGAGGGGGAGGAGGGGAGAGGGAGGAGGATAAGCTGTGACATCATCTATGTTCAGTAGTGATAAATGATGGGTCAGTGTATCTATATAGAGGTCAGTACCGGGGAGGGAGAGATAAGCTTGTGACATCAGCTATTGTCAGTAGTGATGTAATGAGGGTCAGTGTTTATATATTAGAGGTTCATGTGCAGGGAGGGGAGGAGATAAGCGGTGACATCATCTATGTCAGTAGTGATGTAATGATGGGGCAGTGTTATCTATATAGAGGTCATTGTACAGGGAGGGGAGGAGTAAGCTGTGACATCATCTATTGTCAGTAGTGATGTAATGATGGGTCAGTGTATCTATATAGAGGTCATTGTACAGGAGGGGGAGGAGATAAGCTGTGACACATCTATTGGCAGTCGTGTTGTGATTAATGATGGGTCAGTGTTATATATATAACCACACACCGTAAGACTATGCCCCCGATATATAACCACACACCGTAAGACTATGCCCCCGATATATATAACCACACACCGTAAGACTATGCCCCCGATATATAACCACACACCGTAAGACTATGCCCCCGATATATAACCACACACCGTAACACTGAGCCCCCGATATATAACCACACACTGTAGTAATAAGCCCCCAGATAAGACCCCGATATATAACCACCTTAATATGACTTCTGTTTGTGACATGAGAATCTGTTTTTGAGGAAAATAGTTTTGTAATGTGAATATTTCAATGTAGAAAATTGGCGGCATACGGAGATGCAGGCCTCGATAACGATATCGGATCACTTATCTCCAGCTTTTTTTGTTAATAACATTGAATTAGAGAATGTAGTTTGTTATCCTGAGATACAGGCAGTCCCGGGTTACATACAAGATAGGGTCTGTAGGTTTTTCTTAAGTTGAATTTGTATGCAAGTCGGAACTGTATATTTTATCATTGTAATCCCAGCCAGAACTTTTTTGGTCCCTGTGACAATTGGATTTTAAAAATGTTGGGTTGTCATAAGAATCAGGATTAACACTAAAGCTTCAGTACAGACACCTGTGATAACTGTTATAGCTGACTATTGTAGCCTAAGGATATAGTACAGTAAATTATCAATATCCAGAGGTCCGTTTGTAACTAGGGGTCGTATGTAAGTCGAGTGTTCTTAAGTAGGGGACCGCCTGTATTTAAGAATCTTGTCTTCTTGGGGATTTCCCTTTAATAAGTGATGGTCCTAGAAGTGAAGTACCCTTTTGTATCATTCATTATGGATGATAGAGTTTTTAAAATTTATTTAAGAAAGGAGTGTTGCAGGACTTGAATATTGAACAGATTTCTTAAAGGGGTTTGCCCATGAAACAAAAAAAAAAAAAAAAGTTGTCAAATTTCAATCCCCTATTCATGTTTACACATTAACCCCTTAGTGACCTGGCCTGAAAAGGCACCAGTGACCGGGGCATTTTATAACAAATTTTCGTACGTGCTGGTTTCAGGGCCATAACTTTTTTTTTTTTTTGCATGCTACCTTAAATTTTTGTGGGGTTTTTTTTTTTTTTTTTTTTGGGACACATAGAGCTCGTTAAAATAAAAATGTAAACATTTTTATTTAGTATTTTATATTTGGGGTTAAAAGTGGGTAAAAAAGGCTGTTTTTGTAATTTCTAGTACTTTTTTTTTTTTTTTTTTTTTAGAAAAAAAACTTCAAATTACCTCAAAATGAACACAATTGATGAATTCCTTAATGTGTTTCGGGCAAACGGGGTGACTACGGCGATGCTTTTTGTAGTGTAGTTTATTGTATGGGGAAATGTCATTGTATTTTTATGAATATTTTATGAATACTTTTTTGTTTGTGTCTTTACTATATATGTTCCCCACCGTGAGGTCATAAAAGACCCCTGGGGGACATTTTCACTTATTTTTATTTATTTTTTTTATTTCCCTTTTAAAAAAAAAAAAATATATATATTATTTTCTTTTAAAATCTTCCCCTGTAACTGGGGCATCTATAAGAGCCTCGGTTACAGGGGAAATGACCACCTGACACTGGGGAGTCTGATCAGAGCTGGACTGGTACAAGTGACCGCCGGGTCTATGGAACCGGCGTCCGCCCCGGCTCTGCTCCTCCATGTTTTGCTCTACTTCAGCGCAATTCTGAGAGGAGCGGAAAAGGGAGTAGCATTAACAAACTGCATCTCCCTTCTCCCCAGTGTCTCAGGGTGTGTCTGACAGCTGCTAGGCAGTTAAAGATAATTTTTAACCCTTTGTGGAGGTCCCAGCAATCGGACCCCACCGCTTTAGATTGTTATTCCCTATCCTATAGACAGGGGTTAATAATCAAAGATGTTACAACCCCTTTTTAAATATTTTGAGTAATGGTCTGTGCTATCCTGATCTTAAAAATCTTTGTCAGTGTTTCTGAATACTGCCACTACTTTATAAAACTTTATTTCACATTACCTGAGTCCCTCCGCATTCGGTGAGTCCGGGGGGGGGGGGGGGGGGTTGCAGCAGTTTGTGTACCTGTGTCTCAGTCTGTGTCATGTATTCTTCCTCCACACATTACCAACCCCCTCCCTCTCCTCTCTGCTCATTACTGTGAGGGGGCTGGGAGCTGGATGGGTGTGGAAGACAGGAGACCTAGACACAGACTGCTACTGCAAATGTAGGCTGTGGTATATACGGTATGCCTCCCCATGGTGCATGCAGCCACATACAGGATACATTTTAGCAACAAGGCGTGTGTTATATTTTTTTGGGTGATCGTGTGGGTCTCATAGTTTATTCTTTGGCCTTTTTTTTTGGTTATATTTGTAGCGTTAAAAAGTCTGAATTCCGCCCTGTATTTTGTCCCATTTCCAGGCAGACAAAAGAGCACATCACAATGCACTGGAGCGGAAGCGCAGGGACCATATCAAGGACAGCTTCCACAGCCTAAGAGACTCCGTACCTTCACTCCAGGGCGAAAAGGTGAGTCCCAAAGTATGTTACATTTTACTCCAGTCCCAGTTGGGTTTTAATGCTAGAACTCGATCTTGATGTTTCTTTCTTCTTTTTTTTTTTTTTTTTCTTTTTCTTTTCTTTCGACAATTTCTTTCCATCAGCTTAGCCTTATGAGGTCTTGTTCTTTGCGGGACAAGTTGTACTTTGTAATGGCACTGTTGTTATTTGCATAATGTATAGTTAAATAAAGAAAAAAATCCATTCATTTTAAGTAAATAAGAAATGTATGTGTTGTAAAAAATGACCTGTTACCTTTACTCCGGCAGATCGATACGAATACAACTATACATATGTATGTTATGTTTTATGTGATTACGAGAACAGGGGTCTTGCCTATGAGTGGAGTACAGGTGGAGCGTGCGTTCTGTCACTCCATTCCTTGTCATAGATCAGTCTGATCTTGAATGGGGCGGCAGTATGAATGCTTGACCGATCACTCAGTCTGTTAGGGTACGGTTGGGGGACAGGATTACCACTAATCTAAGATATATTATCCCCTACGCTGTACTCGAGCCTCATCCATTCCATAATTAGGGTGTTTCCCAAGGTCTGATCACCTCCGACTATGAAGTGATGGCGCGACCTTTATCACATGGAAATACCCTTCCTACTTCTGGTGCTTAAAATCGTGATCTATTGTGAGCCCCCTTTTACTTTCTCCCCCTTTTTAAAGGCTTCACGGGCTCAAATACTGGACAAAGCAACAGAATATATACAGTATATGAGGAGGAAAAATCACACACACCAGCAAGACATCGACGACCTAAAGAGACAGAACGCTCTATTAGAACAACAAGGTACGGAAGGGTCCTCCAGCTCCTCGCATTCATCTCCTATAACCGTATTTCTTTCCATGACAGCGGCCTGAAGTTATTGTTACCTACTTGCCTCAAACTTTTACTTTAGTTGCTCCAAAAAAAAAAAAAAGGGAACAGTAGACGGGACTCGGTAGGTAAATGTGTCTCCCAGCCCTTCTATAGGGTCAAAACGAAACCATAACACGTTGGTTCGTAAGTGCAGATACAACGCCCGTAGACTGTTGTGAATTTGTGATATACACTGATGGATGCCGCCGCACCCTTGGCTCCCACATTGTGTGATTTGAGGTCTTCTTTAGGTCGGATCAACCTACGGGTGATGGACCAGTATAAATGAGTGCGGATACTTGATAAAAAAAAATGCTTCTGCCTGTGTTCAGGTCCGTAAACAGGAGTCTGTTCAGATTTATGAAGTCTTTGGGGAGGGGAGGGGGGAAGAGGCAGAGGAAAGGGCAGAAGGGGGTGACAAGCTGCGGCTATGCTAGTCTTTCGGCACACCTCATAGCCCGATAGTTCTGCTCTGAAGTGGTTACAGATGGGAATTCTCATCTCATTGCCCACTGTCAAAATCCAGCAGATTTACACCCTCCTCCCCCCCCCTCTCCAGAGAATTATAATGTACAGTATATTATAGATCCATTTTTGGGGACAGGAAACAGCTGTAATTTACTAGTTGGCTGTCAGACATATTAACTCTTAAAGGGGTTGTTTAATATATGGTTTGGTTGGGGGGGGGGGGCTTAAAAAAAAAAATAAAGTACTTAAACTCCCCTTTACTGTTCTCCTGGGGCGACGCCTGTCACTGCCTGGCTCTGCCTTTTTTTAATTGAGGTCAATGGTGCTATCCTGACCCACTGGCGCACGCCTCCAGTTTATTGTTTTTTTTTAAGGCTATAGTCGCACACACGTACGATATACGTACTATATACTTCCCCCATACATGGGGATGGGCGCACGGCACCCTACGGGAGCAGTGCATGTTCTGTCTTTCTCCTGTAATAAGGCACCGCGGCCATATATCGCTATGGAGAAGGGGTGGGGGCGAGCAGCGCTCACCTCTTCCTCCTCTCCCCGGCGCCGAAGTGTGCCCGCCGTACTACGGTACGTCTGTGTGAATATAGCCTAAGCCCCACTCACCACCACCATATTTCAACCCCTTTAAGGAGCTGCTTTGATGCGTCACGTCAGTCCGTGTAGTAGTGTTTTTATTTTCCGGACTAACGCATCGCCCTAATGCATATCACAAGCGAGGAAGTAGCTGACTTTTCACATGAGTGATCACCCTGGGACATGAAGATTGGTACATAACCTGAATGTTTTCTCTGTTTTTTTTTTTTTAACAGTCCGTGCGCTGGAGAAAGCGAAATCCAATTCTCGCCTTCAGTCGAACTACTCATCATCCGACAGCAGCCTTTACACCAATCCCAACGGCAGCACCATATCTGCCTTCGATGGGGGATCCGACTCCAGCTCCGAGTCCGAACCCGAGGAACCCCAAAGCCGAAAGAAGCTACGGATGGAAGCAAGTTAAACAAACACGAGCAATAAAACCAGCAACCTGTACCAAGCTTCTCAACTTCAGACCCTCCGTAGCCCAAAAATAGGCCCGTACAGCTCCTTTAAGGACTTCTGCCTAATCTTTTTGTTTGTTCCCCCTCCCCTTTTACCCCCCTCGTTACCATTAAGCAATCGGACTGCATTTCTTTTACTTTCCCCTATATACCCCCCTCTCCCCTCCCCCTATATGTTATTTAAACCTCATTGACACGTCCATTCTTACCTACCGTACAAAAATGCACTCGGCGCGCGCCCGACACTTGACGCGCCATTACCCATCATACCCGCCTGCAGTGTGCCGTCTCGTAAGACTGGGTATCACAAGGTGAACAAAACCAGTTAGGAAAACAAGGGGGGGGAAAACAAACACCAAAACACATTTATTTTTTTATTATATTTTATCTTTTTTTTTTTTTTTTTTGCATTTTTCTGAATAATTTATGCTTCCATGAGCTTTATAGTCGCAAAAAAAAAAGTGGAAGCGATGCCTTGCCACGTTAAAAACAAAACCTAAGTACTTGGTGCTGCAGTTGACCACCTGGGTGAAAATACTTTTCGAAAACCATATTAAAATGCTTTGCTAATTTTGTTTTTATTTTTTTTTTTGTATTTCGAGTGTTTTTTTTTTTTTTTTTGTGTTGTCACACGTCTTTAAAGGGAACCTGTCACCAGGAGATCCATTTTTAGCACTCCCCCAGTCCCCACAGAGCATAGTACATACACTGCCAAAGAGTTTTTGTATTAAAAATAGGTTTTACAGAAAAAAAAGATGTTATATTGTACCTTTCATTAGCATCTGCTGTGTGACTAGGCAGTTGCCAAATGGGAGGGGCTGGAAAAGGGGCAGTCCCCCCCCCACCCCCACCTTGGGGAACAGCTACCAGTGACCGTTTTCAAATATATGAAAAACACCCATTCACTTGGCTTAGCGACGCCCCTGCTCCTTACAGCAATCCGAGTGTGGGGAGTTATTCATATATTTGAAAATGACATGTTTCCAAGGGTGGGGGGGGGGAACTGTCTTTCCAGCCCCTCCATTGGGCAACTACCTAGTCACACAGCAAACATGTAATAAAGTACAATATAACCATATTTTGTTTCTGTAAAAGCCAAATGTTTTATACAAAAAAACTTTGGCAGTGTAAGTACTATGCTCTGTGGGGACTGGGGGAGTGCTAAAAATGGGTTCCTGGTGACGGGTTCCCTTTAAAGATGACTGTGTAATAACTTGGAGAACATATTAGCGGTGTCCACTCGTAGTCGGGAGATTGGGTTGGGATTCTTAGTTCCAAATAAATCCCGCCCACACTTTCCCTCCTCCCCCTTACTATTTTAATCCGTGGCGTCCATCCCCCTCCGAAGGGTTCGCTTCCCATGACTGAGCGCCATCCAGTGGCCATTATAATGGTCGTAACTGAATCCTCCCAAGATCGTCCCTAGACTTCACTTAGAAATTCTATTTTTTTTTTATTCTTTTCCGAGAAATCTGTGAATTCGACCAAATTTCAAAATTAAAAAGATCACTTGTGCATGTGTGTTTCTGTATGCATTTGCCAAATTAAATTTGTTCTGTGTGACAGGTAGTAGTTTTGTGTCATGTTCACTGCAGAGAAGCGATAGGGGCATCCTTTACGTATCCTACGGTCACCTACCTCCACACGGATCATTTTATTTACAAAGGACTAGAAAAAAACATGGCTGCTTTCTGCCAGAGACGACACATTTGTCTGGAAGTGGCACCCGAGCTGCAATACTAAACATGACCTGTGGACAGATGTGGCGCTGTGTATCGAAGATAGCAGCTTTATGTTCACAATCCTGGACGACCCCCTCCATAGCTCCATTGCTACTATCCTATTCAGTGTTTCAATGTGGGATTTGGATAAGGGGGGATCACGGTGATCGGGGCGATCACCTTCCAAATATCGTATGTGTTAGGGGGAGGAACCATTGAATTTGGTCCTCCCTTGTAATCTTCTTTTATAGTTTAATTACCATCTGTATTTGATTAAGTAACCGGAAAAGGATGATCGCACTGATCGAGCCCACCGACTACCACGTAAATAGTGTGTGAGGGGGAGGAGCCATGGAATTTGTGTCGTTCGGTTTGGCCTTTTTATTTGTCTGCCATCTTCCTATAATGTCTCATCACCATCTATGTTTATTTAGGGAACCAGAGCAGGGCGATCACACTGATCGAGCATCCTCCGAGGGGGAGGAGCCATTGAATTTGTGCCGTTTGGGATAGGCATCTGATTTTTCCCGCCCTTGCTTTGTAATTTGACTACTACTTTTCCAAAATAGAACTCGTTGTTTGGCTGGTCGGTATTTTCCCCCTTTTTTTCGTTTAAGATTTGGTTTGCTTTTACATTTTTAATTTTTTTTTGTATATTTTTTTTTATTGTGATGTATTATGCCAGGATTGTCACATCTAAAGCCATTTCATAGGTGGAAGGTTGTATCCCTCATCATAGGATCACACTCCCTGCATAGAAATTATAGATCTTTGCGTCTTCCTCCGCCATATATACAGCTGGGTTTTGGCTCTGATTTTTACCCATTGCCTCTGTGTCTCCCCTTGTGGCCATAACCCAACACAACAAGGCAGACTTGTCATTTTTTAGGCTGATGGCTGCTATGGGAGGTGCCATAGTGATTGCTATGACTATGGGAGGTGCCATAGTGATTGCTATGACTATGGGAGGTGCCATAGTGATTGCTATGACTATGGGAGGTGCCATAGTGATTGCTATGACGATGGGAGGTGCCATAGTGATTAATTATAAGGGGCCGCATAGTGAAATAATTAATTATAAGGGGCAGATAGGAAATTAATTAATATGCGGGGCAGTATAGGGAAAATAATATAAGTATGAGGGCCAGTCAGTATAGGAAATAATTATGGGGGGGAGTATAGGAAAATAATGAAGGAAACTCGGAAATAAGAATGGTGGGTATAGGAAATAAGTATTAATTGGGCAGTCTAGTAATTAAATTGGGGCAAGTCTAGTAATTAATTGGCGGGATTGGCATATTCAATAATTAATGGAGAGGGGTCCCAGTATATTTAATTATTAATTGGCGCCCAATAAAATGATTGGGCAATATATAAAATAGTTCACAAGGGGGCGTGCAGTATATTAAATAATTAATTGAGGGGGGGTGCGTGTATTATGGATGCGGTCACATGACCGCTATTTAGTTTTTTAGGACTTTAGTCCGGCCCTCAGACAGCTGAGGGGGAGCAGGGCACGGGCCCCCTATGTAAAAAGTTTGGGGACTCCTGCTCTAAACTATTAGCGCCTCCACTTTTTAGTGAGTTTCTACTTTTTAAGGAGGTTCTTGGTTAATGAGGTTTTAGAAAGCAAGAATTCTAACCCTGGAGGACCAAGCACAGAGAACGCTGTAATACTTCATATCTCCTGCGGGAACTGTCTGGTTCCCTCACATTTGATCAAGATGGTGAAGTCGGCCTAACAAGTCATAGACACATGAGGAGAGCACAGAACTGATAAGTTTGACGAATTTTAACCCTTACTTGGCCTTTGCTTCTTGCAGTAAACCAGGATCATCCGTGGCTAAGTAAACACGTTTCTTGTCGATCTGAATCCTTCGTGCGAGGAGCTGGAAATGTTCTTCGACGTGCGCCATGTATTCTTCTATAGGGTGGAAGGCCGCCTCTGTCCCCACTTTATCTGTTCTTCTAACATGGACTCTGAGGATGACAATACACAACGAAATGTGAATTATGACTAGTGGAAGGAACGTCCGACTCCACAACATGATAAACTATGAATCGAGGGACTCTCGGAGGCAGTCGTGTCAGGTTTCCATAAACAATGCACAATTACCTGTGTAAATGAGAAGAGACCGCGCCGTGGATGGACTAATAAAGGTCAGCCTAACAGATAGCCAGAAGTCAGGTCAGGGGAAGGCTGAGTCAGCATTGTGTGTGCTGCTGCCACATGATTAACACAAGAAAACTGCTTGGTGCCACATACTGCACTACAGTATACTTATTACCATATACCTTACACTGTTTTTTGGTGTGTGAGCCATATTCGATCATAAGCCTTACACTATTGATGCCTAGGACACTTCAGAAGTCTGCAGTACATGGGGCCCTGTACTAGCATATAAATCGATATTACGGTTGCCCAGGACGCATAGCAATACAGTCTGCAGTACATGTCAAATTAACCCCTATACAAGTGTCATAGATGCTTGCACAGGATGTTTTAGCCGTTAAGAAAAACCACCACGCGGATATAGATCCCTATATAGAGGTCATTGTACAGGGAGGGGGAGGAGATAAGCTGTAATCATGGGCCAGTGTTCTTTTTATAGATAGATAATAAATAGATATATAGGAGATAGATATAAGATATATAGCTAGATCTTCTGTATTTCGGACATATAATGAGAGTACATGTCCCAGCTGCTCTGGGAAGAGGGGAAATTTTTTCTTTCTGCAGAGAAGTTTTCCAAGGAAGATTTTCTGTCCTCTAGTTTTTGGCATTTGTTACTGTCTGTTCCATGTGTCCAAGAACAAAAGTGCAATGCTTGAGTATTTGCAACAAAGGAGGGAAGACTTAGGGTGAAGTAGGGAGAGTGTGAATAGATTCTCTTGCTGATCCATAAAACCATCTGCTGATACCACTACAGCTGGGCACCACATCTTAGGAGCGGGCACGGCGCCATCTGCTAGTTAATAAGATTTGAACACGAGTGAGTTTATCACAATGACAAGTACAACGCCACTAGCAAATAAGAGGAACCAATTTAGATTTCATGTCTCTGTAGGAAGGAACGGGATGGGAGGGGGATATGAAATTCAGATTTTATTTTCACACTGCAAAAAAAAATGGATGATAATAGCGGTGAGTATGCAGAGTAATGGCTCCATCCTGCTTCTCCGTAATGAAAAATCGCAATCATTGCTTACACCATCATCATCTTTAACTGGATAGATGGATCCAATGATTCTTCTAGAAAGACACTTGATAAAAGTTCTGCAGCAGCAGATGCCTGGGAAAGAAGCTTAAAGGGATTTTCCAGTTTGTGATACCTGGTGGGGTGGGTATGTCTAGGATTCGCTACAGGTTATATATCTATAAAGGGGTCATCTCATCGAGACACTGATTTTCCTGGACTAGTTGTAGAAATTGGGAACACTGGATGTCAACCTGCCTCCTCCCCAGACTGTATCAGCATCCACAAGTTATCAATACAGTTTAAAGCCACGACAGAGCAGAAAGCAAATGACTCACTGTTCTGCCATTGGGCACATGCCTCCTACACATAACTTTGCATGGAGCCCCAGAAAGGTCATATCTGTCTAAATTTTGTGGTACCAAAAGTAGCTTGATAAAAATAAGGGAGGCTTAGCGTTCTTCAGTCTCTGGCCCTAGGGAGACTAGAAATGGGGGTAGGGGTAAACAATTTTTTCCTGATGATGGACTGCTCATCCATTTGCTATGATTAGGATAAACTGCTGCTCCATCACTATGATGAGGATAGACTGCTGCTCCATCAGTTTGATGAGGATAGACTGCTGCTCCATCAGTATGATGAGGATAGACTACTGCTCCATCAGTATGATGAGGATAGACTGCTGCTCCATCAGTATGATGAGGATAGACTGCTGCTCCATCAGTATGATGAGGATAGACTGCTGCTCCATCAGTATGATGGGGATAGACTGCTGCTCCATCAGTATGATGAGGATAGACTGCTTCTATCTCAGTATGATAAGGATAGACACATTTCAACTTCATTGCAGGCCTGTCTTAAAAGGAGCAGCTAACATTGTTTCAGTGATTGCTCCCGTAACTCAGGTGTGGGTGCTGATGAGGACAGTGCTGGAGATCAATCTGTCATGATTAAGTAAGAATCACAGCACTGGACACTTTAAAAGGAGGCTGGTGCTTGGCATCATTGTTTCTCTTCTGTTAACCATGGTTATCTCTAAAGAAACATGTGCAGTCATCATTGCACTGCACAAAACTGGCCTAACAGGGAAGAGTATCGCAGCTGGAAAGATTGCACCTCAGTCACCAATCTATCGCATCATCAAGGAATTCATGGTGAGAGGTTCCATTGTTGCCAAAAAGGCTCCAGGGCGCCCAAGAAGGACCAGCAAGCGCCAGGACCGTCTCCTAAAAGTGTTTCAGCTTGGGGATCGGGCTCCCAGCAGTGCAGAGCTTGCTCAGGAATGGCAGCAGGCAGGTGTGAGGCATCTGCACGCACTGTGAGACTGCGGAGACTCTTGGAGCAAGGCCTGGTGTCAGGGAGGGCAGCAAAGAAGACACTTCTCTCCAGAAAAAACATCAGGGACAGACTGATATTCTGCAGAAGGTACAGGGAGTGGACTGCTGAGGACTGGGGGAAAGTCATTTTCTCTGATGAATCCCCTTTCCGATTGTTTGGAACATCTGGAAAACATCTTGTTCGGAGAAGACAAGGTGAGCGATACCACCAGTCTTGTCTCCTGCCACCTGTAAAGCCTCCTGCAGCCATTCATGTGTGGGGCGGCTTCTCAGCCAAGGGAATCGGCTCTATCACAGTCTTGCCTAAAAACACATCCATGAATAAAGAATGGGACCAGAATGTCCTCCAAGAGCAACTTCTCCCAACCGGACCTACATAATAGAAACAGTCAGGGACAATGACTTGACATTACCCTATAACAGAAACAGACAGATGAAAGTTCTACAGAGCAGGATAATGACAGGACCCCCGCGACAGTCAGAGGCAAGTGTTCCCTTATAGCATAGATAGCCAGGGGCAATGGATAGGCAAGAGGCTCTATAAGAGGGCCCTATAACAGAGATGTTCTTTGGCAAGGAATAGGCAGAAATTTCAGGAATCTACAAATGGTCCCCAGTAATAAAATTATGTAGCTGTACTAGAATTAGTGTTACTGGTGTGCCCGTGATATGCCAGTCTGAAACTCCAGACATCAGGAACATACTTGTAGTGGTGGCCAAAAGTATTGGCACCCCTGCAATTCTGTCAGATAATTACGTTTTTTCCAAAAAAATTATTGCAATCAGAAATTCTTTGATATTATTATCTTCATTTAATTTGTCTTTAAAGGAAAACCACAAAAATAATTTACAAAAAAGTGGGTGGACAATAGTATTGGCACTGTGTGAATAATCATGTGATGCTTCTGTAATTTGTGTAATTAGCAGCACCTGTAACTTACCTGTGGCACCTGGAGGAGGCAATGACTAAATCACACTTGCAGCCAGCTGAAATGGATTAAAGTTGACTCAACCTCTATCGTGTGTCCTTGTGTGTCCCACATTGTGCATGGAGAAAAGAAATAAGACCAAAGAACTGAGGACTTGAGAATCAAAATTGTGAGGAAGCCTGAGCAATCTCAGGGCTACAAGTGCATCTCCAAAGACCTGAATGTTCCTGTGTCTACCTTGCGCAGTGTTATCAAGAAGTGTAAAGCCCCTGGCACTGTGGCACCTCCCTAGATGTGGACAGAAAAGAAAAATTGAGATTTCAACGCAAGATTGTGCGGATGGTGGATACTGAACCTCAACTAACATCCAAACAAGTTCAAGCTGCCCTGCAGTCCAAGGGTACAACAGGGTATTCATCATAGCCTGTCGCAAAGTAGGTTGGTCTTGCTGCAGCGGGGTGCCACCAGGTCGCTCCACAGGTACGACTAGTCCGTACACAGGGCGTGCCCCTACGGGCCCCTGCTGCTCTGGCTCCGGACTTACCTCTGCAAGCTCCCGCACCCATCCAGCTTAGGCCCCGCATGCGTTCCCGCTCCCTAGGGCGTGTCCCCAGCGGTACTCTGAGATTTAAAGGGCCAGCGCACAGGGCCTGAGTGTTCCCGTGTTCCATGCCTGTGTACCTGAATTCCAATTCCCGCTCCTGTTCCTGTGTTCCCGTGATCCTGCTCCTGTGTTGCTGTTCCATGTTCCAGTCCAATCCTGCGTTCCAGTTACGTGTGCCTGTTCCTGTGTTCCTGTCGTGAATTCCAGTGTTCCTTCCAGTGCTGTTTCTGTGTCCTGTGTATGGGCTAGTCACACCTGTGGAACGACCTGGTGGCACCCCGCCGCAGCAAGACCATCCCACTTTGCGGCGGGCTCTGGTGAAGACCAGGTGCCACTTACACTCCTGCTCCAGGTATTGGCTAGTACCACCTCCCGCGGTGGTCCCGAGGGTCCACAGACACAGAACCCTGACACACAGCTTTCTCACACTGGGCCCTACAATATGCTGCAAAATTTGTTGGTAGTCTTCAGACTTCATAATGCCATGCATGCGGTCAAGCAGTCCAGTGCCAGAGGCAGCAAAGCAACCCCAAAACATCAGGGAACCTCCGCCATGTTTGACTGTAGGGACCATGTCCTTTTCTTTGAAGGTCCTTTTTTTCCCTGTAAACTTTATGTTGATGCCTTTTCCCAAAAAGCTCTAATTTTGTCTCATCTGACCAGAGAAAATTCTTCCAAAACGTCTTAGGCTTTCTCTGGTAAGTTTTGGCAAACTCCAGCCTGGCTTTTTTGTATTTCTGTGTATGAAGTGGGGTCTTCCTGGGTATCCTACCATACAGTCCCTTTTCATTCAGACGCTGACGGATAGTACAGGTCGACACTGTTGTACCCTCGGACTGCAGGCTAGCTTGAACTTGTTTGGATGTTAGTTGAGGTTCAGTATCCACCATCCGCAAAATCTTGAGTTCTGTCTACATCTAGAGAGGTGCCACAGTGCCAGGGGCTTTACACTTCACTGCGCACGGTAGACACAGGAACATTCAGGTCTTTGGAGATGGACTTGTAGCCTTGAGATTGCTCATGTTTCCTCACATTTTTGATTGTCAAGTACTAAGACAGTTCTTTGGTCTTCTTTCTTTTCTCCATGCTCAATGTGGGACACACAAGGACACAGGACAGAGGTTGAGTCAACTTTAATCCATTTCAACTGGCTGCAAGTGTGATTTAGTCATTGCCTCCTCCAGGTGCCACAGGTAAGTTACAGGTGCTGCTAATTACACAAATTACAGAAGCATCACATGATTATTCATGTAATTATATAAATTTTGGCTTTTTTGACAATTCTTTTTGTGTTTTTCCTTTGAAGACAAATTAAATGAAGATAATAAGACCAAAGAATTTCTGATTGCAATAATTTTTTGGAAAAAAATGTTAATTATCTGACAGAATTGCAGGGGTGCCAATACTTTGGGCCACCACTACAAGTATGTTCCTGATGTCTGGAGTTCCAGACTGGCATATCACGGGCACACCAGTAACGCTTATCCTATTATGTAGGTCCTGTCAGTATCCTGCTTCCTAGCCCTTCCTTCTGACTGTTTCTGCTTTTTAGGTAAGAAGCCCACTGCCCAGCGCTTACCTCTGACTGTCTTTGAGGGACCCTTGTAGTATCCTACAGTCACGGCCAAAAGTTTTGAGAATGACACAAATATTATATTGTCACATGATGTGTTGCCCTCTGGTTTGTCAGATGTTTTTATCCCATACAGAAATACAAGTGCAATCATATTATGAGTAACAAAAGCTTTTATGGACAGTTAGAATTAATGCAGCGAGTCAGTATTTGCAGTGTTGTCCCTTCTTCTTCAGGACCTCTGCAATTCTCCCTGGCAGCTCTCAGTCACCTTCTGGACCAAATCCTGACTGATAGCCGTCCATTCCTGCACAATCAATGCTGCATTTTATCACAAGTTGTTGGTTTTTGTTTGTCCACCCGTCTCTTGATGATTGACCACAAGTTCTCAATGGGATTAAGATCTGAGGAGTTTCCAGGCCATGGACCCAAAATCTCTATGTTTTGTTCCCTGAGCCATTTAGTTCTCCCCTTTGCTTTATGGCAGGTGCTCCATCATGCTGGAAAAGGCATTGCTGATCACCAAACTGCTCCTGGACGGTTGGGAGAAGTTGCTCTTGGAGGACATTCTGGTCCCATTCTTTATTCATGGATGGGTTTTCAGGCAATACTGTGAGAGCCGATTCCCTCGGCTGAGAAGCAACCCCACACATGAATGGTTGCAGGAGGCTTTACAGGTGGCATGAGACAAGACTGGTGGTATCGCTCACCTTGTCTTCTCTGTACAAGCTGTTTTCCAGATGTTCCAATCAATCAGAAAGGGGATTCATCAGAGAAAATGACCCCAGTCCTGAGCAGTCCACTCCCTGTACCTTTTGCAGAATATCAGTCTGTCCCTGATGTTTTTTCTGGAGAGAAGTGGCTTCTTTGCTGCCCTCCTTGACACCAGGCCTTGCTCCAAGAGTCTCCGCAGTCTCACACCTGCCTGCTGCCATTCCTGAGCAAGCTCTGCACTGCTGGGAGCCCGATCCCCAAGCTGAAACACTTTTAGGAGACGGTCCTGGCGCTTGCTGGTCCTTCTTGGGCGCCCTGGAGCCTTTTTGGCAACAATGGAACCTCTCTCCTTGAATTCCTTGATGATTCGATAGATTGTTGACTGAGGTGCAATCTTTCTAGTGGCGATACTCTTCCCTGTTAGGCAAGTTTTGTGCAGTGCAATGAGAAACAGCACTGGAAGGAACATTGGAATTCACAACAGGAACACAGGAACAGGCACACGGAACAAGAACGCAGGAATGGACTGGAACATGGAACAGGAACACAGGAACAGGAGCGGGAATTGGAATTCAGGAACACAGGCATGGAACACGGGAACACTCAGGCCCTGTGCGCTGGCCCTTTAAATCTCAGAGTACCACAGCGCACGCGCCCTAGGGAGCGGGGACGCATGTGGGGCCTAAGCTGGATGGGTGCGGGAGCTTGCAGAGGTAAGTCCGGAGCTGGAGCAGCAGGGGCGGCGCCACGGAGAGGGGCATGAGTGTGCCCACGATCCGTGACATGGATCGCGGGGGCATCCATGACAGTAATACCCCCCTTTGGTTCCTCCCCCCCCCTTCTTTTTGGTCCCAAGAAACCTCTGGAGAAGAGTCCGATCCAAAATGTTCTCTTCGGGATCCCAGGATCTATCCTCAGGCACGAACCACTTTCAATCTACAAGGAAGAACTGCTTACCCCTCATGGTCTTCATGTCTAGGACCTCCTTAACTTCATAGACATCAGGGGAGTCCGCCTCAGGAGCAGGAGATTGCTGAGAGAAGCGGTTCAGGATGACTGGCTTCAGGAGGGAGACATGCAAGAAGTTCTGGATGCGCATTGATGGAGGAAGGCGGAGCTTGTAGGCCACTTCATTGATGCGCTTGATTAACTCAAAGGGACCAAGAAACCAGGGACCAAGTTTGTAGCTGGGTATCTTCAGCCGGACGTATCTGGAGGATTACCACTCCTTGTCACCAGGAGAGAAGACAGGAGGAGCTCGACGTTTTTTATCAGCCTGGGTTTTGGTGTGGCCTGTGGCTCATAAAAGGGACTTGCAGGTTTGCTCCCAAATAGATTTGAGGTCCTGCACCAGATCCTCTACCACAGGGACATCAGAGGGAGTAGACAGTGGAAGAGGAGGACGAGGGATTTGTCCGTAGACCACAAAGAACGGAACCGAGTCAGTAGACCCAGAGTCCAGGGAATTGTAGGAGAACTCAGCCCATGGTAGCAGATCATCCCAGTTATCTTGACGGGCTGAGACGAAGTGGCGGAGGTAACAGCCCAAAGTCTAGTTCATCCTCTTTACTTGACCATTGGTCAAAACAATGACCAACGGACTTGCCTGGGATTCAGTAGGAGATACAGTAGGTTCTTGTGGTCTGTGTACACACAAACGGGATTGAGAGCCCCCTCTAGTAGATACCGCAAATCTTCCAGAGCAAGTTTGATGGCTAACAGTTCTCTGTCACGAATCTAGTAATACCTCTCTGCGGGAGACAAAGTGTTTGAAAAGAAGCCGCATGTGAGAGTTCGGCCCTTAGGCCCTTTCTGGGTGAGCACTACCCCAGCTCCTACGGAGGATGCATCCACCTCAAGATAAAAGGGTTTGTACGTGTCAGGCCTAGTGAGCACGGGAGCCAAGACAAAAGTGGACTTCAACCTGGAGAAGGCCTCTTCAGCTGCAGGAGGCCAGGCACGAGGATTGGCACCTTTCTTGGTGTGTGCCATGATGCGAAACAACAGAGTGGAGAAATGCCGATAATCAAGGAAAGGGAGGAGGAACTCCGGCTCAAAAGTAAACTTCAATCCAGGTAGGTAAAATCGAAGAGACTTTTATTGAAGATGGCATGGGTAGCGGGAAGGGTCCCTGGAATGCCTACGCATTGCGGATAAACTCTGTATCCTTATTCACAGCCATGAATAAGGATACAGAGTTTATCCGCAACGCGTAGGCATTCCAGGGACCCTTCCCGCTACCCATGCCAATCCGTTTTATCATGTTATTTGTATATCTTCAATAAAAGTCTCTTCAATTTTACCTACCTGGGTTGAAGTTTACTTTTGAGCCGGAGTTCCTCCTCCCTTTCCTTGATTAAGTGCCTCCTGTGAAGCGGGCGATATCCGAGCTTGAGTTCACTTCTCCACTAATCCACTGCGTCCCAGGTGAGCTGACAGAACTGTTTCTTTGTAAATGCCGATAATAGTTCACAAAACCCAGGAATGTCTGTATGGCTCGTAGACCTTCTGGGCGTGGCCACTGAAGAACTGCAGACAGTTTCACAGGATCCATCTGGAGGCCTCTGTCGGTAATTATGTAACCGAGGAATGGAAGGCTGTGTTGGTGAAACTGGCATTTTCCAGCTTGGCATATAGATGGTTGGCACGGAGTCAACCAAGAACTTGATGTAAGTGTGCCTGGTGGGACTCAAGGTCTGGTGAATACACCAAGATGTCATCTAGGTAGACCACGACACACATATAGAAAAGAATCCGGAAAATGTCATTCACAAACTCCTGAAAGAAAGCAGGGGCATTACACAGTCCAAAGGGCATCACCAAACATTCAAAGTGACCATCTCGAGTGTTAAACGCCGTCTCCCACTCGTCACCCTTGCAGATCTGAATGAGATTATAAGCACCACGAAGATTAAGATTGGAGAATACCCTGGAACCGCGCAGACGCTCAAAGAGTTCTTTAATCAATGGCAGGGATGAGCGGTTTTTAACTGTGACCTTGTTCAGCCCACGATAGTCAATGCAGGGACATAGGGAGGCGTCCTCCTTGGTGACAAAGAAGAAAACTGCGCCAGCAGGTGAGGAGGACTTGCGTATGAAACCCCTTTGCAGATTCTCTTTGATGTACTCGGACATGGCAGCCGTCTCAGGAACAGAAAGAGTATAGACACGCCCTCTGGGTGGAGAAGCACCTGGTAGGAGATCCACAGGTCAATCATAGGGACAGTGCAGTGGCAAAGCCTCTGCTTGTTTCTTGGAAAAAATATCCGCAAAGTCCCAGTAACAAGCTGGCAGACCCTCCAGAGACTTGGGAAAGACAGAAGAAGTCAGGACCAGAAGTGGTGCCACCATGCATCGAGATTGGCATTCAGGGCCCCAACGGAGGATCTCACCAGTTTTCCAATTGAGAACCAGAGCATGGAATTGCAGCCATGGAAGACCCAGGAGAAGAGATAATGTAGAGCATGGCAGGACATAGAAGACCAGTCATTCTTTGTGTAGGGCTCCAATTTGAAGATGGATAGGCTCAGTGCGGTACCGGACTGGAGAAGCTGTTCGCTGATAGAGGAGATAACAAGGGGTTACTTGAGGGGAGCCACCGGAATGTGATGCCGGGAGACAAGAGCGGCATCCACAAAGTTCCCCGCGGAAACAGAGTCCAGGAATGCTGAGACTTGCACGGGAGCGCTGGTACCGACACTGAGAGCACTGGAACAGTCAAGCATATAGAAGCTGAATTCACACCTAGGGACGCTTCTCCCAGAAGCCCTAGGTGCTGGCATTTCCCAGACATTGGGGACGGACTGAACAAATCCCAATGAGGTACTTGGGACTGGCACAGTCTGTCCCAACATCCAGGAAATGCCAGCACAGTCTTGAAAACGTCTGGAACGTTCCCAAGGCGTGAGTGCATTAATTCCCCTCAGACTGTGAGGCCAGAGGCTGGAGTGGTTTTTGAAAAACCGGGGCCAAGCAAGGCAGACGTGGAAGCCAGACTTTAGGTTGCTCATGACGCAACTCTTCAGCACGCCCTATGAATTGCACGTCTATCCGAGTGGCCAAGGTGATGAGATCACTCAGGGTAGCTGGCAGGTCACGGGTGGCCAGTTCGTCTTTGACCTGAGAAGTCCCTTTTTGAAGGTTGCTGACAAGGCTGCGTCGCTCAGTGAGCCAAGGTGTGGAACTTGACAGCATATTCACCCACAGATGAGTCTCCTTGGTGCAGGTTCAGTAATGCTGTTTCAGCTAAGGAGGCTTTTTCCTCAAACACAGAGCAGAATTCAGCCAGGAAAGTAGTATGGGTCCCACAGAGGAGTAGCCCAGGCCGGGGGCTTCCTGGAGAGATGGCTGAGGATAAATGCCACCTTGGAGCGTTCGGTGACAAACTGAGATGGCATCAGCTCTATATGCAGCGAGCACTGTGTAATGAAGCTGGGATGGCAGGAAGAGTCGCAGGGGTTGTCACTGGAACTGCCGCAGGAGTAGTCACAGAAGCCTGATTCTGGGAGTCAAGCAGCTGTTGAAGGGCGGCAGTAACTTGGCCTAGTAGTTCTCCTTGAGAAGCGATCTGTTGAGACTGCCAGCCAACGCCAGAAAGAACAGCCAGTAACTGACGTGGCTCCTTGGCAAGGTCCATGGCCGTATCTTATTGTCAGGGTTCTGGGTCTGTGGACCCTCTGGACCACCCCGGGAGGTGGCACTAGCCGACACCTGGGACCGGAGTGTGGTCTTCTCCAGAGCCCGCCGCAAAGCGGGATGGTCTTGCTGCGGCAGGGCGCCACCAGGTCGTTCCACACGTGCGACACAGTCCAAGCCCGGGGTGACAGCGGAAAAAACTGCACTGGAAGGAACACTGGAAATCATGTCAGGACCACATAAGCAGGCACACGGAGCAGGAATGCAGGAATGGACTGGAACACGGAACAGGAACACAGGAGCAGGATCGCGGGAATACAGGAACAGGAGCGTAAACTGGAATGCTTGAACACAGGCACGGAACATGGTAAAACACTGAGGAGACACGGAAGCACAGGAACGCAGGAGAGCTTTCACTTCACTGGGGTTAGCTTGAAGATCCGGTGGGGAATGATTGGAGCCGCCAGATTAAGCAGCAGACCCGGAAGTGGCCAGCGCCAATCACCTGTGCGCTGGCCCTTTAAATCTCTGAGTACCGCCATGCGCGCCCTAGGGAGGGCGTAGGCTGGATGGGAGCGTGGAGAGGTAAGTCTGGAGTTGGGGCAACGGGGGCAGCGCCAGGGAGAGGGGCACGGGCACCCGTGACAATGGGTCTCCCTTAGAGGTCATCGGTCTTCCAGCAGGACAATGACCCAAAACACACTTCAAAAAGCACTAGAAAGGGTTTGAGAGAAAGCACTAGAAACTTGTACAGTGGCCAGCAATGAGTCCAGACCTGAATCCCATAGAACACTTGTGGAGAGATCTCACAATGATTATTTGGAGAGGGCGCCTCCAAATCTCAGGAACCTAGAGCAGTTAGCCAAAGAAGAATGGTCTAAAATTCAGCAGAGGATTGTAAGAAACTCATTGATGGTTACCGGAAGCGGTTGTTCCCAGTTATTTTGTCTAAAGGTTCTGCTACCAAGTATTAGGCTGAGGGTGCCAGTACTTTTCTCTGGCCCACTTTTGGAGTTTTGTGTAAAATTATCGATGATTTGACTGTCTTTGACCAAAGAATTTGTGATTGGAGTATTATCTGACAAAATTGCAAGGGTGCCAATAGTTTTGGCCACCATTGTATGTTTTCATTTACATGAGCTATAGACTACTTCCAGAATTCAGCACAGAAATCTGCATTCAGTTTCCCTGTGTGAACATTGCCTAAAGCTCCAGATAGCTAGAGAGCTAGAAACTCATCCTGTGTCACTCGTAAATCTGCCCCTGAGGTTTATAATTCCCAGCACATTTGTGTGTGAGGATTAAGTTGTATCTGGATATCCAAGCGTTTTCCTGCTTCATCCCCTGACTCATACATAACCTGTCGCGGACCCTTTTTTCTGTTCACAGTCAGATGTAAATTACGCACTTGTCGTGTTTCCTACCAGTTCTCCTTGTGGTCCACCGTGCCGCATAAAATGGTTACTAAATGGCCATATTCCTGCAGGGGAGCCACAATCTATTTCTAATCACTTAGAAGACGCGTGACGGCTAATCCTTTGGAAAACAGCGAAATTATTTTAATTCCCGTGTTCTCGGCCTTCGGAGTGATTATGTTACTATACTTAAACAGGTAAACATAGAGGCAATACAAATTTAATCTCCTGCGCTTTCTTCCTCTCCTCTAATGAGGCTCCGAGCAGCGGGGAATTGAGGAGGAGAATGAATGTTCTGCTTTCTGTGTGAATAGGGAATATTTTGGGGTCAAATTTTTATGCTGTTATGCTATTTACCCTCTTAGTCCACCACAGCATGTTTTATGGGTAGCACCGGGGCTCAGCGGTTAGCACTTCAGCCTTGCAGCGCTGGGGTCCTGGGTTCAAGTATCATCCAGGTCAACATATGCAAAGAGTTTGTATATTCTCTCTGTGTTTGCGTGGGCTTCCTCTTAGTCCTCCGGTTTCCTCAAGCACTCCAAAACATTCTGGTTGTGAGCCCCATGGGAACAGGGAATGATTTGTCACGCTGTGTGTAGCGCTGCGTAATCTGTGTGCGCTATATAAATAAAGGAATTATACTGAAGCTGCTTGGATTTTATTCGTTATGTTACTAGATGTAGATCCCGGCATTGCCCAGGATAGTAAATAACTGCTCAAAATAAAATCAGTTAACAAAAAATATTTTCTTTGTATCTTCTCTCTCTGACGGTTTCTGAACGTTTCTATTTGTCCGTTTATCTGTTTCTGTCTTCGACTGTCACTGGCACTGACCGTCTGTGGCACTGACCATCTCTGTCTCTGACTATCTGACCGTCTTTGTCTCTGATTGTCTCTGACTGTCTTTCTCTGACTGTCTTTCTCTGACTGTTTCTGTCTCTGTCTGTCTCCGACTGTCTCTGTCCCTGACTATCTCTGTCTCGGACTTTCTCAGACTGTCTCTGTCTCTGACTGTCTCTGGTTATCTCTGTGTCTCTGACTCTGACTGTTTCTGATCATCTCTGTATTTGTTTCAGACTGTCACTTTGTCTATGGGGAGATTTATCAGAAGTGTCTGGGAGCTAAACTGTTCTAATTGCCAATCAGAGCTCAAGTTTCATTTCCCCTCAGCAGTTTATAATATTACAGCTGATCTCTGATTGATTTTCAGACATTTCTGATAAATCTCCCCCTATCTCTATACCCCTATCTATCTTACCTCACACATAAGCTGTCTTATACTCATTGCCTATAGTAACCAATTATAGCTCAGAGCTCATATTAATGACCTGTGGCAGAACAGCAACCAATCACAGCTCAGCTACCAACTGCCACAGCAGCAGCAGACAATGGCTCCTGTATATGGTGGGTAATAAGTGGATTTTGGAAAGCGCAGCATGAAAACTTTGGCTCCAAACCTGGTCTAAGAGAACGGCTGTGCAAAATTTGGTGATTGTAAATGCGATGGAGCAGATTCCTTTAGTGGACATACATACACACATACATACATACTTACATACATACATACACACACATCCAGCTTTATTTATTAGATGTTATATAGGATAGATGTGTTGAAATGTAATATTTGCCTTATCCTATCTTGGAACATGTATTTGCATATTTCC
Source organism: Engystomops pustulosus (assembly GCA_019512145.1). Taxonomy (NCBI): domain Eukaryota; kingdom Metazoa; phylum Chordata; class Amphibia; order Anura; family Leptodactylidae; genus Engystomops; species Engystomops pustulosus. The sequence goes on along the minus strand of CM033647.1, from coordinate 11,597,107 downwards.
TGGAATATTACAGGGAATTTGGCATAGACTGTGCCTAAATCTGTGTAAAATCCATATCCCATGCATATGAATGGGAAAATTACCATGTGAATATCCGGTGTCAGAAGACCAGAACTCCATGGGGCAGATTAGTTAATAGTTTTAAAGTTAGACTTGGCAATATGCAATGTAACATACCATGTAAGGCAGCCCCCATACTATCAAGCACCACAAGGAAAAATTCTTGATTTATTTAGTACATGTTAAAAACTAGCAGGTTTTTATTGGCATCCATACTATTTTACGCGTTTCAGGCAAATTGTGTGCCCTAAGTCATGGCCTGATTAAGACTACGACTAAGTGCACACAATGGGGCAAATTTACTTACCCGGTCCAGTCGCGATCCAGCGGCGGGTTCTCCGACAAGGATTCGGGTCCGGTGCGATTCACTAAGGTCGTCGTTGCTGCGCTGAGGTCCGCCGGAGTTCACCTGCTTCTACCTGGTGCATGTAAGTGCTGATCTTGCGACACAAATTCTTTTTTAAATTCCGCAGTTTTTTCGAATCCGACGGGTTGTCCGACGGCCACGCCCCCTGATTGAAAACCGGCGACGATGCGCCAAAATCCGATCGCATTCGCCAAAATCCCAGGGTAATTCGGCGCAAATCGGAAAGCGCCAGGAAACCCAACGAAAGTGTGCGATTTGGACCCTTAGTAAATGAGCCCCAATTTGTTCAAGTTGCCTGAAACACGTCAGCCAGTATGGATGGCAATACAAACCTGCTCGTTTTTAACATGTACTAAATAAATCAAGAATTTTTTATTGAGGTGCGGGGATCCTTCTTCGTTTTTTCAAGCAAACTTTTGGGTCTGCTGTCCAGGCAGCAACAAACTCGTGCATCAGAAGTTTCTTCAATGAAGTTTAGCTGTGGTCTGGAGGCTGTTTGATGAGCTGTACAAGCTTCTATGGATTATCTACCCTTACCATCAAGTATGACTTTCAGGAAGCCTTATGATATGATGTGGGATTAAAGCCAAACCAGTATATCTATTCTAGATAGAAAAATTTTTTTGCTAACTTGTAAAACAGCCCCCTTACCATCAAGAATGACTTTAAGGAAGCCTATTGACTGATGTCAAATTTTGCTAACTTGTAAGACAGCCCCCTTACCATCAAGCATGACTTTAAGGAAGCCTATAGACTGATGTGGGATTAAAGCCAATTCCAGGGATTAAAGCCTATTCCAGAAGTAACAGATTTCCAACTGTAGACAGCACTGTTTCTATGTTGTTGCATCTCTTCAGTTGAAACATTGCTGTCTACAGTTGGGAACCTGTTACTTCTGCAATAGGCTTTAATCCCTGGAATTGGCTTTAATCCCACATCAGTGAATAGGCTTCCTTACAGTCATGCTTGATGGTAAGGGGGTTGCTCGGGCAGTCGGCACAAGCGTGAGACGGTGGAATCCACGGTCATGTGCATGGGCCCATAGAAAGTAATGGGGGAGTGTGTTAGCCACTGAAAAAATGCCTAATAGTATCTAAACTAATCTTACCAGATAGATACAATACCAGAACCAATCTTACAGCATAGATATGTTAGTAGAACAAAGCTTACAACATAAAAACCACACCACAACCAAGATTGTTACATAGATATAGGAATAGAAAGAAGATGACTACATAGAAACATGACTTATATTATAGCAGATTTATCGCAGTGTCTGATGCTGGATGATAAATCTGGTGCTGTATAAGACTGTCTCCATGTAGGATGGTCTCATAAAAAAAGATAACAGAGATTCAAAGCCCATTGGAGAAGTAGAATTGTGAGTTCATGTGTAATACTTGCACTTCCTGTAAATATCTGGCCACTATGTCAACTTCTTCCAGCCATGACTCATCTCTGCAGATTTAGAAACACAAAAGCTCTAGCAAATACATAATAATAATAATAATTCTGCTCACAGAAACCAAAATAGGAGCAGTGCTCCCCCCCCCCAATAGCCAATATGGTAAAATAGGGCTAACAATAGCCAATATAATTACTGTGCCCCCCTCAATTGCCAATATAGTAACATAGTCTTCGCTGTGGCCAATAAAATGACAGTGTCACTCATTATATTGAACCCCATAGTAGCCAGTCCCTGGCCCTAAATCCCCAATAGTAACATGGATCCCATAGATTAAGGGGGGAAATGTTTTATCTTATTTCACTCATTTCAATATCTCTCGTCTCTGGAGATCACCTTCATCACCTTCATCGTCTAGTGTGCAGCCTGTGTGATGGAGAGCAACAGAACAAAGAAGCTAAAAGTACCCATGTTCCGTTGCCACACATGATAGGTGGGATTCGGCCCGGGGCAAGGACTTCTTCCTGGTCAGATCCCACCAGAGGAATAACAGATGATGACTCAGATGACCTTTAATGATTCTGCTCTGTAAGGAGATCAGATTATCCACTGACTGTATGTAAAGAACAAAGTCTTTTAGCTTTTCCTTATCACTGGAGAACTGATTTACACAAACTGTTTAAATGAGGAAGAAAGGCAGGAGAAAAAGAAGGACACAGGAACCTGTTTCTTTAATAAAGTATATTACAAAGTTTACTGTTATGATATGCACTATTCATTTATAAACCCTGGTCCCCATTCATGTGATGTGACATCGGTAATCGCTTTGTTAGTATCACAGAAAGAAATCAGAGCTGTATAATATTATGACCTGTGTGACATCACATGACCAGGGATGTAACGAGCTGTGCACCTGTGATAGACTGTAAGCTCTTGTGTCACCCCTCATCCTCATAGACTGTAAGCTCTTGTGTCTCCCCTCATCCTCATAGACTGTAAGCTCTTGTGTCACCCCCTCATCCTCATAGACTGTAAGCTAATGTGCACTCTGCCCCCATCTTGTCAGAAAAAAACAAATGTAAATATTTTTGCTAATTTATTAAACAAGAAAAACTGAAATATAACGCTGTGACACTCATATTTAACTCACATGATGTCCAGTTATTTCTGATCCTTCTTGAGATAGTTCTACCCCTTCATTGGAGACCAGGTGTATTTAATTTAACTGATTGGACTTGATTAGGAAAGACACACACCTGTCTATATAAGACCTAACAGCTCACAGTGCATGTCAGAGCACATGAGAATAATGAGGTATATAGAACTGCCCAAAGGACTCAGAGACAGAATTGTAGCAAGGCACAGATCCGGTCAAGGTTATGAAAGAATTTCTGCAGCACTCACGGTTCCTTAGAGCACAGTGGCCTCCATAATCCTTAAATGGAAGAAGTTTGGGACGACCACAACTCTTCCTTGACCTGATCATCCAGCCAAACTAAGCAATCGTGGGAAAAGAGCCTTGGTGAAAGGGGTAAAGAAGAACTATAAGATCACTGTGGGTGAGCTCCAGAGATGCAGTAGAGAGATGGGAGTCGCCTATCACTGCAGCCTCCACCAGTTGGGGCTTCTTGGCAGAGTCTGTCGATGGAAGCCTCTCCTCAGTGCCATACATATGAAAGCCGCATACAGTGTGCAAAACACATAAAGGACTCTCAGACTATGAGAAATAAGGTTCTCTGGTCCGATTAGATGAAGATTTTACTTTTTGGTATTAATTCTAAGTGATGGAGAAAACCAGGCGCTGCTCATCACCTGCCAAATACAATGCCAACAGTAAAACATGGAGGTGTAGTAATCCAGACATCAGGAGCCATTGTAGGCCGGAGCAGTCATGAAGGATCTCTATCTCAACTACAGGGAAAGCTCTGTTTTCACTAAGCCATTTTGGTAAGTCCTCTCCCTCCCTGCATGTGAACCTCGCAGACCAGGTGTAGAAGAATAAGTCAGTGTCATCAGCCATGATTTCCGACATCCACATTCTTTTTTCTTTTAATTCTTTTATTTTATACAGCGCACACAGATTACGCAGCGCTGCACAAAGCATGTCAAATTGGTCACTGTCCCCATGGGGCTCACAATCTAATCAACCTAACAGTATGTTTTGAAGTGTGGGAGGAAACCGGAGGAAACCCACAAACACGGAGAGAGCATACAAACTCTTTGCAGATGTTGACCTGGGTGGGATTCGAACCCAGGACCCCAGCGCTGCAAGGCAGAAGTGCTACTCACTCAGCCACCGTGCCACCCAATCCACATCAAATAGTTTGTCTCTGTTACCCATTCAGTGAGGGAAGTGTATGCGGTAGATTTCCAATGAGGTGGAATCACAGTTCTTGCTGCTGTCAAGAAATGTCTGAAGAGACCTTTCCTAATAGAAGACAAAGGGCCTGGGATCATGGACCTACATCTGGAGATTTTCAACCCTGACAAAGAATAGTAGAGGGTGAAGACAACATTCCAGAAAATTAGGCATATTGGGCACATGCCCCAAATATGGAGCATAGAGACAATGTCAACTTTACATCACCAGCGAGTCTCTGAAACAGAAACGCTTTGCGCAGGAGTTGAGGGTATCGGCACCATATATAATTCTTCTCTTGGGAAAGATTGTTGCCAGTCGTCTTCTGCTTCCCACGCGCACACAAAAACGGTATAACGGAGCAGGGGAAGAGGTAATGAGGTATGTAGCCACGATAGAAAAAAATTAGTCGGAGGGAGAAAACTAAGGGAGTAAAACTTTTGTTAAAGTCTACTTTTTACCCTGTCCTTCCAACCATAAACATTTCCAGGGATGAGAATCCATAATGAAAAAAAATTCCTACATACATGATGAAATGAAAAACCTTCAAGGGCGGCGCACTCATACTATATACGGGGCTTGGACTAATTATATATGCATTCACTGCCAAAAAAAAAGGAACATTGGAGTGGTTGGATCTAAATAAAGCTTCTCCAATAAAAGCCCTCCACCAAGAGAACCGACACGCCATGTGATATGTCCTGCACATCTCTCTGAACTGTGTCCCTTGTATCAATACTAGAGCTGACCATCCACCATTTGCTATGGCTCTACAGCAAAGGTAGGGTGAAAGTGACCTCCATAATCCATACAGATCCCAAACATAACCTAGATTCAGTCCTAAAGCTAATACGGTCCACTAATGCCACTCCAAACAGAGGACACAATGACTGGTTGGCAATGGCAGGACATGTATTGGGCACAAAGACCCTTCTGCTAAGCCCCTTCTTATAGTTCAGGCAGAGACAGGGGTTTGTAAATAAGGTGTGGACAACAAAATTGTGGAAGCAGCTTGTGCGTGTAATTAAATGAAAGGTTCTTCGCCTCCTGGTATTGGACAGCCAGATCCTGTGCACCGTGTGTGTGCACTCACGTAAGCCTAGAAGCCAAGCAGCTCTTCAAATCGCCATCCTTTCCGTCCAATGATGCGCCCCTTCTTTAAGCCTGTCAACTGGGCAACATGTCTTTGATCGTATCAATGATCGCTCAATGAGCTATCACCTAATGTCCTACTACCTCAAAGTAGATGACGTATATGACAAAGTCACTCTTGAGTGGTAGACAGTCAAGTCAGGGCAAGCAGTAGTCATGAACACTTGGTCAAACCTTGTGTTCAGGTGAGGAACAAAGTCCATGTGTCACATCTACTGCCCCATGGTAATTGAATGTTCTTCAACCCACAAATGTTGGGGCACAGGGGGACACCTACTGTCCAAAAATCAATGAGGCCAGTTGCCCATGATTGAAAGTAAAATCGCAGGGTTTCCTTCAGAAAGTCCAAGTGTTATCTGACCATCTATTTTTGTAGTTCTAGTGTGTTCCGAGTAGGGTCAGATTTTCTCAGCCGAGTATTACTGCTCTGAGCTACTTCACTGACACATGTGCGCTGAGGATGGCGCATGCGCGGTGCTTCCGTGAATCCAGCCAGCCTTAGATGGGTACATGTAGGGCCAGCACCGCCCACTCAAGGATCATTCCATGGAGGACAGTAATGTCCATGAAGAGGCACGCCTAAGAGGAGGCAGGGAATTTCACTGCATGGTGCAGCTCCCACCAGATCTCAGGGGAGACAGCATGATTAGACGTAATTTTTGGAGGAACTCTGGATCGCATTAGCGCTGTAAATACACCCCTGGCACACTTGTAATGTAGTCAAAATGGTACTTTATGGATTTTGTAGGGGGTCTCTGTTGCCTTTAAGTGGACCTCGACCTGCATGTGTACAATGTATGTGATGTCATCACTCCAGGTCCATACAGGAGTACAACAGATGTTATTTTTTTCTATGTCTCCACAAATATGTCCCAATTCTAGAATCCCTCTTTAAATTCCCTCCTATAAGGCCTTTGCTGCCTCTAATACCAGCCCTGGCCCCGTGCTCACACCTCTGCCCAGCATGACGGCACACTGCCAACATCACAGGCCTATGCCCTGCTTCCCCCCTTCATCAGCTCTGGCCCAAAACACTGCACCCAGCAGCCTCCACGTGTCTCCAGCTGTCTTCCGGGAAACACTCCCCGCTCAGACTACAACTCCCGGCGAGCGCCGCGCGGCGCGCGCATGCGCCGTACCCCCGCGGCGCCCTTGGTGCGCTGTGGGGCGTGTAGTTCAGAGCCGCGGCCTTCCCTCTATCCGCGGGCGTCTCGGCACTACATTTCCCGGCAGGCGTTGCGCGCTGCGTGTCGGAGGCTCCGGCTCTGGCTAATGATCCCTAGCAGTGTCTAGTCACGTGTGGCTTCCGCTGATCTGTTTTCCTGGGCACAGTGAGGGGCTGCCCCTGCCTTCAGTTCCCCTCACTCGGGTTGTTTTGTCCCCTGCGCCTTTTTTTTTGTTTTCTTTTGTTTTTGTTTTTTTAGTTTTTCTTTGCTCCCCCCCCCACCTACACTACGGATCTGCCCCTGCACCATCTCCATCTCTCCGGGTCACGGCTTCCTCTATGAAAGCATGAGCGATAACGATGACATCGAGGTGGAAAGCGACGTGAGTGCTCCTCCTATATCCTATCCCTGTGCCGGGGGCGGTATACAGCGCTATATACCCTGCTCCTCTCCTCCATCTTAAAGGGAGGGGGGGTCTTCCCCTTTAAGGCCAGAGCCGTGGTCGGTTTGTGGCCCAGTGGGGTGGGGGAAGGGAGCAGGAGAAAGGATCCCCTTAAATCTTTACCATTAAGAGGGTCCCTGCTCGGTTATAAGAGATGATCTCCGTTATTATAAAGTAAATGTCTTATTATCTCTTATTATTATCAACCTGATGAGAAAATCCCTTAAATATCCTGCCGGACCTGTCTGATCGCTGGGTAAACAAGCGTCATATCCAGGAATGTGATGACGCAGGGCTCCGAATATCAACATAGTCAATAATGATGAGATACAGGATCCTGTATTACCCATTATTTACTGACGGACCCCCAGGAAGCGTCCGTTCGGTGGTCTTTGTTGATTATATCGGATCGTAACCCAACTTGTCAAATGTTGTATATAAAATAGTAACTATACGGGTCAGTAATAGTGTAAGTGGACCTGATGTCCACCTGACATGGACATATGGCTCGGATTGGCAGCCGATCCAGCAACCCGACGCCCAATAGCAACTAGCCATGGCTATGAATGGACAAGGGGTTGACCAATCATAGCCATGTCTAGTCGCTAGTGGGTGTGGGTTTGGCCAATCCGTTAATATGTCCAGGCCCGGCAGCAGAATGCTGAACCCTACTATCCCTGGTCCGCACTGTAGTGGATCCCTTTAAGGAATGTGTCCGTAAAAAAAAAAAAATGAACACTGTAACCTGAGATGAGGTTGTGAGACGGAAGTGTTATATCCGCGTGATGATATCTGAGGCGAGTCTCAAATAATTGGGACAGTTTTATTTATGTTTGAGGAAGGAGAATCCAGGGAGATCAGGAACGGTGATCAGGACGTACGCAGTAAGTGCTGATATTTCGGTAGTGTGATTATCCGGTATTGGTGGAGCTGGACAGGTAATAGCTGATAAAATGAAAAAAAAAGATGGATATTTGGGACAAAACTGGGGTAATGGTCCCCAATGAGAACTAGGCGCCCAATGAGCGCTAAGCTTGAGACCTATTTGTACCTCAGAACCATTTAAGACTAAACTTTTTATTTCTTTATCGCTGAGGTGGTAAAGCACAAATTCTAATTTATTTTTTTGTTATATGTTATCATATTTAAAGGACATCTACCACCAGAATGAATGACTGTATGCAAATGAGCCTGATGTGCTCTATTAACACCTATGGAGTCAGGAGCCCCTCAGACTCATTTGCATACAGCCCTTCATCCTGGTGGAAGATTCCCTTTAAGTTATTTTGTTAAAGGAGTTAACAGTGACCTGCCATCGATGGCCCTAACCTACTGCCCCTTGCGGACCTGGTTGTGTACATTTTTCTATGTTATTTTCACACCACTTGGGGGCCAATGATAAAAAAATAAAATTCCCATCCCATGTGAAACCCCTTTAAAGGACAGAAATGCCATAATCTTTCTGCGGGAGAACTACGGGTCAAATTGTATCATACTCTGTAGCCATATGGTGCGGATCGCAATGTTTCGGTTTATGAGGCGGGTACTTCGCAAAGTAAATGAATAGCTGTCACGTCTGTGGGAATCAGGGAAATGTGCAAATAATTTTTCCAGGGAAAAAAATTCCCTCTTAGCTACCATGTAAGGCAGCTCCCTTACCATCAAGCATGACTTTTAGGAGGCCTAATGACTTGATGCAGGATTAAAGCCAAACCAGTATATCTATTCCAGAAGGAACAGATTCCCAACTGTAGACAACTCTGTTTCAAAGTCTTCGCATCTCATCAGCACCGCGGAATTCAGACACATACGCTGAGGATTTTTTCGAAAATGAGCATTCCTAGATTATTATTGTACCCTACACAATATTGTAGCGAATATTCCCTAGAGTAGGAGGCCGTATATTGAAATTAAAGGGGTTATATGTTCCCCCATAATCGGTGTGGAGTGTCATGTGGCTGTGTAAATAAAGATTTATTAAAGGGGATGTCCAGGATAGAAATATTTTTTCATGGGCCCTGTGTGGTCTAAGTATAACAAAAAATTACCTCAGATACTTACCGCAGTCCGTAACTCTGGTTCAGCACGGCGCCTCCTGTCTGTCCGTATACAAAGGCTAAGCTGTGACATCACGTCAATAGTGTACGCCCACTGTATCCTAGGACGTAGATGATGTCACAGCTGAGGCCGGCCGTGAAGGATCAGAGGTAAGTACAGGTTGCCATAGAATAAAGTTCAGATCCTGTGAAGCCCCCTGACTCCCATTACAATGACCAGGAGAGCCATGTCGGGTGCGACATCCATGTGTAGTCTGCTGGTTTTTCGTGAGACTCTTCACACACTACATACATTTTCTAGATGTATTTCTGATTGTGCTGGTTTTGGGTGGAAAGGTAGAAGATAAAAGTCCTAATTAATGATGACAGGCCGGACATTTCTGCAGGGTGCAGCCATATATTCTTACACCCACCCATTGTATCTGAGGTCCTGTACATAGAGCACTATCCTGAAATGCAGTTAGGGTCATGTATTCATTAGATGTGGCATTGGACGCCACGTTACTCTGTCGGACTCTAGAAATGCCCCGTGCCACCAAAACTTTGATAAGATTTCAAAGAGGTTGTGTAGGAATCTGAGGAGACACACAGGTTAGGTTGTCCTTTGCAAACCTTCAATTCCCAAGAGGTATGGGGGACAGGGCCTATTGTCAATCAGACCCCTGGCTGGTATTTTTTTTTTTTTTGTACACTGGTTGGTTGATTTTCATTTGCAACCATCTAACACCAATGTCCATAGTATTGTAGATAATGATGAAAATAAGGCACAGGTCCGACCTGTAAAAGCAACAGTGTTGATCCAGAGGAAGGCCAAAAATAAAACCCTACAAAATGTTTTTTTCCCTACAATGGGGTATTTTTCTCTCGAGGTTACTCTTGAAGCCTCCTCTCTTCTAGGTGTAGAGGATGCCTTGGTCTATGGTGATGGTAGAACCTCCTCTCCTCTAGGTGTAGAGGATGCCGCCTGTCTATGGTGATGGTAGAACCTCCTCTCCTCTAGGTGTAGAGGATGCCCCCTGTCTATGGTGATGGTAGAGCCTCCTCTCCTCTAGGTGTAGAGAATGCCCCCTGTCTATGGTGATAGTAGAACCTCCTCTCCTCTAGGTGTAGAGGATGCCCCCTGTCTATGGCCTCTGCTCTAGGTGTAAAGGATGCCCCCTGTCTATGGTGATGGTAGAACCTCCTCTCCTCTAGGTGTAGAGCATGCCCCCTGTCTATGGTGATGGTAGAACCGCCTCTCCTCTAGGTGGTAGAGATTTCCCCTGTCTATGGTGAATGGTAGAACCGCCTCCTCCTCTTTCAGGTGTATAGGATGCCCCCCTGTCTATGTGATGGATAAACCTCCTCTTCTCTATGTTGTAGGATCCCCGTTCTATGGTGATGGTAGAACCTCCTCCTCCCCTCTAGTGTAGAGGTCCCCCTTTGCTGTATGGATGGGAGACCTCCCACTCCTCTATGTAGGGAGGGGCGATCCCTGTCTATGGGTGATGGTAGAAACCTCCTCTCCTCTAGGTAGATGAGTCCCTGCCTCATGGTGATGGTATAGACCTCCTCTCCTCTTCAGGTGTATAGGATATGCCCCTGTCTATGGTATGGAAGAACCTCCTCTCCTCAGGTGTAGAGGATGTCCCCCTGTCTATGGTGATGGTAGAACCCTCTCTCCTCTAGGTGTAGAGGATGCCCTCCTATGTGATGGTAAACCTCCTCCTCCTCCTCTAGTGTATAGATGCCCCCTCTCTATAGTGATGAATGAACCAACCTCTCCTCTAGTGTAGAGAGCCCCGCCTGTCTATGGTGATGTAGAAACCTCCTCTCCTCTAGTGTGTAGAGCGATGCCCCCTGTCTATGGTGATGGTAGAACCTCCTCCCCTCTAGTGTAGAGGATCCCCTGTCTGATGGTGATGGTTGAGCCTCCTCTCCTCTAGGTGTAGTGATGCCCCCTGTCTATGGTGATGGTAGAGACCCCCTCCTCTAGGTGTATAGGATGTCCCTCCGTCTATGGATGATGGTAGAGCCCTCCCTCTAGGTGTGAGGATCCCCCTGTCTATGGTGATGGTAAAACGTCCTCTCCTCAGGTGTAGAGGATGTCCCCGTCTATGGTGATGGTAGAACCCCTCCTCTCTCCTCTAGTGTGAGGATGTCCCCCGTCTATGGTGATGGTAGACCCTCTCTCCGCTAGGTGTAGAGTGCCCCCCTGTCATGTGATGTGCAGCCTTTCCTCAGGTTTAGATGATGCCCCTGTCCCTATTGGTGATGGTATAACCTCCTCTCCTCTAGGTGTAAGGATGCCCCTGTCTATGGTGATGGTAGAACCTCCTCCCCTCTAGGTGTAGAGGATTCCCCCTGTCTGTGTGATGGTAGAGCCTCCTCTCCTCTCTAGGTGTAGGGATGCCCCTGTCTATGGTGATGGTAGAGCCTCCCTCCTCTAGGTGTAGAGGATGCCCTTCTATGGTGATGGTAGACCCATCCTCTGCGTCGTCAGGTGTAGAGGATCCCCCTGTCTAGGTATGGTAGAAGCCACCTCTCCTCAGAGGTGTAGAGGAATCCCCCAGTCTATGTGATGGTAGAACCTCCTCATCCCATAGGTAAGGTGCCTATCATGTAGGATGGTGACGGTGGACCCTCTTAGTGAATGCCGCTATGGTGAATGATAGAACCTCCCTCTCCTCTAGGTGTAGAGGATGCCCCCCTGCTATAGTATGATTAACAGCCTCTCCTCTAGGTGTATGGATATGCCCCCTGGCACTTGGTGATGTAAACCTCCTGCTCCCTCTAGGTGTAGAAGGATATCCCAAACTGTCTATGGTATGGTAGAACCTATCTACGTAAGCCATCTATGTAAGAACAAGTCAGAGGATGCCCCCCTGTCTTATGGTGATTTAGAAAACCTGCCCCCCCTCTCTCTAGGTGTAGCGGATGCCCTTCCTATGGTGATGGTAAGAACTTCCTCTCCTCTAGGTAGTAAGGAATGCCCTCTGTCCTATAAGGTGATGGTAGAACCTCCTCTCCTCAATAGAGCCCCTGTTAGGAGCAACCTCTTTCGTCTGGTGTCGGTGCCCTGTCTATGGTGATGGTTAGAACCTCCCCTCCTCTAGTGTTAGAGGATGCCCCCCCGCCTGTCCTATGTGAGGTAGAACCCTCCTCTCCTCTAAGGCTTGTAGCGGAGGTGCGTCTAGGGTGCGATGGTAGAACGATCCTCTTTTGGCGCTAGCGTTCCTTCTAAGTTCCATTTTTTTCTCTGTAGTATTTGCGTTTTTGCGTTTTTTTCACGCGCGTGTTGTTAGCGTTGTTTTTGCGTTTTTTCGGCGGCATTTTTGACCGCGCGTTTCAATGGGGACTCGAGCAGTTTTCAAAGGGACCATGATTGGGATTCGAAATGTGTTATTTAATGAAAAAAATGTCTTCTGATAATGTGCAAACAGCCTGCGATCTATTCTTTTCATCACTGTTTCCGCGCGTATATTATCTCCCGCCATTAGCAGATGTGAAGAACAGTGAAGAATAAGAAAAAAACAGTGAACACAGTGAACTCAGTGACCACAGGATCATTTACGATAAAACACAGTGTGCATAACACATGCAGAACCACAGTGCAGAATAGATTACAGATGTTCGGACACTCTGCTTACTTTGGTCGGTAGATACGCGCGGAGGCTGTGTCGACAAAATTATCATTGAGAACAATATAATATGTGTGGTAAAGAACACATTGCAGAGTTTCCATAATCTGACAATGTCTTTCTTCACACTAATATTGTTCTTCACATTCTATTCTTGGTTCGCACCACTCCGCGCGTATATCCCGACAAGTAAGCAGATGTGCCGAACATCTGTAATCTATTCTGCACTGTGTCTGCATCTTGTTTTTTATCTAAATGATCCTGGGTCACTGTGTTCACTGTGATTCACTGTTTTTATCGATCTTCACGCTGTCTTCACTTGGTTTTGATAATTAAATGATCGTCGCGAGAAGGGAAATAATGTTATTCTGGTCACCTAGCAACCTTTACGTTAAACGCATTGCACTCGCATTGCCACTTGCAATGATTTCTAGTGCAATGCGTTCTGATAGCATCTCCATAGACTGAATGGCTGAAAATTGCGCGTGACTCTCAAAAAGTGAGCATTCTGCGATTTGACGCGCATCTTCCAACGACGCAAGCACGCGCGTGTCAATCAAAACACGCTAATTTAGAAAGACCTTGAGTACATGTGACGAGTGCATGCGGTTCTGTGCGTCAATGCACGCGCAGAACTCGGCCAGCCGTGAAAACGCCAGTTGGAGAAGGGGCCTAAGTGTAGTAGGAACCCTCCTGTGCTATTTGATGGGTATATAGTCGCCTCTCCTCTAGGTGTAGTCAAAATCAAATTGATGACGCAGTGTGAACATTTCCTTATGTCATTATACTAAATATTACTTTAATCACATCTCCGCCTGTAGAACAACATGGGCCCTACTCTAATTTTATCTGGACCTGTATGTCATTTTTTCTGACAGAAAATTACAGAATTTTCTCTCGCCTACTACCTGAAGTCAGTAATCTCCATTACAATAATATCTGGTGAGGCCTTCTGTCACTGTCTGACTAAATTTACATTACAATCGTAGATTTCTTTCTCAGTTTAAGGTTTGCTAGTTAAAGGGGAAGTCATTCAAAAAGAACTTGATCAGACTATGTTCTATTTCTGGGTGATCGAAGATAGGTCTTACTTAACAATGTTGCAGTGTAAGGATGTTTGTCCAGGCTAATTGTAAAGCACTAATGATACCAGCAATATTAGGACGATCTCCTGACACTCAAGACTTAGTTTTTTATCATGAAATTCATATCTGTTAGCATTCATGATGGGCCTGTATCTGACATGATGGTGAAGGCAATTCGTCCCTCCGTATTTCATCCAACCTGGGCTTCAGGGGTCACAAGGAGGCAGAGGGTGTTGGGGGGAAATGGGCTACATGTATGTTGGGAATGTCCAGAACCAAGTTGAGGTGTGGTTTGCTATAATATGACCACCGTCTCTTCCTATTAACATCCCTGTACTTATATTGCTATACCCCTAGTTTAGTAATCTAATTTGGGCCTTAAATAAGTGCCTATTGTTGGCCACTACTACCAGTTGGTTGTCAAGGAGCTTCATATTTATGTCTGTGACTTGACATGTTTGTCCGGAAGCTGTCCCAAGGAAAGAATTAATTCCTACAAGTTATGGTCTGAATGTAGTCACAGATCCTATAATATGTGGTGGTGGTTCGCACATTGTTTCATCCAGTGTGCTGTGGTAACTCCCCCTTAGACCCCAACGGTACGTAGTGGCACAATATGGCATCTTTATTTTAGGGCAAAGTTCCGGGCCGGTCTGGTGCAGTGTTCCTAGGTAAGTCACTCTATATTGGTTATGGGCATATCTATATACATGGTGTAATACCAATAGATATGGTAATATCATCAGCAGGACACCTCAACACCTTGAAATTGGGTCAGACTTACCCCACCATGCATGTACCCATGGCCCCCTCTGCCCGCTCTCCTTGAGAAACTTGAAACCAATGTTTCCAACCCAAGGTTTTTGAGGCAACATGGGACCGAATTGGATCAAGCAACCCTCATTGGATCTAAGCATTGACCCTTCCAGAACCAGTGAGACCAAATTGTGTCCCGGTTTTATATTTGCCTATAGCCAGTTACTATGTTTTCATCATCCTTTCGGTGAGGTGTCTCGATGGACCAGATTGGTCTGCCGCTGGACGTGGTTTAGAAGCATTTACAAACAACACCGTTTTAAATTCATATTTTTAAAACAATGAATTAAAGTTTGGCTTTTTTACATATAAATAGGTTTTTCTACCCTGTTGGAGCTTTTAAGAGTTCTTTGACTATGAATCAACAGAGATTAACCTTATCTTCATTGCTGAACTAATTATTCTTATGTACGATTACCCTTGACCTTTTAGGGATGGGTCTCCTCGCGCTCCTGTTTAAAAATGTGACTATAACCGCGCTAGAACTGAGAGAAAAATTTTTTGGTCATACTGAATGAATTGCTTTGCGTCCATCTTCAGTAATGGGGAGTGGACGTGGAATCCAAACTATATGAACTCGTATTTTTAGGAGGGCCGGGCCGTTGTTGCTGCTGTACACCTCCATGTTTTTTTTCTATGAAGTAATTGTCCTGCACAGGGGAATTATATATATTTTTCTATGGTTTAGTGTATATTAGTCCTTAGACTTGCCCCCCCTTAACATGTGAGGGAGATGTTGTTCTACTCACCACTGCAATGTTCAGATTTGTCATACTCTTGATAATTGGCCGCCCTACAACAGCCCCATCAAGGCCTGCCGAAGAGGTCGCTCCTGTCTATGGCCTGCTAGATCAAACCTGTCTACATGGATTGAAGGTTGAATTATCTGTCCTGGTCACGCTCGTACTAAAACGGGTATATTTAAAGCATTAATGTATGCCTGTTACTACATGGCTGCCCGGGGCAGGTTCAACACCTCCCTAAGTCTGCAAAATAGGGTTTTTTACCTGACGTTGTATCGATACCCGTTCTGCATACCTAAGACTTTTTGTTCGCACCTATTTGTCAGCCTCAAAAGTGTCATTCTAATTTGGCAGGATGATATAAGACGCCACACAGCAATATTTTTTTGTGTGGTAAATTGATAGTTAATGGGGTGATATTGGTGTGCCCCCCTCGTTTTCTATTATTTTTTGGTTTTTATTTTCCAGTGTAGAACTCACAACCCAGATGAAAAATCCTAGTTCCAACTTAGAAATGCACTCTCAGTTTAAAAAAAATACCCTTTGGCCCTCTGCTCCTACCAATCATGTTGCTTTTCCTTGCCTCTGTTATCTGCTCTTGCGCCGCATTGCCCGACATTGAGCCGGGCACAAACCTGCCGTACTATTGCGTATAGCCCGGCTCACTCCTATCGAACCCAAGTGACGCGGTATGAACTCTTACCTGGCTCACTGTCTGGTTTCTAGGCTCATTAGCATATTTATAAAAGTTGATTTAGATGATTACCACAGGCACACTGCCTGGATCTATGAGTAAGTGTCCCTGGTTAATCATGATGGATTTTGATGGTAGATTTCCTTTAAAAGTCATTTCCCTGAAAGAAATTCAGCGGCCAAGTCCATCCGTGTGGATGTACCTTTGGCGTTTTGTATGTCACCATGTATGGTGACAATTGTCTGTGAGAATTTCAAGACCGAAACTGTGCAAGAAGCAGGACACAAAACATCCTCGTCTTGTGCAGGACTCTTGTACGGTGCGGCAATGAGCCTCCTGCAAAGGGCCACCAGGTCTCCTTGGGGTTCTTGCAGGACCACCAAGCACTTTCAGGGATTTTTCTGGGTTCACAGAGCCTCCTTGGGGTTCCTGCTTCTTCCATAGTTTCAACATATGACCCATGTTTCTTGGGCCAAGCATGGTACAGGGACCCTAACTAATCATTTTATCCGCACCCCTCCCCAAATACACATGACACTGAAATTACTATAATTGTTCTTGTTTTCTATTTTTTTTCACATGTTGAAAAAAAAAATTAACGGAGGCCTACATATGTAATTTTCCCTTTTTGTTTTAGGACGAGTCGTCGACGTTTTACTCGGTATGTGACTTTCCCTGGTGATCCTGTTTATATTCTCCTATTGTTATTATAGAGTGTTACATCTGCATATGATGGGCTTCCTGTACTAAACTGGTCATACGGTAGAGGGGGATTTATATGCAGGCGGTCCCCTACTTAAGGACACCCGACTTACAGACAACCCATAGTTACAGACAGACCCCTCTGACCTCTGGTGAAGCTCTCTGGATGTTACTATAGTCCCAGACTGCAATGATCAGCTGTAAGGTGTCTGTAATGCATCTTTATTGATAATCCTTGGTCCCATTACAGCAAAAAATGTTTAAACTCGAATTGTCACTGGGGCCAAAATTTTTTTTGTTTGGATCTACAATTATATATAACATATACAGTTTTGACTTGCATACAAATTCAACTTAAGAACAAACCTATGGGACCTATCTTGTACGTAACCCGGGGACTGCCTGTACTACTATTTTATCCCCCCTTGCAACATGGAACAATTAATCTTTATTTAATTATTATTATTTTTTTTTTTAAATAGCTTCTCTAAGTTGAATTCCTGGTTACCCCTAAAATGCATCAGTACCAGATCTATGGGGGACCATCGCCACCAGGCAATCAGTTAGTTCAGGCACTCGACCCTCTATGTTCACATTTTAGTATCATTTGGAGCGCACAGTAAAAGTTTACCAAAAAGTGACGTGAATGCCTTTTTTTCACCAATTTCACCACATCTGGAATTTTTTTTCCAGCTTCCCAGTACACGGCATGGAAGTACAGTAAAATTTGTAATGCAGAAATGAAGCCCTCACACCGCGCTGTACACAGAAAACTGAAAACTTATAGATTTTTTGAAGGTGGGGAGCGAAAAATGAGTGAAAAAGGAGTACGCCCGTAGGGGGTTAATTTTTTTATCGTTTTTTTTGTTTGTTTGTTTCATCTTGTGCTAAAACTTTTTGTAGCTCTTCGGTCACTCGTGCTGGTGTGTAATACAGGCGTCCGGCCATAGGACGCGTGAGATGGCTGTTGGCAGAGTGATGTTTCCCCTCTTGGCAATAAACATCCACACTTGGCCCGGCTGAGCGTACATGTTATTCCAGTAGGGAAAGTGAGATACACGGCTGCCAGACACATCTGGCACCACCTATGTCCAAGGAAAACAGTCTTGGGATTGGATAAACCCAGCTGCCTGACTCCCCTACATCCCGCTGGAAAACGTTTTGTATGTCGGTCGCTTTAGGCTTTGTTTAGATGTAAGACCCCGATATATAACCACACACCGTAACACTAAGCCCCCGATATATAACCACACACCCTAACACTAAGCCCCCGATATATAACCACACACCCCAACACTAAGCCCCCGATATATAACCACGCACCGTAACACTAAGCCCCCGATATATAACCACACACCCTAACACTAAGCCCCCGATATATAACCACGCATCGTAACACTAAGCCCCCGATATATACCCACACACCCCAACACTAAGCCCCCGATATTTAACCACGCACCGTAACACTAAGCCCCCGATATATAACCACACACCGTAACACTAAGCCCCCAATATATAACCACACACCGTAACACCAAGCCCCCATATAAGCCCCCGATATATAACCACACACCGTAACACTAAGCCCCCGATATATATAACCACACACCGTAAGACTATGCCCCCGATATATAACCACACACCGTAAGACTATGCCCCCGATATATATAACCACACACCGTAAGACTATGCCCCCGATATATAACCACACACCGTAAGACTATGCCCCCGATATATAACCACACACCGTAACACTGAGCCCCCGATATATAACCACACACTGTAGTAATAAGCCCCCAGATAAGACCCCGATATATAACCACCTTAATATGACTTCTGTTTGTGACATGAGAATCTGTTTTTGAGGAAAATAGTTTTGTAATGTGAATAGCCTCTGCTCTAGGTGTAAAGGATGCCCCCTGTCTATGGTGATGGTAGAACCTCCTCTCCTCTAGGTGTAGAGCATGCCCCCTGTCTATGGTGATGGTAGAACCGCCTCTCCTCTAGGTGTAGAGGATGCCACCGTGTACTTCACATGACCAGGGATATAACGAGTTGTGCACCTGTGTGACATCACATGACCAGGGACCGTTTTTTTATCGACAGGGTATGAACAATGAAGCTTCCTATAAAATGACAGGAAGCAGAGATCTAGCTTCCTATAGATTAACAGCAAGCAGTAGAGAATCAGAAAACCTGTGAGGAATGGACAGAGAAAGTTTATTGGAAACAATATCAATTATTTGCCAATTTGGACAAATCTTTATATAAAAGCAATGACCAAAAAAGACAATCCTCAACTTCCTGATTCCGCCTCAACACAAGAAATGACTGCTAAAGCCAATCACTATCCATGACTGGTCACCACAGTTGCCTGTGATTGGTTGAGCCGAAATTTCCATCTGTGTTGACACCAATCAGGGATCAGAATAGGGGAAAAAAAAAAAAAAAAAAAATCAGCAATTTCAGTACTGCTTGTTTTATATTGTTTTTACACAATGACCCATTTAAAAAATATTTTTTAAAAATCCCCTACTGGAGCCCTTTAAATATTCACGATGCTTTATAGCCATCAGAAGTTCAACAATTTGTGTGCTACATTCGGTGCACACTTGATACGACAAGATATTAGATTTACCAACACAATAACAATTATATTATGTTTTTTTCCCAGAATTCATGTTACTTGTATTACTTCAAGAAAAAAAAAAAGAAAAAAAAAAAAAGTACAATATTGTGCCCTCCCCACCAGCAAATAAAAGCTGCCTCCTCCCTAATTCCATCAACTTGGTTATGTCCATGGGTGTCAAAGCAGCTACGTGGCCCGCACATCATCGTCATAGCACCACTGTGGGCACCTCCCTCGTCTAGCACCACTGTGGCACTCCCATCGCTATAGCATCACTATGGCCTCCCATCGTCATAGCACTCACTATGGCCCCTTCCCATCGCATAGCAGCACTATGGCACCTTCCCCTTCGTCATAGCAATCACTATGGCCCCTCCCATCGTCTAGCCAACACTATGGCCCCTATCCCATGTCATAGCAATCACTATGGCAACCTCCCTAGTCCCATCCAAATCAATCACTATGGCAACCTCCCATAGTCATAGCAATCACTATTGCACCATCCCATAGTCATAGCCATCACTATGGCAGCCCATCCCATGCAGCCTCAAATCCTAAAAAATACAATTCCGGCCTTGTTGTGTTGGGTTATGGCCACAAGGGGAGACACAGAGGCAATTGGTAAAATCAGAAGCCAAAACCCGACCCAGCTGTATATATGTCGGAGGAAGACGCAAAGATCTATAATTTCTATGGCAGGGAGTGTTATCCTATGAGAGGGTACAACCTTCCACCTTGAACTGGCCTTTTGAGATGTGACAATCCTGCATCATCCATCAAAATACAAAAAATAATACAAAAAAAAATTACAATGTAAAGCAAACCATCTTAACGTACAAAGGAAAATACCGACCAGCCAAACAACGAGTTCGATTTTGGAACAGTCGTAGTCAAATTCTAGCAAGGGCGGGAAAATCAGATGCCCTATCCCAACGCACAAATTCAAGGCTCCTCCCCCTCGGAGGATGTCCCGATCAGTGTGACGCCCTGTCTGGTTCCCTAAATAAACATAGATTTGTGGATGAGCCAATTATAGGAAGATGGAGACATAAAAGGCCAAACCGAAGACACAATTCCATGTCTCCTCCCCCTCACACACTAGTTTACGTGGTATCATGGGCCCTTCTATCGTGCGATCATCGTCTCCGTTACTTAAAACAAATACGATGGTAATGACACTAGAAAGCAATTACAAGGAAGGACCAAATTCAATGGTCCTCCCCCTAACACATACTATTTTGGAATGTATCGCCCATACCGTGCTCGCCCCTATCCAAATCCCCATTGAAACACCGAATAGATAGTGACAATGGGCTATGGAGGGGTCGTCCAGGATTGGAACTAAGCTTTCTAGCTTCCGAATAACAGCGCCACATCTGTCCACATGTCATGTTTAGTATTTGCAGCTCGGTGCCAGCCTTCCAGACAAATTTGTCGTCTCGGGCAGAAAGCAGCCATGTTTTTTCTAGTCCTTTGGTAAAGAAAATGATCCGTGTGGAGTAAGGTGTACCGTAGATACTAAAGTATGACCCTATCGTCTTCTCTGCAGTTAACATACAACAAAACTACTACCGGTCACCGAACAAATTTAATTTGGCAATGCATACAGAAACACCATGCAAATTGATCTTTTTAATTTTGAAATTTGGTTGGTCGAATTCCAACAGATTTCTCGAAAAGAAACAAAAAAATCAAATATAATTTCTAAGTGAAGTCTAGGGACCATCTTGGAGGATTCAGTTACGACCATTATAATGGGCCACTGGATGGCGCTTCATCATGCAAGCCAACCCTTCTGAAGTGGGATGGACGCCACGGATTAAATATAAGGGGAGGAGGGAAAGTGTGGCGGGAATTTAATTGGAACTAAAAAAAAGAAAATTCCCCCTAAAAACCAATCTCCCGACTACGAGTGGAACACCGCTAATATGTTCTCCAATTTATTACACAGTCCATCTTTAAAAGACCCTCCCCCCCAGGAACCCATTGTTTAGCATCCCCCAGCCCCCACAGAGCATAGTACATACCTGCCAAAGTGTTTTTGTATAAAACATTTGGCTTTTACAGAAAAAAGATATGTTATATTGTACTTTATTATCATGTTTGCTGTGTGACTAGGTAGTTGCCCAATGGAGGGGCTGGAAATGACAGTTCCCCCTCCCCCCCCGCCCACCCCGGTAAACATGTCATTTTCAAATATATGAATAGCCTCCCCGACACTCGTATTGCTGTAAGGAGCAGGGGCGTCGCTAATGCCAAGTGAATGGGTGTTTTTCATATATTTTTGAAAACGGTCACTGGTAGCTGTTTCCCCAAGGTGGGGGTGGGGGGGGGGGAACTGCCCCTTTTCCAGCCCCTCCCATTTGGCAACTGCCTGCACCAGCACATCTAATGAAAGTACAATATAACATCTTTTTTTTTGTAAAAACCAAATTTTTAAATACAAAAACACTTTGCAGTTTATGTTACTATCTCTTTGTGGACTGGGGGGATTGCTACAAAATGGGTCGCCTCGCGTGACATTTCCCTTTAAAGAACTTGTGACAACACAAAAAAAAAAAAAAAAAAAACACTCGAAATACAAAAATCATAAAAACAAAATTAGCAAAGCATTTTTAATATGGTTTTTCGAAAAGATTTTCCACCCAGTGGTCACTGCCGCACCAGTACTTAGGCTTTTGTTTTTAACACGTGGCAAGGCATCGCTTCCACTTTTTTTTTGCGAATATAAAGCTCATGGAAGCATATTATTCAAAAAATGCCAAAAAAAGATAAATATAACGAAAAAAAATAAATGTGTTTTGGTGTTTTGTTTTTTCCCCCCCTTTGTTTCCTAACTGGTTTTGTTCACCTTGTATACCCCGTCTTACGAGACAGGCACACTGCAGGCGGGTATGATGAGTAATGGGGGGGATCCGCGTCAATGTCGGTCTTGGCCCATTGCAATTTTGTACGGTAGGTAAGAATGGGACGTGTCAATGAGGTTTAATAACTATAGGGGAGTAGGGGGGGTCTATTATGGGAAAAGTCAAACTGAAGCAGTCGTCGTTGCTTAATGTAACGAGGGGAGTACAAGGGGAGGGGGGAACAAACAAAGATTAACAGAATCCTTAAAGGAGCTTTACGGCCTTTTGGGCTATGGATGGTCTGAAGTGAGAAGCTTGGACAGGTTCTGTTTTTATTGCTCTGTTGTTTGCTTAACTTGCTTCCATCCTAGCTTCTTTTCGTCTTTGGGGTTCCTCTGTGTTCGGAATCAGAGCTGGAGTCGGATCCCCATCGAGAGGCAGCTTGGTGCGGCCGTTGTGGGATTTGTGTAAAGGCTCTGTCGGATGATGGTAGTTCGAACCTGCAGGCCGCGAAATTGATTTCGTCTTTCTTCTCCAAGCCACGACTGTTAAAAAAAGACAAGAACATTCAGGTAGTACCATCTCATGTAGGCTGTCCCAGGGTGATCACTCATGTTGAAAAGTCAAGAGCTATTCCGCTCCTTTGTGATATGCATTAGGGGGCGATGCCGTGCAGTCCGGAAATAAAACCTACTACAACGACCTGACGTGACCATCAAACAGCTCCTTAAAGGGGTTGAAATATGTGTTGGCGAGTGGGCTTAGGCATATTCACCAGCACTTACCGTAATTACTGCGGCACACTCGGCGCCGGGGAGAGAGAGAGGTTAGCGCTGTCGCCCCCACCCTTCTCATACGATCTATTGCCGCGTGCCTTATTACAGGAGAAACAGAACATGCACTGCTCTCCGTATGTGCCGTGCCCCATCCCCATGTATGGGGAAGTAATATCGACGGTATATATCGTACGCTGTGCGACTATAGCCTTAAAAAAAACAATAACTGGTGCCTTGCCCAGTTGGTCGAGCACCATTGAACCTCATTAAAAAAGGCATGAGCCTGGCCCCGTGACAGCGTCGCCCCAGGAGAACAGTACGGGATTTAGTAATCCGTATATACTGGAGAATAAAGCCGACCCAAGTTACAGCAGATACCCCTAGGTTACCACAAAAACCTTAAACCTATATTTTTTTCTACTCAAGTATAACCGATTTGGGTTTTCAGCACATTTTTTTGTGCTGAAAAACTAGCTTATATACTCGTAATATGGTACTTTTTTTTTTAGCCCACCTTCCCCCCAACAAACCTATATACACAACCCCTTTAAGATTATATGTCTGACAGCCACCTATTAAATTACATACACCTTTTTCCTGTCCCCCAAAAATTGATCTATACTATACTGTACATTATGAATTCTCTGGATAGGGTGGGGGAGGAGGGTGTAAATCTGCTGGATTTTGACAGTGGCAATGATATGAGAATTCCCATCTGTACCCCTTCAGAGCGAACTATAGGCTATGAGTTGTGCCGAAAGACTACATAGCCGCAGCTTGTCCCCACCCCCTTCTGCCCTTTCCTCTGCTTTGACCATTATTTTTTGTCTGCCTCTTCCTTCCCCCTCCCCTCCCCAGACTTCATAAATCTGAACATACTCCTTTTACGGAACCTGACACAGCAAAAGCATTTTTATATTTATTAAGTATCCGCACTCATTTATACTTGTCCATCACCCTTATGCTGATCCGACCTAAGAAGACCTCAAATCAACAATGTGGGGACCCAGGGTGCGGCGGCCATCCTCAGTGTATTCACAAATTCACAACAGTCTCCGGGCGTTGTACTGCCTTACAACCACGTTTATGGTTTCGTTTGACCCTATAGAAGGGCTGTAGACACTTTACCTACCCGGTCACCGCTACTGTTTCCCTTTTTTTTTTTTTTTGGAGCTCTAAAGTAAAAGTTTTGAGCAAGTAGTAACAATACTTCAGGGCCGCTGTCATGGAAGAAATACGGTTTATAGGAGACGATGCGAGGGGCCTGGAGGACCTTCCGTACCTTGTTGTTCTAATAGAGACGTTCGTCTCTTTAGGTCGTGCTGAATTTCTTGCTGGTGTGTGTTGATTTTTCCTCCTCATATACTGTATATGTTCTGTTGCTTTGTCCATATTTGAGCTCGGAAGCCTTTACCAAGGGGGAGAATAAAAGGGGCGCCAATAGATCAAGTTTAACACCAGATTAGGAAGGGTATTCCATTGATAAAGGTCGCCCATCACTTCATCTTCGGAGGGGCTCAGAACCATCGAAACACCCTAAATTATGGAATGGATGAAAGGCTCTGTACACATCGTAGGGGATAATATAAGTTAGATTAGTGGTTAATCCTTTCCCCCACCGTACCCTAACCACTGATTGATCGGTCAAGCCTTCATACTGGCCGCCCCAGTCAAGATCAGACTGATCTATTACAACGAATTGGAGTGACGAACACCTCCACCTTTACTCCACTCATCGTCAGAACCCTTCTCGTAATCACATAAAACATCACTACATAGTATTGTTGTATTCGGATCGGAATCTGCCGAGTAAAATTAACAGTCATTTTTTACCACACATAATTCTTATTTACTTAAAATGAATGGGGATTTTTTTCTTTATTTACCTATACATTATGCAATAACAACAGTGCCATTACAAAGTAACAACTTGTCCCGCAAAGAACAAGCCCTCATAGGCTAAGCTGATGGAAAGAAATTGTCGAAAGAAAAGAAAAATAAAAAAAAACAAAAAAGAAGAAAGAAACACTCAAATCGAGTTCTACGCATTAAAACCCCACTGGCTGGAGTAAAATGTAACATACTTTGGACTCACCTTTTCGCCCTGGAGTGAAGTACGGAGTCTCTTTAGGCTGTGGAAGCTGTCCTTGCATTGTCCCTCGCTTCCGCTCCAGTGCATTTTTATGTGCTCTGTTGTCTGCCTGAATGGGACAAATACAGGCGGGAATTCCAGACTTTTTTGCTACAAATATAACACAAAAAAAAGCCCAAAAATAAACTATGAGACCCCACACGACAAAATCCCCACAAAATATAACACCGCCTTGTTTGCTAAAATGTCCTGTATGTGCTGCATGCACCATGGGGAGGCCCATCCGTATATACCCACATCCTACATTTGCATAGCAGTCTGTGTCTAGTTCTCCTGTACTTCCCACCCATCAGCTCCAGCCCCCTCAAGTAATAGCAGAGAGAGCGGGAGGGGGTTGGTAATGGGGTGGCGGAAGAACCATGACACCGACTGAGGACACAGGTACCCAAACTGCTGCAAACACCCCCCCCCCCCCCATTGGACTCACCGACTGCGGAGCGACTCGGTAATGATGAAATGAAGTTTTATAAAGTATTTTCAGTATCATCAAACCTGCAAAGATTTTAAGATCAGGAAGCACAGACCAATACTCAAAATATTTAAAAGGGTTTAACATCCTTTGATTATTAACCCCTTCTAAGGATAGGAAATACCAATCTAAAGCGGTGGGGTCCGTATTGCTGGGACCCTCCACAGGGTTAAAAAAATGGTATCTTTTAACTGCCTAGCACTGCAGACCACCCTGAGACACTGGGAAAGGGATATGCAGTTTGTTAATGGCTACTCCTTTCCGCTCCCTCCGAATTGCGCTGAAGAGAGCAAACAATGGAGGAGCAGAGCCGGGGCGGACGCCTGTTCCATAGACCCTGCGGTCACTTGTACCAGTCCAGCTCTGATAGAGTCCCCCAGTGCTCAGTGTCATTTCTCCTTCCCCTTGTAACCGAGGCTCTTATAATGCCCCCTTTACTGGAAGATTTTAAAAGAAAAAATATAATATTTTTTTTTTTAAAAGGAACTAAAAAATAATAACAAAAGGCAATGTCCCCCAGGGGGGGGGGGTATTTTTATGACCTCACGGTGGGGAACTCTAGAGTTAGACACAAACAAAAGTATTCATAAAATATTCATAAAAATACATGACATTTCCCCATTAACAATAAACTACCTACCAACATCGCCGTAGTCACCCCGTTTGCCAACACAGTTTTTTTTGTAAGGAATTCATCATTTGTGTTCATTTGAGGTAATTTGAGTTTTTTGTCTACCAAAAAAAAAAAAAAAATACTATAAATTAAAACAGCCTTTTCCCACTTAACCCAAATTAAAATTACTAATAAAAATTTTACTTTTATTTTAACGAGCTCTATGTGTCCCAAAAAAAAACAAAACAAAACCCCACAAAAATTTCAAGTAGCATGCAAAAAAAAAAAAATTTTTTTCTTTTTGTTGATGGCCCTGAAACCAAGCCACTTACGAAAATTTGTTTATAAACTGCCCGGTCACTGGTGCCTTTCTCAGGCCGGTCACGAATGGTTAATGTGTAAACATGAATAAGGGATTGAAATGTGACAACGTTTTTTTTTTTTTTTTTTCATGGGCAAACCTTTAAGAAATCTGTTCATATTCGTCCTGCAACACTCCTTTCTTAATAAATTTTAAAAACTCTATCATCTAGAACTCTCTGTATGGGTGAGGTTTTTATATGGTACCAGCTTTGGTTATAGTTGTGTAAGACGGAACTCTTTTAGGTGTAGATCCATTTGCCTCACGCTAATTTCTAACAGACACAGACCCCCAAGATTTTGGTGGAGATAACCTTCGGTCTTTAGGCAGCTGTTTCCTAGTTTGCCCATGCCACCCATCAGAGCGCGCTTCATTTTCCCCAGCGGTTTTTTAAATGAAAGCTGAGCTCGTTGATTGGTTTCTCATGGGCACTAGAACAGTTTTTTACCTCAGAAACTTTGATGTAAATCTCCCCCTTTGTGTTCCTAGTTTCAGAGCCTTTCAGCGATTCTCAAGAATAGCACCGGTCAGGGAAACACATTAGATAGGCAGCTATGCATAACTAATCCTCCCCACACTTCATATTGTACTTGGAGCTCCACCGGCTTCATGATAATCACATTTCCCACATATTTGAAGCAATTCACGCTATAGGGGACTGGCTCTCGCCGGCTGTATGGAGAGGCTGGAATTAACCTCTATGCCCGCGCGGGGTTAATAGATTAAGGGCCTTTCCTGTGTACGGCACTAAAGCTCCGCAACGATGTTATTAGAAAACTCCTCAAGCTTGGGGACGGAGGTAGTGAAATATAGACGGGGGGATATCGAAATGCCAGAGGAATGCGCGACAGGACTCCACACATGTAGATAACAATGGCCTCCGTACTGGGGAAGAACGCCGAACTCAGATCGGATCAGTACGACAACTCAAGTGGGATCCTATCAGGCATTGGCATGTGCCTCCCTGTAGCCCCATTTAAAGGTCACTGGGGACAGGTGCCTAAAATATATCCACAGAACCATATTTGTGTTTCCTTTAGTACGTTTTCATGAACAGGAACGTAAGGAACGTAGCACCATAAGCAAGAAGTATTCTAGGATGACCAGGATCGGTTTGGATTAACACTATGTAAACGTGTTGGTGATTCTTGTGCCCCAGTGTAGGATAGTACTCTTGGGGAACAGTAGTGAATCCTGCTTACTCCACCCACCCATATTCATAGCAGTTCTCTCACCGGTGTGGGGAAGGTAACAGGGACCACTCAATGTAACCTGAAACCTATCCGTAAATCCACCTACAAACACAGAATAACTGCCCTGCTCCCCTCACCTCGTGTCCTCCTTCAACCCTCCCATATAGATTGTGAGCCCTCACCTCGTGTCGCTCTACCCTCCCACATAAGATTGTGACATCACCTCGTGTCTCCTTCTACCTCCCACTAGATTGTGAGCCCTCACCTGGTTGTCTCCTTCTACCCGTCCCATATAGATTGTGAGCCCTCACCTCGTGTGTCTCCTTCTACCCTCCCGTATAGATTGTGAGCCCTCATCCCGTGTCTCCTTCTTCTCTCGAATAGATTGTGAGCCCCTCACCTCGTTGTCCTCTACCCTCCCGCATAGATTGTTACCCTCACCTCGTGTGTCTCCTTCGACCCTCCGCATAGACTTGTGAGCCCTCACCTCGTGTCTCTTCTATCCTCCCTTATAGATTGTGAGCCCTCACCCATGTCTCCTTCTATCCTCCCATATAGAATTGGGGGAGCCCTCCCCGTTTCTCCATCTTCCCTCCCATATGATTGTGAGCCCTCACCTCGCGGTGTCTCCTTCTACCCTCCCATTAGATTTGATCCCTCACCTCGTGTGTCTCCTTATTACCTCCCATATAGATTGTGATCTCTCACCTCGTGTTTCTCCTTCTACCCTCCCATATAGATTGTGGAGCCCTCACCTCGGTCTCCTTCTATCCCCCATATAGATTTGTGAGCCCTCACCTCTTTCTCCTTCTATCCTCCCGTGATAGCTTGTGTCCCTCACCTCGGTCTCCTTCTACCCTCCCTCTAGATTGTGACCCTCACCTCGTGTCGCCTTCTACCCTCCATTCGATTGGAGCCCTCACCTTCGTTGTCTCCTTCTACCCTCCCGCATAGATTGTGAGCCCTCACCTCGTGTCTCCTTCTACCCTCCCGTATAGATTGTGAGGCCCTCACCTCGTTCTCCTTCATCCTCTCGTATAGATTTGAGCCCCTCACCTCGTTTTCTTCTACCCCCCATCTAGATTTGAGAGTCCTCAACGCGGTCTCCCTTCTATCCTCCGTATAGATTGTGATCCCTCACTCGTGTCTCCTTCTATCCTCCCGCATAGATGTGAGGCACCTCACCTCGTGTCTCCTTCTACCCTCCTCATAGATTGTGAGCCCTCACTCGTGTCTCCTTCTTCCTCCCGTATAGATTGTGAGTCCTCACCTCGTGTCTCCTTCTACCCTCCCGTATAGATTGTAAGCCCTCACCTCTTGTCTCCTTCTACCCTCCCGTATAGATTGTGAGCCCTCACCTCGTGTCTCCTTCTACCCTCCCATATCATTGTGAGCCCTCACCGCGGGTCTCTTTCTATCCTCCCCATAGATTGTGACCCTCACCTCGTGTCTCCTTCTACCCTCCCATATATTGGTGAGCCCTCACCTCGTGTTGTCTCCTTCTACCTCTTCTTCTTCTCCCCTTTGTTCTTTCTTGTTCTTCTCTCTTTTTTCTTCTTTTTTTTCTTCTCTTTACCCTCCCATATAGATTGTTGAGCCCTCACCCGTGTCTCCTTCTATCCCCTCCCGCATATATTTGTGAGGCCCTCACCTTCGTGTCTCCTTCTACCTCCCGCATATATTTGGGAGCCCTCACCTCGTGTCTCCTTCTATCCTCCCGTATAGATTTTGTTCCTCACCTCGTGGTCTCCTTCCTACCTCCCGTATAGATTGTAAGCACTCACTCTTTGTCTCCTTCTTACCCTCCCGTATAGGATTGTGAGCCCTCACCTCGTGTGTCCTTCTACCCTCCCGTATAGATTGTGAGTCCTCACCTCGTGTGTCCTTCTACCCTCCCGCATAGATTGAGAGTCCTCACCTCGTGTCTCCTTCTATGCATCTCATCCCGCAAAACAATTGCCATCACATGGCCCCAATAACGGAAAAGCGAAAATTTTATAGCCTACAAAAAAGGCCAATGAGGAAACTAAAATCCTGGCAGCTGTAGGTCCATACATCCCTTCTGCACCTCGCTGTGCGCCCATAAAACTAGAAACTACCACATTTTGGGGGTCTCTGTACTCGGGAGAAATTGTAGAACAAATTGTATGGTGGGTTTTCTCTTTTTATCTTTTGGAAATGTGTACATTTTAGGGCTAAATGAACGTATAACCAACAAAATTTGACCATTCTAAATTTCACCTCAATTTTGATTCAATTCTATGAAGATCTCAAGTTTTAACAATCTTCCTAAAAGCTGTTTCTGATCGTTTGAGGGTGCATATTTGAAAATGGGTTGGTTATATCGGTTATTTTTTTTAAATTTAAAATGTTTTATATTAAAATTTCATTCAAAACTGTATTTATCCCAAAAAGTCAAATCTGAAATAATGGAAAACTGATATTCTATTTGTAGCCGCCGTGACGCAAAATACATTATCCAGATATTCCAAATTATAAAAAATGTACAGACGACAATGGGAATGTATTCACAACGTATTTAGTGGAAATCTATCGGCCTGACAAACGCAATATTTTGATTTTTAAAAACTGCAAATTTTTCAAAAAATGTTTTTCTTTTTTTTTTTAAAAAAAAAGCAAAACTTATCAGGCCAAACTTTACCACTAACTGATTACCACATGCGGGAAAAAAAACACAATCTCCAAATCTGGTTTGGAGAATTAACATGTTCAAAGTTATAACCCTTAAGTCCGAATCCAAAATATTGGGCTGAACCTTAAACTACAAAATGGCTGCGTCCTTATGTGGTTAGGATTTTTCTTTTTTTTAAGATGTGGCACAAAAACAACTTTAAAGCATAATGCCAAAACTTAGGCCAGTGTGCCCTTATTGCAAGGCCTCACTGCTGCACCTCTCGGTTCTTTTCCTGATGTAATTGCTCCAGTTAAATGTAAACAATAGGAGTCACAGCTGAGCCTGAACTTCCTGTCAGGTGACCTCCATTTACAAGTGTGTTTTCATGAGTAATGTCACGCTGTGTACATAAAGGTGAGGCAAGTGAGGTTGCCATGCAACTCCCAGAGCAAGCAAAATATTTACATTGCCTGCTGCCTTAGAATCAGGGGAGGGAAGGACCAAACAAGGTAGCATAGCTGGTCATCCTGGGGATTTCCTAACCTTTACAATTCTCAAGATTTTCCTTTTTAATTTAGTTACACCTTAAATCCATGACAACCAATCAGAGCTCAGCTTTCATTTCCAACAGCTGAGTGATTAAATGAAAGCTACTTGGATTGGTTGCCATGGGCACTAGAACATTTACCTCTTCTTACCCGTCTGAAATCTCTCCATAAAGCCTATTTTTTTACCGAAATACGGCTCCTTACGGTGGACCTACGGGTACATACACTGTCTACAAAACTGACCGAAAAATACTTTGTCCTTTTGCTCAGGACTTCCGCTAAGATCCATGCAACTGTGACTGTAGTAACCTTGCTTATATTGTTATCCATGGCCTCCTCCACATCACTTAACATTATGCTACGATTTCTGAAGGGCTCTGGCGTTACCTGTGCAGAGCCTTCTCTCTCCCATTGTGTGAGATAAGCAGGTAGATGGAGGGGGAAGTTCTCTCTGTACATTGTAACAGTAGTGGGGCTTTGTTAACCCTCCCAGGACCCCCCTAGCTCATTAGAATGACACTTTTTAGAATGAAGGAGGCGCATGATAACTATAGAGAAAGATCACCACAGTCACAGTGCCTGGTCTATTAGTAATGTCCCTGGTTTTATCAGGATATTGTGATGGTAGATTTTCTTTAAAATCAATTAACACATGTGAATATAAAAAGAGAAGTCATGTGCCATCAGGAGGATGAAACCGGACTCATGAGCGCATAAGCCAGCAAACACCAAGGTTAACACTGTTAATAACTCCAGACCAAAAAGTCCCTATCTTTCAAAATAAAAAACATTATTCCAGATGGTAAAACCTGTAATGGAAAATGCACCCATCCTGAATTACCACTTTTTGTCACCATTTTGCAAGACTAAATAAAAAGCCTGTATTTGTACACATGACCATAATGAATGAGACAAATTACTTCACTTCTAGTACCACACTTATTAAAAAAAAAAAAAAAAGGGAAATCCCCCAAGAAGACAAGATTCTTAAATACAGGCGGTCCCCTCTTAAGACCCTCGACTTACATACGCCCCTAGTTACAAACGGACCTCTGTGATATTGATAATTTACTGTACTAGAACCTTAGGCACACTGTCAGCTATAACAGTTATCACAGGGTGTCTGTACTGAAGCTTTAGTGTTAATCCTGATTCTTAGGACAACCAACATTTTTTAAAATCCAATTGTCACAGTGACCAAAAAAGTTTCTGGCTGGGATTACGATGATAAAAGATCGTTCCGACTTGCATACAAATCAACTTAGAAAAAAAAAAAAAAACCTACAGACCTATATCATTGTTGTAACCCGGGACTCCTGTATCTCAGGATACACACTACATTCTCTAATTCATTTTTATTAACAAAAACAAGCTGGGATATAAGTGATCCGATAGCTTTTATCGAGGCCTGCATCTCCGTATGCCGCCATTTTTCTACATTGAAATATTCACATTACAACACTATTTATTCCTCAAAAACAATTTCTCATTTCACAAACAGAAGTCAATATTAATGTGGTTTATATATCGGGTCTTATCTGGGGGCTTATTACCATGTGTGGTTTATATCGGGGGCTCAGTTTACGGTGTGTGTTATATATCGGGGGCATAGTCCTTACGGTGTTGGTTAGATAGCGGGGGCATAGTCTGACGGTGTGTGGTTATTTATCGGGGCATAGTTCTACTGTGGTTTTTTTAATATCGGGGGCATAGTCTTACGGTGTGTGGTTATATATCGGGTATAGTCTTACGTGTGTGTTATATGCGGGTATAGTCTTACGGTGTGTGGTTATGCTCGGGGGCCTCATGTAAGGTGTGTGTTATATGGCGGGGCATAGTCCTTACGGTGTGTGGTTATCTATCGGGGGTACTAGTCTTACGGTGTGTGGTTCTATTCGGGCTTAGCGTACGGTGTGTGGTTCATATATCGGGGGCTTAGCGTTACGTTTGTGGTATATATCGGGACTAGTCTTACGTGTGTGGTTCTAATCGGGGCAATAGTCTTACTGTTTGGTTATATATATCGGGACCTAGTCTTACGTGTGTGTTTATATATATCGGGGGCATGTCCCCTTACGTGTGTGGTTTATATCTCGGGACATAGTCTTACGGTGTGTGGTTATTCTATCGGTGCATAGTCTTGACGGTTGTGTGGTTATATAATATCGGGGGCAAGTTTACGGTGTGTGGTTATATTATCGGGCAATAGTCTTACGTGTGTGGTTATATCGGGGCAAGTCTTACGGTTGTGGTTATTATATCGGGGGCATAGACTTAACGGTGTGTTTTATATATCGGGGGCATATCTTACGTGTGTGTTTATATATCGTGGGCATAGTCCTACGGTGTGTGGTTATATATCGGGGCATAGTCTTCGGTGTGTGGTTATATAATCGTGGGCATAGTCTTAGTGTGTGGTTTATATCGGGGCATAGGCTTACGGTGTGTGGTTATATATCGGGGGCATAGTCTTACGGTGTGTGTTATATATCGTGGGCAGAGTCTTACGTGTTGTGGTTTATATATCGGGGGCATAGTCTTCCTGTGTGTGGTTAATATATCGGGGGATAGTCCTTACGGTGTTTGGTTATATATCGGTGGCATAGTCTTACGTGTGTGGTTTATATCGGGGGCATAGTCTTACGGGTGTGGTTAGATATCGGGGGCATAGTCTTACGGTGTGTGTTATATATCGGGCCATATTCCTTACGGTGCGTGGTTAATATATCGGTGCTTAGTGTTGGTGTGTGTTCTATATATCGGGGCTTAGCGTACGTTGGGTTATATATAGCGGGGGCTTAGTGGTTCTCGGTTGTGGTTATTAATCGGGGGCTTAGTGGTTACGGTGTAGGTTAATATTTGGGCTTAGCGTTACGGTGTTTGGTTAATATGAATCGGGTTAGTGTTTACGGTGGTGTTATATATCGGGGCTTATATGGGGCTTGGTTTTTCGGTGTGGTTATATATTGGGGGCGCTATGGTCACGGTGTGTGGTTTATATCGGGGCTTAGTTGTTCGCTGTTCTGAGTTAATATCGGGGCTTAGTGTTGGGTTGTGTGTGTATATATCGTGGCTTAGTGTTACGATTCGTGAGTTATATATCGGGGCTTAGTGTTCGTGTTGTGTTATATATCGGGTCTTAGTTTACGGGCGTGGTTATATCTCGGGCTTCGTGGTTGGGGTGTTTGGTTTATATAGGGGGCTTAGTGTTAGGTTGGTGGTTTATATCGGGGGCTTAGTGTTCCGGTGGTGTGGTTATATAGTCGGGGTCTCATCTAAACAAAGCCTAAAGCGAACCGACTACAAACTTTCGCGGATGTTAGGGAGTCAGGAGTGGGTTTACCAATCCTAAAAGACTGTTTTCCTTGGACATAGGTGGTTCCAGATTGTCTGGTCAGCCGTGTTCTCGTACTTTCCCACTGGAATAACATTTACTCTCAAGCCGGCCAATGTGATGTTATTGCCGAAAGGGGAAACATCACTCTGCCAACATCCATCTCACGCGTCCTCTGTCCGGCCGCCTGTATACACCCAGCAACGAGTGACCGAAGAGCACAAAAGTTTTAGCACCATGCTGAAACAAACAACCAAAAAACAGATAAAAAATTAACCCCCTACGGGCTACTCTTTTTTCACACTCATTTTTCGCTCCCCCCTTCAAAATCTATAAGTTTTCGTTTTCTTTGGTACAGCGCGGTGTGAGGGCTTCATTTCTGCATTACAATTGTACTGTAATTCCATGCCGTGTCTGTGAAGCTTGAAAAAATTCCAGAATGTGGTGACATTGGTGAAAAAAAGGATTCACGTCACTTTTTGGTAACCTTTTACTGTGGGCGCTCGCAAATGATACTACAATGTGAACATAGAGTGCTAGTGCCTGACCTAACTGATTGCCTGGTGGCGATGGTCCCCCATAATCTGGTTACTGATGCATTTTAGGGTACCAGAATTCACTTAGAGAAGGCGATTTAACAAAAAAAAAAATATAATTAAATAAGATAATTGTTCCATGTTGCAAGGGGGGATAAAATGTAGTACAGGCAGTCCCCGGGTTACGTACAGATAGGTCCCATAGGTTTGTTCTTAATGAATTGTATGCAAGTCAACTGTATATGTTATATATAATTGTAAGATCCAAACAAAAAAATTTTGGCCCAGTGACAATCGAGTTTAAACATTTTTTGCGTAATGGGACCAAGGATTATCAATAAAGATGCATTACAGACACCTTACAGCTGTCATTGCAGTCTTGGACATAAAGTACATCCAGAGAGCTTCACATAGGTCAAGGGGTCTTCTGTAACTATGGTGCTGTAAAGTCGGTTCCTTAAGTAGGGACGCGCTTGCATATAAATCCCCCCTCTACCGTTGACCATTAGTACAGGAAGCCATCTATGCAGATGTAACCACTCTATAATAACAATAGTAGAAAATCAACAGGCTCACCAGGGAAAGTCACATACCGGTAAAACGGCGAGCGACTCGCCTAAACACAAAAAGAAAATTACATAATGTAGTCCCTCCGTTCATTTTTTTTTTCAACATGTGAAAAAATGAAAACAAGAACAATATAGTATTTCAGTTTCATGTTGATTTTGGGGAGGGGTGCGGAGTCAAATGATTAGTTAGGTCCCTTTACCATGCTTGTCCCAAGAAACATGGTCATTTATGTTGAAACGATGGAAGAAGCGGAACCCCAAGGGAGGCTCTGTGAACCCAAAAAAATCCTGAACGTCTTGGGGTGGTCCTGCAAGACCCCAAGGAGACCTGGTTGGCCCTTTGCAGGGAAGGGGGGAAGGGAAAAAAGAAAAAAAGGAAAAAATGTCTCATTTCCGCCACCGGACAAAATCCTGCCCAGGACGAGTATGTTTTGTGTCCTGCTTCTTGCAAACAGTTTCGGTCTTGAATTCTCACATACAATTGTCCAATACATGGTGACATACAAAACGCCAAAGGACATCACACACGATGGACTTGGCCGCTGAATTTCTTTCAGGGAAATTGACTTTAAGGAAATCTACCATAAAATCCATCATTTAACAGGACACTTACTCATAGATCCAGTCATGTGCTGTGGTAATCATCTAAAAATCACCTTTATAAATATGTCTAATGAGCCAGAAACCAGACATGAGCCAGTTGAGATAGTTCATACCCGGGTCACTTCTTGGTTGCTAGGCAGTGAGCCGTGTACGCAACTAGTTACGGAAGTTTGGGTGTCCCGGCTCATCGGCAATGCTGCGCAAGAGCAACTTAACGAGGCAGTAAAAGCCTGATTGTAGAGCTAGGGCAAGGTGTATTTTTTTAAACTGAAGGTGCATTTAATGAACCTGGATTTTACTCTGGGTTGTGAGTTTCTCCTGGAAATAACCCAAAAATAATGAAAAGCGGGTCACACCAATATCCCCCATTACTGATCACTTTACCACACAAAAAATAGTGCGTGGCTCTTATATGCATCCTGCCAAATAGATACCCTTTTGAGGCTTGGAACTGGGTGAAACAAAGGTCTTAGGTATGCAGACACGGTATCGCTACACGTCGTAAAACACCTATTTTTGCGATTAAGGAGGGTGTCCTGCCCCGGCAGCCTTAGATACACCAGCGCATTACCTAAGGCTTAAATTATTCACCTTTTTAGTCAGAGCGTGACTGCGTATTACCAACCTCAATCCATGTAGACGGTCTGTATCGGAGGCCATAGACAGAGCTGACCTCCTTCTGTCGGCCGATGGGGCTGTGTCAGGCGGCACAGTATCAGGTTACTGACCATTCTTACCTTGCCGTGTGAGAGGTACAACCATCTCCCCTCACATTTTAGCCACGTCTAGACTAATATACCTACACATAGAAGAGCACAACTCGTTATATATCCCTGGTCATGTGATGTCACACAGGTGCACAACTCGTTATATCCCTGGTCATGTGATGTCACACAGGTGCACAATTAGTTATAACACGGAGAGTAATTAGAGCTGTGTTTTATAATAATAACCGTGCACCTGTGTGACATCACATGACGATGATGATATAACGATCCATGCACCTGTATGTGGTTACATGTCCATGGATGTAACAAGCCGTGCACCTGTGTGACATCACATGACCAGGGATATATAACGAGCCGTGCATCTATGTGACATCATACGACTAGTGGGATATAAGCTCTGAACCTGTGTGACATCACATGTCCAGGGACTAGTTTATATCCACAGGGAGTAAACCATAAAACTTCCTATAGAATGACAGCAAGCAGAGCTCTAGAAAACGGTAAGGAATTGATACAGAACGTATATTGGAAACTTGTAGAAATATTCATCACACAAACATGATAAATTATTTGCAGATAGTGGACCACTCCTTTAAATCGGGCACACTATCGATAAGCTCATTACATAGGACACTGAGCTGGAAGAATTTAGTGGCCATGTTGGGTTACTGCAGCTTGGAGAATGGGCACGGTTAGCGGAATCGGCTCATTCGTGGTGCTACCCAGTGCCTGACAATCTGCTCTTATGGATAGGAGACCATTTACGGTAATAAAAAAAAAAAAATTCCACCACTGGACAACCCCTTTAAGTCCACTATTTTATAGTATAGAATAAAACTGGTGGCAGCTATTTTCCATTGTGAGACTGTGTGTCCTACAGGCGTGCATGCGGGAGATGTATTAACCTCCGAAATAGGGCAGCATTAGGTTATGTGTGTGTATAGTTGTCGGTCACTTGATTGCTGCAGATTTTTTTATTTTTTAATTCTTTTTTTTTTTTTTTTATACCCCCTTCCCCCCCTCCTTTTTTTTTTTTTTTTTTTTTTTTTTTTTTAAATATATATTTTTTGCACATAACAAAGTCTATGTGCAGAGGAATATGATACTTTTATGTTTTGTTTTACCCCCCTCTATGAAATACTAGGTAATTATTGTACATAAGCTCAATTGGCCATCTCAAATTAATGTTCACCTTTACAATAAAAGTATAAATAAAATCTTATTTTATCCTTAAAACTGCATTTGTTTTTTCATTATGCATATTACAGCTCTATGTAACCCTTAGGCCTCGGTCACGCATTGTGCACGGGGGGTTTGCTTCATCCTGATCGTATATGCATTTCCAGGGAAACAAGTGTGATTGGGGTGGTTAACGACCACATGTCTCCCTGGAAACGCATATATGATCGGGCCGAGAACTTTAAATTTGTGGAATAGCCGAGCTGAAGCTCTAGTCACAGCAGGGACAGCAGAGAGCTTCAAGAAGGGTCTAGATGCCTTTTTACACCTAAATAACATTGATGGTTATGTTATATAGAATTATTTCCCCTGAATCCCTTCCCCATCCAATCCCTTACCTTCCTTGGTTGAACTTTGATGGACAGGTGTCTTTTTTTCAACCATATAAACTATGTACAATCTGCTCAGCTCCTCCTGCTCTATAACATGCTGCCTGCAGATAGGACACTATGTACAATCTGCTCAGCTCCTCCTGCTCTATAACATACTACCTGCAGATAGGACACTGTACAATCTGCTCAGCTCCTCCTGCTCTATATCATGCTGCCTGCAGATAGGACACTATGTACAATTTGCTCAGCTCCTCCTGCTCTATAACATGCTGCCTGAAGATAGGAGACTATGTATAATCTGCTCAGCTCCTCCTGCTCTATAACATGCTGTCTGCAGATAGGACACTATGTAAAATCTGCTCTGCTCCTCCTGCTCTATAACATGCTGCCTGCACACAGTACAATCTGCGCAGATAACAAAGTCGGTATTTGGTTTGCGCAGAATTTACACTAAAAAAACCCTCCATCACGTCACTGTAATGTACCTGGTATCAGCAGTGATGGAGGCAGAAGTACCAGGAGCGCTGACCCAAGAGGAATACAAGAGATTTTATTAATCTTAATGCAACATAATATCACACATTCACAATCCTGAGGGTGGCGCTGTGTGCCTCAGTGACCCGACATACAGAAAACTACACGGCAGAACCGACCCATCTGGTATCTTCTTATCTACAACATACACTGATACCAGGGATATAGCGGACCGGAGAGCACTGGTCTCACCCAAGTGGTAGCATGGCAGATAGGGACCCGGCGCCAAGATAGCGCACCAAGTATATAGCAGACTATCGTCAAGCAGGTACAAGGAGAATAGAAGAAAGCAGTAAACCTGGCGCAATGCAATGGCAGCGGGCATTGTAATGGTAGACAATGGACAGGGCAAATAGTAAACCTAGCATCATGTAACCACCCCGGGAGAGTAGTAACCTGGCATCGTGTAATTGGAGAGAAGGGCATCGGGCGAGTAGTAAACTGGTACCAGGCAAGTAGTAAAATGGTTCCAATGGGTTAGTGATCTGGTACCACTAGTGGTGGTATGATGCCAAGAAGATAAGAGACTGGCTCCAAATGAGTAATAAAAGAGTACTAAGCAGGTAGTAACATAGCATCATGTACGTGGTACCATGGTACGTGGCAAGTAGTGAAATGGTTCCAGCAGGACAGTAGACTGGTACCTACAAGTAGTAATATAATGATGCCAGGCAGTCAGGGCAATGGCTCCATGCAAGTAATAAATAGCACTTAGAACATAACTGGTACCAGGCAGGTAGGTGTCTGGTACCCTCTGCCTCTCTATGCCCAGTGCATGACTCTTATGCCACCTTGGTAAGTTTAATGTCTCCTGTGACCCTGAGCCCGGTGACGGCTTTGAGTTGTGGTACGCGATGCGTGAAGTCGCACAGTCGTTGTCCGTCCAGGAGAACCCGCATTTGTTGATGTTCACAGTGGATCTCCATCTGGAATGAGAAGAACAAGAGTAATGGAGAAGATGTCCGGCTATCCGACCTTTACCAAAGCCCTTGGATGTGCTCCATACATAATCCTGTCATATGGATACTACTACTCCGGCTATTATACCTGCACTGAGATCTACATAGAATTATACCCACATATGGTACATAAGCCCTATTTTCAGAGGTGCCCTTCACTATGAGAACCCCTCCACAACTTAGTTGTGACTATCCTACTCCTGGTTAAAGGGATATTCTCACCTACCATATATAAACATTTCTTCCGTTGGATGTTATTACAAATAATCTACCTGTGAAGATAATTTCCAATAAATGTAGCCATGTTGTCACTTAGAAATTAGATGTCCTTGGATACGACCACCTCAGCATCCTGGCAGAGGTGTCAGACATGCGCTATCGAGTCCTGCCTGACCAATTTGAAGGTGATGGTGGTTGTATCTAAAGGACAACATGGCAACATTTACTTCACATAGTAACTTTTTTTTAATAACATACAATTGAAGATATGTACAGTATGTATATGACAGATAAATCACATCAAATGTGAATGCTCAGATGAGAAAACCCCTTTAAATCCTTAATCTTCTGAAAACTTAAAAACTAGATGGGACCACAGTTGTCACTAGTAATACAGCGCCATCCCCGGGCATAAATCCCGACTGTCCTGGATACGGCGGGACAGTCCCGTGTGGGAGGAGGTATATCCTGGGACATCAACTCTGTCCTAACAGAGTTGTATACAGTGATATTGTAGAGAGTCTGCAGGTGCGATTATATGAAGTCGTCTCCCTGCCATCTTCAGGGAGGAAAGAAGAGCTGCTGCAGGGGAGTGGGGAGAGGTAAGTGTTTGATGTTTATTACAATAAGGATCTGGGGCCACAATATGAGAGAAAGCTGCTGTTGGGGGACATAATATAAGGGGGAGCTGGGGAGAAGGCACAGTCTGAGGCTGCTAAAATATCAGTGGGGGCACAATATAAGGGGGAGGAGTTGGTCACACTATGACAGTAAGCAGTGGGGGGCCCTAAGGGCGAGAATTATACAGAGTGGGCCTGGAGTAAGGGGCATGGGCTTAGGGGGGATTTCCGTGGTGCGCATGACTTGCCAGATGCTTTACTCATTCTTATAGGAGATTTGGGACAATTTTCTCTAGTAGTGAATAATGTGGTGGCTGAGTATCACCCCATAATAACCCATTATACTTATGGACCCCCATTCATGCGATCACAGCGATCCCAGATTATTGGGGTTGTTGTGTGCTCACATGACAGTGAAAAACACTACCAGAGCCTCAAACACATGCAGGAATAAGACCTGGCCAGTCATCTCACACATAGTGCCATGGAAACCTGGGCATGAGCTATCCAGGGGCGGATAAGACCACCATGGGCCCTGGGCTGTATGAATATTATAGCCCCTACAAGTCTGGAGTCACTCCCTACATATGGTACTAGAATCTACTTCTTGGAAAATGAAGGATGTGTCCCTTCTGCCTTCTGCAGTTTCAGGACCTTTGGAGGACCTTAAACGGGCCTGAAATGGCTCTTGTGTACATGTGTATTGCCCCCAAATGTCTTTGTGTCACCCTTTAATGAACGTATAGGGGTCTTTAGACTCTTACCTTAAAGTTGTCTCCAGGGGTGAAAGGGAAATATGGGACTTTCCTCTCCTCTGCTCCCCAAATTCCTGCAAACTTGGCATTTCGGATGATGGATCTGTCCCTGAAGTTGACGGTCAGTAGAAATGGGATGTCCTCCTCTGTGTCCCTGGGACTGGACAGCAAACTGACGGTAAAGCTGCAGACAGAACGGGATATATCAGAGCCGCCTACATGAACGACTGAAGATACCCACTTCATGGAGATAAAAGGTCCAGGCATTTAGGATCTATGAAATAAAGTCTATACAGAACTTCTATATCGTGGACCCAGCACATCCAGGCAATACAAATAGATGCCATACATTTCAATGGCTAATGTGTAATGCTCTATTTCCCCTGTGGGGGGCGCTTTACAGCACCTTATATCATTCACAGTTAGTGGCTGATCTTATGGGTCACAGTTGCAGGTAAAAAATACCTATGGTTTCACGCAACCCCTTCATCCCTCCTATAGCCCCTGTGAATGGTTTAAAGGGGATGCCCTTAGCACTAGACACCCCTTCCCCAAACTGAATTTTCTTGGGTCCACCATGTGATTATCAGGACCCATCAACTTTTGTAGCTTCCAAGTTGGGTTGTCTACCACCAGGATGAAGGACTGTATGCAAATAAGCCTGAGGGGCTTCAGACTCCATAGGTGTTACTAGAGCCTGGAGACCCTCAGGCTCATTTGCATACAGTCCTTCATCCTGGTGGTAGATATCCTGGACTTTTGAGGGCTAAACCCTCGGGTACATGGTGGGCCAGTCCAACCCTCCCCTAATAATACATATGGTGTCCTAATATCCTAAATAGGAAACTATGGATGGAAGAGCCATCACTATAAGTAACATATAGAAACTGGCTCCATTATATCCCTAAATCAGCCCCTTCCTCATGGCTGGTGTTGACCCTCACGGTGCCTCAACATTACCAAAATGAGGTTGGGTGCCCAGTGCAGTCACGCCCTACTTGTCTCCCATAGCACAAAGCACAGAGATTCGGGGGCTGTGTATTACAGTTGTAGGATGAGGATTAGGTTTTGCGGGTCTGATTTTAGGGGAGACACAGGGTAACTGACCCCAATCCCTAATCATTGTAAAAG
The DNA here is from genome assembly GCA_019512145.1 of Engystomops pustulosus. Classification (NCBI taxonomy): domain Eukaryota; kingdom Metazoa; phylum Chordata; class Amphibia; order Anura; family Leptodactylidae; genus Engystomops; species Engystomops pustulosus. The sequence goes on along the minus strand of CM033647.1, from coordinate 11,554,658 downwards.
ACTTAAAAAATAGGTTGAGCCAAAAACAGAAAAATAATCTATTGTTTGTGTAGATGTAACCAGATATACAGATAGATGTTACCTCTGGGGTCTGACGTCTACAAGCCCCATGATGGTGATCCTCATCGCCGGCTTCAGCCCTCCTCTGATGTCACCCACATATTGTACTCCCTGCAAATGGAAAAGAGAGGGGAATCAGTCACAATAGAAGGAACTGCTAATACGGATTATACAAGTGTCACCACAACAGGGAGGTCACTTAGTACTGGATATACACACCAGGGAGTCACAGTACGTGGGATAATCCACCAGGGAGTTGTCAACAGTACAGGGATTAATAACTACATAGGTGATGTGTCACAGTACGGGATAATACACACAGTGATGTCATCAGTAAGGATAATACACACAGTGATGGTCACAGTTAAAGAGATAATACACACGTGTGTATTGTCACAAGTAACAGGGATAAACACACAGATGTGACATACAGGGATAATACAACGTGATGTACAGTACAGGGAAATACACTAGTGATGTCACAAGTACAGGATGATAATGAACCACAGGGATGTCACAGTGTACAGTGATAATACACATTAAATGATATCACAGTACAGGAGAAGTACACTACAGTGATGTACCAGTTACAGTGATAATACACACAGTGGATGTAACAGTACAGGGATAATACTCCTAGTGATGTCACAAGTACAGGGAAAATACTCACTATTGACGTCACAGTACAGGGAAATAACACACAGATGAGGTCACAGTACAGGATATTACACACAGTGAATGTCACAGAACAGGAGATAATGCACCACAAAGTGAGTTGATGTCACAGTACAGGGATAATACACACAGTGATGTCACAGTACTGCGGATAATATACACAGGATGCATGAGTTACCGCGATAAGACATCACAGTGATGTCACCAGCTACAGAGATAGTACCAAACACCCACTATGTGGGAGTCGCAGTACAGGGATCTAAACACACAGTGAATTGTCACATACAGGGATAATACACACAGTGATGTACTAGTACAGGATAATACACACAGTGAATTGTCACAAGTATAGGAGATAAACCCACGATCACGTAAGTGATAGTACACACATGTCACAGAAGGATAATACACCCGAGTGATGGACATACAGGGTGTAAAACACAGTGATGTCACTAGATAACAGGGAATATACTACTGAGCAAAGTAAGGGACTCTTGACGTCAGTCACGGGATAATACCCACTAGTGGAGTGTCACAGTCGGGGAATACAGTGTGCATACAGAGATAACACACAGTATGATGTCACAGTCAGAGGATCAATCACAGCGCGTGTAAGTATGTAATCCACGGGAGTCACAGACAGGATAATAACACAGTGATGTCCAGTACAGATACAACAGGGATAAATACGATAACACATGTGATGTCACAGTACAGGGATAATACACACCAGTGATGTCAACAGTAACAGATATAATACACACAGGATGTCACCGTACAGAGGCAGTTTATACACACAGTGATGTCACAGTACAGGGATAATAGAACACAGTGATGTGTACAGTAGTACAGGATTCAATACACCACATGTGATGTAACAGTACAGATAATACACACAGTGCGCATCAGAGTGTGTGCACAGTAGCAGGGATGAATACACACAGTGATGTCACAGTACAGGGATAATACACACACAGTGATGTACAGTAAGAGATAATACACACGTGATGTCACAGCACAGGATAATACACACAGTATGTTCACAGTACAGAGATAATATACACAGTGAGTCACATACAGGGATAAAACACATTGATGTCACCGTAGTACAGGGATATACACAACAGTGATGTCACAGTACAACGGATAATACTACATGTGTGTCACAGTACCGGGATGTAGTATACACACCACAGGGATGTCACAGTGACAGAGACAAATACACACAGTGATGATCCACAGTAAGGGGATAATACACCACAGTGATGTCACAGTACAGGGATGTAATACACACAAGTGGATGTCACAGTAGTACAGGATAATACACACAGTGATGTCACAGTACAGGGATAAATAATACACACAGTGATGTAACAGTACAGAGATAATAGCAACAACAGGGATTGTACAGTACAGTACAGGGATAATACACTGTGAGTCACAGTACAGGGATAATACACACAGGTGATGTCACAGTCACAGGATAATACACACAGTGATGTCATACAATACCGAGGAGATAATACACACAGTGATGTCACAGTACAGGGGATAATACACACAAGTGATGTCACCGTACAGGGATAATACACAGTGAGTGTGTCACCAGTACAAGCGGATAATACCCACAGGGATTGTCACAGTACAGGATAATACACACAATGATACACAGTAAGGATCACACAGTAGTCACAGTACAAGGGATAATACACACAGTGATGTCACAGTACAGGGATAATACCACAGGATCACAGACCGTGGATACTCACATACGTCACAGTACAGGGATAATACACACAGTGATGTCACAGTACAGGATTATACACATCACGTGATGTCACAGTACAGAGATAATCACACAGTGATTGTCACGTACAGGGATAATACACACTACAGTGATGTCACAGTACAGGGATTAATACACACAGTGATTGTCACAGTTACAGATAATATCACACAGTGATGTCACAGTACAAGGTGTAATACACACAGTGATTGTCACGCAGTACAGGGATAATACACACAGTGATGTACACAGTACAGGGATTAATACAACAGTGTGATGTCACAGTACAGATAATAACACAGTGATTGTCACAGTAGCAAGGGAGATACACAAGTGAATGTCACATACAGTGGAGGGATAATACCACACAGTGATGTCACAGTACAGAAATAACACAGTGTATCACAGTACAGGATAATATACACAGTGATGTCACAGTACAGGGATAATACACACAGTGATGTCAGTACAGGGATAATACACACAGTAGTGTCACAGTACAAGGATAATAACACAGTGATGTCACAGTACAGAGATAATACACACAGTGATGTCACAGTACAGGGATAATACTCACAGTGACGTCACAGTACAGGGATAATACACACAGGTGATGTCACACAGTACAGGGTATAAGTACACACAGTGATGTCACAGTACAGAGATAATCACACGTGATGTCACAGTACAGGAATAACACACAGTGATGTCACAGTACAGATAATACACACAGTGAGTCACGTACAGGAAATACACACAGTGATGTACAGTTACAGTAATACAACACAGTGGTACTAGAACGGGGATAATACACACGTGAATGTCACAGTACAGGGATAATACACGACAGTGATGTCACAGTACAGATAATACACACAGTGATGTCACAGTACAAGGGATATAACACACAGTGATGTCACAGTACAGGGATAATACACACAGTGATGTCACAGTACAGAGATAATACACACAGTAGATGGCACAGTACAGGATAATACACACAATGATATCAGTACAGTACAGAGAATTAACAGTGATGTCACGTATAGACAGGATTAATACACAAGTGATGTCACAGTACAGAATAATATCCCAGTATGTCACAGTACAGGAGATAATACACACAGTGAGTGCACAGACAGGATAATACACACAGTGATGTCACAAGATACAGAGAGAATAACACGTGATGTCATGTAGTACAGGGATAATACACATAGTGATGTCACAGTACAGGGAGTATACAACAGTGATTGTCACAGACAGGAGAATTCACACAGTGATCAAGGTTACAGGAGTATACCATGAACAGTGAAGTCACAGATACAGGGAGAATACACCATAGTGATGTCACAGTACAAGGGATAATACAACACAGTGATGTCACAGTACAGGGATATACACACAGTGAGTACAGTTACAGGATGTAACACACAGTGATGATGTCACAGTACAAGGATAATACACACAGTTGATGTCACAGTGTACAGGGATATAATACACACATGTGAGATGTCATCGTACAGAGATAAGACACACAAGTGATGGACACAGTACAGGATAATACACACATGATATCACAGTACAGAGATATATACACAGTGATGTCACAGTACAGGGATAATACACACCAGTTGATGTCACAGAGACAGAGATAATATACACGTGAGGTCACAGTACAGGGATAATACACACAGTGATGTCACACTAGTACAGATAATAACACAGTGATGTCACAGTACAGAGATAATAACCACAGTGATTCAAGTACAGGGTAAAACCTAGTGATGTCACCAGTACAGGGGTAATACAAACAGTGATGTCATCTAGTAACAGGGATAATATTTAGTCACAGTGATGTCACAGTACAGGATAATACACACGTTGATGTCACAGTACAGGGATAATACACACAGTGATGTCACAGTACAGGATAATACACACAGTGATGTCACAGGTACAGAGATTAATACACACAGTGATGTCAGCAGTACAGGGATAATACACACAGTGATGTCACAAGGTACAGATAATACACAGATTGAGTCACAGTACAATAGGGGATATACACACAGTGATGTGTAAGTACAGGGATAATACAACCAGTGATGTCACAGTACGCGATAATACACACAGTGAGTGTCACAGTAACGGATAATACACACAGTGGATATCACAGTTACAGATGATAATTATATACAGTGATGGCAGAAGTACAGGATAATACAACATGATGTCACAGTACCAGAGGATAATATACACAGTGATGCACAGTACAGGGATAATACACAGTGATGTCACAGTACGGATAATACACACAGTGATGTGACACAGTACAGAGATAATACACACAGTGATGTCACAGTACAGGGATAATACACATAGTGAGTGGCACAAGTACAGGGGGTAATACAACAGTGATGTCACAGTACAGGGATAATATACACAGTGATGTCACAGTACAGGATAGATACACACTGTGTGAATGTCACAGTACAGCGAGATTAATAACACACAGTGATGTCACTAGTACAGGCGAGTAATACACACAGTGATATCACAGTACAGAGATAATACACACAGTGATTCCAGACAGTTAGACAGGTATAAGACACACAGTGATATTCACAGTAAAGAGATAATACTACACAGTGATAGTCACAGTACAGGTGATAAAACACACAGTGATGTCACAGTACAGAGATAATACACCCAGTGATGTCACACAGTTACAGGGATAATACACACCAGTGATGTCACAGTACAGAGTAATAAACAGTGATGTCATCAGTAAAGGATAATATACACAGTGAGTACACAGTGACAGGGAGTAATACTACAACAGTGATGTCACAGTACAGGATAATACACACATGTGATGTACAAAAGTACAGGAGATTAATACACACGTGATGTCACGTCAGGATAACACAATGATGTCAGTAGGGTAATACAAACAGTGATGTCACAGTACAGGGATAATAACACAGGGTGAGTCACAGTACAGGGATAAATCACACAGTGTGTCACGTAGTACAGGATAATACACACAGTGATGTCACAGTACAGAGATAATACACACAGTGATGTCACAGTACAGGGATAATGCACACAGTGATGTCACAGTACAGGGATAATACACACAGTGATGTCACAGTACAGGGATAATGCACACAGTGATGTCACAGTACAGGGATAATACACACAGTGGAGGGCTGGGACTACTGGGGATAATGTGACACTGAGCTCATGACAAACACTCCTGATGACGTCCTTTTAATCAAACATCAACAATTTCTTTTAAAAAATCTGTAGCTACCACACAGCACTGCAGCGCCTCCATATCTGTGTGCAGCAGTCTGACTCGTTCATAAAAAAACAGGTCCCAGCCCAAACGCTGGTCATAGATAAGGATTATTACCATTCAAATCCCCCGCCGCCCGTCCCCTCACCCTAATGCAGCGTTATCAGCATCTCTAACACAGATATTGTGCCTAGTGCCAGCCCCATTTATGAGAACCGTCCTGAACTGCAATACCAGACACAACCATCGATCAAGTGTGGAGCTGGTTTCAAAAATAATCAGCTATTTTGTAAAATTATATACATCTCCTATGAGTAGGTTCCTAGTTTGGAGTCCACCGTAATATCTGCTGCTACTGAGAAAAGATACTACGTCTGTGAGTTTTCTGCTCAGGTTTTTAGTTTTATTTAGTTTTTTACTTAAAGGAAATCTACCATTAAAACCCAGCATGATAAACCAGGGGCACTTACTTACAAATCCAGACACTGTGACTGTGGGAATCTTCTTATATGTGTTATCCATGGCCTCCTTCCTTCTAAAGTCAACTTTTACAATTATGCTAATGAGCCACAAGGGCTCCTGGGGTTGTTACCAGAGCCCCTCTGTGCTGCAGCCTTACATGATGATTTTCCTGTTTATCCCTCTGCTCTCTCTGCTTGATGTAAGGAAGTTTCAGCACGTGGTGGGTGAAGGAAGTACTCTTGCACAGTGTAACAGCCTGTACATCTACAGCACGGAAGGGCCCCTCCATTCTGTAGCTTTGCAGGCTGTTACACTGTGCAGGAGCACATACCTCCCCCCAATGTGCTTAAACCTCCTCTGCTCTGGTGAGATTACATCCGGCAGAGGGAGGAGGGGGAGAAAGTGTAACAGTCTGTGAAGACAGAGCATGAAGGGGCTCTGGTAGGACTCCCAGAGCCCTTCTGACTCATTACCATAATTGTAAAAGTTGATTTTAGAAGGAAGGAGGACATGGATAACAAATATAAGAAGATACCACAGTCACGCTGCCTGGATCTATGACGAATGTCCCTGGTTTATCATAATGGATTTTTGATGGTAGATTTCGAAGGCTTCTGCAAAACTTTGACTCCAGTAACACGGAGCTAAAATCATAGGTTACCACGGCCATCACATGTCCATATGTTTCACTATGAGGCAACAAGTTGTAGGCTACTTTACAAAAATTTCCCTCTCTTCAATGCTTTCCATTATTTCACCTCTTTCCCTTATAAACAATGAAGTTGGATGACCATCACTGTTATAATACAAAGCTCTACAACAAGATCTCTGCTTGCTGTTAGTGAATGGTAAAATTCCTAAGTGGAATATCATAACTGTAACAGCTGAGAGTTTGTTACAATTGCTGTACACTGGCAATTTTCTTTGAGTTAAAGGATGTGTCCCACGATGGAAACATATTAACTATGTACAGTATATAGTGTCTGATCATTGGGGGTCCGACCTCAAAGATGATTGAATTTTAAGGGGGTCGGTGTTCCCTTAGTTCCAAATATTATTGGGTGTCCGGAGATAGCCGCACACTCATCTACCTTCAGCAATCCCATCTACTTGTGTTGTTGGTATGTGCCATACAAGTCTAAGGGACAAGGCTATAATGCCTAAAATCCACCCCACCAAAATTAAGGGCAGCACAACTCCTGACCTCTAGTTAATACTCTATGATAATCAACTGCCCTCTCTTTAGGATGGACAACCCCTGTAAGTAAATCCCTAGCTCACATGTCTCAAATGCTCATAGGTTGCTATAGTGCAGTGATGGCGAACCTTTTGGAGACCGAGTGCCAAAACTACAACCAAAATCCACTTATTTTCCCGTGAAGTGCCAACATGGCATTTTAAGCAGTAACTTATTGCTACCTGTTCTTCCACATCTTTCAATTGTATCGCCCCCCTGAGGCCACCAATACAGTTGAAAGAAGGAGGGCACATTCAAACTCTCGTTGTAGCTTCTCTCCAGGGTCTCTCTGTAGAGGAAAAGTGGTTGGTCCAGCAGGGTGACCTCCAAAGATATTGCAGTTCTGTCAACACCTTCTCACTTTTCCCGCAGTTCCTAACAGCCAATGAAGTGTTGCTTTAAAATAGCTCTGAGAGCAGCATCTCTTAAGTTGCCTGGGACTTGGTGGATTTGGTCATATTTGTTGAACTCTGTCCTGAGGTGATGGTCTGAGTGCCCACAGAAATGGCTCCAAGAGCCACCTCTGGCACCCGTGCCATAGGTTCGCCACCACTGCTATAGTGTGTATAGAATGGATACAAATGTAGCAAACCCTCAGTTGTGAGATGAATCAGTTCTACATAGATCTTAGGGTGATGCCACACCTGGCGTTTTGAACCCGTTTTTGGTCCGTTTTTAAGCAGTCCGTTAAAAAAACGCATGCGTTACCAATTATCTTAATTAAAACTGGTCAAAAAACGGATGCGTTTTCAGAAAACGCATGTGTTTTTTAAAGGACTGCTTAAAAACTGACCAAAAACGGGTTCAAAACGCCATGTGTGCCATCACCCTTAAATGTTTCTAGTCTATGACAACAAGCCAAAATGTTTAACATTTGAAAAACAAGTATAAAAGATTGCAGAAATTATTCTCCAGGAATTCCATTCTTTTTGAGAAATTGTCTACTCACGTTAGCGCAGGTCTCTATTTCGGTCATGGTGAGAGGCGGATGCTGGCGATACTGCGGAGCTGGTGACCCGTGGAGCTGGTGATACTGCGGAGCTGGTGACACTGCGGAGCTGGTGATACTGTGGAGCTGGTGATACTGCGGAGCTGGTGATACTGCGGAGCTGTGATGTAGAACAGGAGTTTATATTCCCCTTTCAAAAGTAAACACTAAGTACAGTCCAGAGGCGGAGAGGGACTTATCTGTACTGTACAGTCTATACTACAAGCTGAGTCACAACCACAGACTACAACCCTCATCTAGTCACCATGGTAACGGCAAACTATGATCCGGGCTCCTAGTAGTCAACGTCTTTTCCTACAAATTATATTCTCATCCAATGTAGACAGATCACTAACACTACAATGTGTAGGGAAGGCTGGGTCCCACGGTAATATTGTAGATTGGACCCAAGTATTATTGTAACTGTTATTAAATAAAAATCTGATCAATGATCCAAATCTTCTGCTAAGACCTCCACCGATCACAAGAACGGGGGTCTTTTAACTTCCCACTAATAGAATGAAGCGGCAGGTCGAACATGAGTCCTTGTGCTCCATTTATTATTATGGGTGCATTGGACATTGCTGAGCACTGCGCTTATGTATCTGTGACACTCACATTCATTAAGTGTTCCTGAGATACTAGAGCATTGTGCTCAGCAATTTCCGATGCTCTTCTAGTATTGAAAGGAGCAGCAGGACTCAAGCTCCACCTACCACTTCATTTTAGTAGTGAGAACATGACCCTCGTTCTTGCAGATGGTGAGGGTCCCAGCAGTCGATCACAAAAGTGACCCACACCATTCACAAGAACGAGGGTCGCTTTCTCACTAATTGAATGAGTCCTGAAATGTAACTGTGGAAAATTGTATAAAAAGGGCTTGTCACGTGTAAAATATCTTTAGAAGAAAATTTGTACAGAGAGTTATGGAGGGTCTTTTATTCCGGTTGCCATAGCACTTCATAACAAAGAATTGGCGGCTGCTGAACACAACTGAATACCGTCTTGGAGATAATTAGGCCATTTTATGATGTGTTGTTTTGATTGTATGTCTTATGTATGGTTTTTTTTATATGTTTTATCCTATGTCTATGACTGAGGCAAAAGAACTTCCCTTTGGGGATATATAAAGTTTTATCTCATCTGATCTGCTGTTCTGTGCTCAGCAATTTCCACTGCTCCCATAGTATTGTGTGGAGTAGTCGGAATCATTCTCAACATGCCTCTTCATTCATTTAGTGAGAACAGGACCCTCGTCCTTGTGGATGGTGGGGGTCCCAGCAGTCAGGTCCTCACCAATCATATACAGGTGGTCCCCTACTTAAGAACACTCGACTTACATACGACCCCTAGTTACGGACCTCTGGATATTGATAATTTATTGTACTTTAGTCCCAGGCTACACTGATCACCTGTAACAGTTATCAAATGTGTCTGTAATGAAGCTTTATTGCTAATCCTGGTTCTTCTGACAATCCAACATTTTTAAAATCCATTTGTCACAGAGACCAAAAAAGTTCTGGCTGGGATTACAATGATAAATTATACAGTTCCAACTTACATACAAATTCAACTTAAGAACAAACCCTGGGACTGCCTGTAGTTATGCTTTGTAAAAATAAGGCACAGTCAGCCCTGAAAGTGTTTTTCAGCAATATTTATGGTCAGAAACTAATTAGGGTGATGCCACATGTGGCGTTTTGAACCCGTTTTTGGTCCGTTTTAAGCAGTCTGTACAAAAACGCATGCATTTTTTAACGGACTTCTTAAAAACAGACCAAAAACGGGTTCAAAAAGCCACGTGTGGCATCTCCCTTATGGGTCCAAGAGTGTTAACCATTACACCCTGGAACCTTACATGTGCGCATATATATGTGGTAAAATTATTGAATGTCAGAATATCTGCAGTTTACAATCAATTACAGCTCCTCCTGACTGGATGAGGAACCAAAAAGTCCATCTCTACCAGTCAGGGAGAAAAGCTGCACGCTATTGTGTGTGATAAACTTTGCCAGTTAAGGCCGCCTTGCAGGTGTGAGGAGACTTACAGCCATTGATGCTCCACTAGGGGATACTGGGAAATATGGATATACATATAATGAAAACATTGCTACCTTGCTCTCCTCATGTCATTAGGCTTTCTGAAAGGTCGTGCTAGATGTAAACCCCTTAACGCTTTATGACGTACATGTACGGAAAAATTAAAAAGTTTGTGAAAAATGGAAACGCAAAAACAAAACAAAATGACCTGGGGGCTGCCTTAGAAGGCAGCTAAGAGGCAATGTTTCCCTTCTCATCCATCCCTTCCGTGCACATTCTACAGTGAGTGTAGTGTGTTACAAGAAAACCCTTTTGAACCTGATATTAAAATAGCTGTAAAAAAAAAACTATTTTACCGTTTTGAATTATTTATTAAACAAAAAATGATTATTATTTTATTGAATCTGCAAAGTAGAAACTGAAGTCTCACGCTGATCAGTGGCGCCTCCCGCCGGTCGTTCCGTTTGTGACGTCACCAGTAGGTGATGAGAAGGGGCGGAGCACTCGCATCACGTGCTCAGAGCCAGTCACATGACCTCGGTGGGTCACATGACTCGCTGTATATGGGAGGGCTGAGGGCCGCGCACGGTGTGAGTGGAGTGCGCGGAGATGTCGCGGCGGCAGCAGCAGCAGCGGTTGTGCTGGGATGAGCCGGAGGCGGCATGGAGCAGGCTGCGAGAGTTCTTCTGCCGGTGCTTACGGAGGGAGCACTGGGCGCTGGCCCGGGCCTGTCTGCCGCAACTGTTCCGGGGTCCTGATGCCGAACACATCGAGGAGATACTGAGGGGGCTGGTCCGAGCGCCGCATGTGCTGAGGTGGGTGTGCTGCCCCCTGCTGGAGCCCCGGAACATACACCAACAGTGCCCCCTGTATAACACTGGCCTGCACAGTGCCCCCCACCATAAGATGTACCCCATACATAGCTATTATATCTGCACCTGGGAAAGCTGGGTGATCACCGGTACGGCCTCCAGTACAGGGTTATCCCGGATCCTCATTGTTCTCTATTCTTGCTTTTGCAGCCATGATGTAGCGCCCCCTCCCCAGAGACTCGCCTGGTTCTGGCTCCACGCCTTGGAGGACTGGCACAGCTGGGCTGATGTAAGTACAGGGCACATACAGGTCTGGTGAATGGTTACATAATGTAAGACGCTGCTGGAGATTTTCAACACTTAAATTGTGCTGCATGTGTCATGGATTACAAAGGGTTCAATATGGCGTCACTCTGATCCGACATTGATGGCTGCAGGTGAACAAAGACTGGTCTCAGCAACGATGCTGCTGTATATGGCACACGACTGCTGAGACCGGTGACTGGCTGCAGCTCCTACTCTTTATTCTTAAAGGTTATGTGTATGAGCACAGCCGCCCCTTTAACACGGCCTTATATTCTATCCCCTATCCCACTCATATTACACTTAGTGGTTATCCTGCGCTCTCATTACGTTCTGGACGGGATCCAGGAAACACTTTACTTTTCTGTTCCAGCGAGTGAGAATTTCTCTTCTGCTTTTTGGCTTGCACATGGTGTGATACTAAAACTTCTTACCATATGTAACCCCTCAGGGACCAGGTTTTTAAAGGAAATCTACCACCAAAATCCTTCCTGGTAAACCAGGGGCATTTACTCCTAGATAAGTGGTAATCTTCTTATATTAGTTACTCAGGGGGGGGGGGGGGCTGTTGCTTCACAGGCTTTTACACAGTCCATCCCACTTCCTTGTCACTCCCTCTCCCCCTCATTCTGACTAATGAATTCTCACACTCTGGCAGGGGATGTGGGGGGGAGGAGTGGATTTGACAGTGCACCAGTTTGTGAAGATAAAACACGGAGGAGCCCCGGTAACGCCCCTCAAAGCCCTTCCTTCAGGCTGATTAATATAATTTTAAAATGAAGGAGGCCACGGATAACATATATAAGGTTTCCACAGTCCCGGTGCCTGGATCTATGAGTAAGTGTTCCTAGTTTGTCGTGGTTGAGTTTGATGGTAGATTACCTATTAATGAGCCATTGACATCAGAGGTGATCGCATGTACGACACCCATCATATACACTGTATCCCCTACTCCCAATAAGTGATGCCTGGATGCGGTCATGTATGTGTATGGGGCACAGTTACCAGCAGTGTTGTCATGTGGATCCTGCAGAACTGCTCACGTCTATTGTACTTTGTGTTGTAGAAGGGGCCGCCGGATATTGTCAGAGACGAGACGGAGTTTCTTGTCTTACTGGAGGAGTTTCAGGACAACGCATCGGAGCAGAGCGTGAAGGTAACATCCGGGGAAGTGCGCACAAAACTTTGGGCCGTGGGTTATCACTGACTCTTATGGGGTGTGTAGTCAGTAAGCCACGCTCTAACCTTAGAGGGGTTACACCAAGCTAGAAGGACGCCCCCTATCTACAGGATTAACTATAAGCTGAACCGTGCGGGTCTGACTATTGGGACCACAAACAGTCCCAACACGTCCATTTGTATATTAGAGGGAGCAGCAGCTTGACTATTAGTGAGAACAAGACCCATCATCAGTAGGGATCCCCTTCACCAGATCATCACAATCAGCTTGTTATCCATTGATAAGGGGCTATGTTTTTACAACCCCTTTAACTCTGTAGTGACAACTCCCACTGCTCCAGGACACCCCCTTGCTTTACACTGCAGTTCTGCCTACTCCGATGTACTGAAGCCAATACAGTATCACAGCTAAACTTAATATCTTCATCTACCCCAATTTTGTAATCCAAATTAAGAGCTCTGTCCCCACGGGCCCCATCACATACCGATATCAGACTTGTAGAATATACGGTATTATTTATACGGATCTTTCCCCCGCAGGAGCTGTACGATGCATTCCAATACAGTCGCGCCGAATTAAAGGACTACAGAAGGGAAATGCCAAGTCCCAGGTTCAGCGAGGGGACAATCTCATCTCTGCGGGGTTTTCTTACCCAGAATCCTCGGCTGGTGCAGTCGCTGCTGGGTTTTCTCTTAGTAGATGAGGCTCACCCGGCCTCCGGGGAATACAACCACTACCTTCTGAACATCACTGTGACCTTCCTCCTGGACGTGTTACCGTCACTCCGGGGGGGAGACGAGGCCGGAGATGGGCGTCCAGTGGATTGGTTATACAGCGTCTTGTGCACCATGCACTTCAGAATGGAGCTCCAGGCAGCGGAGCTCAGGCGTCTGTGTGAGCAGCTCTATCACACCTGCTCCGATAAGGGAAGGCTTTCCGAGGATCGCGTCCAGGCGTGTTTACTGAGGAAGCAGAACTCCGCACTGGTCAGTCTGTACAGCACCGTGGCCAATGACATAATAAGGGGCATCACTCACAAGTCTCCCGGAAAAGGTTTGTTGGTTGATGTATAAAATGTGGCTAATTTTATGGGAATGTCTTGGGGCCTCCTGTTACTTTGTTACACTTCAGAGCTGCAATCACAGTTCTGCTGATATTCAAATCATCAATAAGGGCATTCACTTGAACGTTTAAGAAGCCTATGATCCCTTTAACGGATTTCTATCTGTCTTGGCTATAGGATAGGTCAGTGATGGCGAACCTTTTAGAGGCCGAGTGCCCAAACTACAACCAAGACCCACTTATTTATTGCAAAGTGCCAACACAGAAATGTAATTTGTGATTTATACTTCCTGTTCTGTCACAGCTTTCATTGATACCAGCACCTGAGGACACTAATAAAGCAGAAAATGGGAGAAATTTGGATGGTCATTGTAGCTTCCCTCCACGGTCCCATAAACAGGAAGAATTGTCAGGGCCGGAGCAGGAGCTCCAATGATAATCCAGATCTGTCCACACCTTCCCACTCCTCCAGTAGTCCCAGATAGCACTGTCACTTTAAAATAGCTCTGTGCACAGCAAGTCCTGGGCTGTCTGGGACTGCAGGAAGATACCTGGAGTCATCTCTGGTGATGGCCTGAGTGCCCACAGAAAGGGCTCTGAGTGCCACCTCTGGCACCAGTGCCATAGGTTCGCCACCACTGGGATAGGTCATCACTTTCAGAATAGTAGGAACAGCTCCATGATCTGTGTGTTTTGATTTGTGTAACGGGTATAGGTGAGCTGACGTGCGGGTTTAGCTGTGCTACGTGGACATACTAGCAGACGAACAACCAATCCGGAAAATTGATGCCTTTAACAACTAGCCATGGCTATGATTTGGTCCCAGGCGAGTGGCCAAACCCTATCGCCTGGTCCGCTCTTTTCTAGTTATGGGACTACAGGGCTCCTATTAACCTGTATTTGGTTATAACCAATAACCCCCTAAAGAATAAAAAGGATCCAGCATGTAAAATGCAACTTGTCCAATCCTTCCTTCATTTAGAAGACAATGCAGTCTCCTGGACTGTACCCATGTTCTTTTATTGATGAGACTATAGATGTAGAGGATAACCTCCCAGCTGGCATCACATTGCCCATGTGATGCTATGCTGAGTCATCATGGGATTTATGCTCCAGACTCCAGCAGACTGCTGGGTAATGAGTATATTATACATCAGGTAGGTGCGGAGTGTGATATATTATACAGATAGGTGGAGGAATTGAAAGACTCTTCATATTCTATAATTATAGAACACAATGTTTTCCTCTCGTCTAGGAACAGGAGCGTCTCAGGAACTCGCAGATACAGACAAGGCAGCCCTTAGCTTATTCTGTGACCGGGAGCAGGAGACGCCGTGGAAGAAGATCTATTTCTACAGTCTGTCTTCAGGCAAACATTTCCTGGAGCAGGTTCTGGTCAGTGATGGATCTGTATATACTGGATCTGGTGATGTCATACCTGTACTACCTGCTACTGCTGGACCATTCATGACCTCCATTACCACATGATGGTTTTTGTGACATTTGGAATATCTAAGTTTGACTTGGTTTTCCCCTATATACAAAGAATGACTAAGTTTCTGATCAATGTGGACCCTGATAAAAAAAGTCTGATTTGTTCCCCAGATGCCACTACATCCAAAATCCTCAAAGTCTTCTCCTATAATCGAACAGTCTGTCCTAAGTTTTTGTCTTTTCGTCCCTCGCAGCTCACATCTCTGGCCCTCCTGAAAAAGGAAGACTTCTCCAGTCTAGATCTCCTGCTGTCCAATGAGTTTCAGCCTTTGAGACGTCTTCTAGTTCTGCTGGGATGGACCCACCTCCAGAGTACGGAGTCTGCCAAATCACTTCTGCGCGTCATGCACAAAAATTCGGTGCGTCTATTTAAGTTGTTCCAACAGCTCAATATTCTTCTCTTGTTAATCACAGTATATTGTGGCTGTGTGATTGTTCTGCCAGTACACAAGTGAGGCATTCAACAGTCTCATAGTTATAGCTCCAGCTGTATTCACGAGTAGGGCACTTCTATCTTTGACCCTGAGGACTATACTAAAGATCTATGGCATTCCTGTACAATGGACTCCCTTCTATATACATTGCCCACTCTAGACTGGATGGATCATGTGGTCTTATATAGTCTGTTACCATGGAGACACAAAAGCCTGCATAGGAGCTGCAAACTGGAAAAACATTAGTTTTAAGGGGATCAAAATACATTGTGGATAGTGGATACTTTTGTATTATTGCTGTCTGTGTGTGTGTCATACAAACTCAACTTAACAGACAAACATACAGACCCTATCCTGTACGTAAGTCGGAACTGTATATTTTATAATTGTAACTCCAGACAAATTTTTTGGTCTCTGTGACAACTGGATTTTAAAAACGGTGACCAGGATTAATAATAAAGCTTAGACACCTTTGATGGTTATAGCTGATTATTGTAGCCGAAGGCTAAAGTACAGTAACTTGCCAACATCCAGAGGTCCGTTTGTAACTAGGGGTTGGGTGTTCTTAAGTAGGGGACCGTCTGTATTTTATATAACTTTTTTTTTTTTTTTTTTTTTTTTTATTGCTCCATTGCAACTGCTGCAAAAATTTCTGATGTTAATATATATTTCCTCTTGCAGGACGTCTGCAATGACTCAATATTGAAGGAGTTCTGTCAGGGTCTCCTGTATCAGGTGGAAGCACTGGATTGGTGCTTTGAGCACAGCAGGTAGGTGTCCATGACTTACTTTATTGCTTTTAGTTAGTCTTATCTTTATTAGACTTGTGTTCGTGGCTTCTTTTGGAACAATCATCAGTTTTTCACATAGACAGAAATTGTTGCACTAATTCTATTAACATTACAAAATTGGAGGGGTGTGTATGTAAGTATCCCCCCCTCTTCCTTACATTTTGGTGGAGGCTGTGCCTTATACTGCAGCTCAGCCACTTTTCCAAGCTGCAATATCAAGCACAGCTAATACTTAAAGGGCTTTTAAACCCCTTTACATATACTTGTATTGTAGCTGTAATAGATCCAAGACGCACTCTTGGCACCCAACGTATAAAGAATATGTAAGTGTATATATCAGTTCAGTAACCTCTGCCCCTGGTGTCGTTATACAGACAAGAGATTTCTAGGAAAGATGTCCCCCGCCACTTGTGTACCCTGGACAGCCATTCTGCCCTGTATATCCTTCATCATCTCACCAATCTGCCGCAGCTGAACGAAGATGAAGTCCTGAAGCTTCTGCACAGAGGGGTCCCTAAGGAAGGTGCGCTCATCCGTCTTATCTGTGTGACTGTAGTGTTGGCACAGGACACGTGAGGTGCTAGCGGATGCATCACAGAGCCAAGGATGTGTGGGAAACTAATAGGATGTTTGAGCCTTGGTGACTCTTAAAGGGAACTGGTTATGCACATTAACTCGCCCAAAAAATCATTTAAAAACTGTGATTAAAAAGCATCATCCCTAAATGGTTCATTCCCATGGCTGCAATGTTTCCAAAATCAGTTTGTAAAGTCCTGCATATTAAAGATTGGTTATGTAAAAGTGCTACCATCTTCTGCTGTACGGAACGTTGACAGAGAACTCCGTTACATCATTGGGCACTTCTTGTCATGTGACCGGGGTGATGTCATCTAAGGGCCTGTGAAATCTGTAATGTCTACCCTATGTGTGTATCTGATCACATGAAATCACAGCAGCCTCTGTGGAGGATTGGCAGGAGCTGAAGTCCGTGGAGGGTGCTGTGATTACCTACAGTACTGTACGTAAGGGTCTTAATACAGATAACTTTTGGCAGCAGCAATTTGCTCTTTTCTTTTTACTAATGTTGTGTGAATGTAGTAAAGGGCCATGGTGGGGGATGTACAGCAGCTCAGCTCATTACCAGTCTCTATACTGTCGGCAGTAAATATAGAGAAGCTAATGCATAATTTTATAGTAGTGCACCATTCCTGGCAGCCTAGGGTAGTTGAGGTCTTGATGCACTTTCTTCTTGTGGACCTGGGTTGAAGAGTTGTTGGTGCACTATTGGATGTGTTTCGACTCTGTCTGGTACTAATGTGTATCCCTTAAAAGAAACGAATGTGCAATCCCTAGTGTTATAGAAGTGTGGCCACTATCCCTGGTTAGTGAGGGTATCCCTGGTTTATTATGTAGTGAGAAGCACTGTCCCTGGTGACCTAGGGTAGTGAAGCTCTGTTACTAGCTCAACTGGATACTTGTGTTCTTAACCTGCTATCATTGAGTAACTATAGTAGTGGCAAAGTTATTGCACTACCTCTGGGCTAGGGTAGTGGAGACCTTGATACTTTCCTAATGGAAATAGGATGATGGAGGAGTTGCTGTCCTATCCCTGGTGGACAAGTGTGTCCCTGGTGCACTTGGTAGTATATAAGCTAATGCACCATCTCTGGTGGGTTAGGGAAGTTAAGGTCCACAATTCTCTGGTCTAGTAGAGAAGTCATGACTCCCTCCCCCTTCATCCATGGTAGTGTGTGATTATAAAGCGGTATGTATGCCGTAACTTTCTGACTGCCGTATCCATATCAAATAGTGAATGACTTGTATTTATCTTGCTGGCTTCACAGAACATAGAGATCTTCCAGCGCCGGCTCCCAACCGGAACATAGTGGTGTTTCAGGCTTTCTGTGCGATGAAGTATGCCATCTATGCCCTGTGTGTCAATGCTGCCAGTCATGGCAAGGACTACCACTCCCACCAGCTGAGCGGCTCACTAGATGACGGAGAGTGCTCCAAGGGCTCAGGTGAGGGGCACTTCTCATCACAAGATAATTCAAGTACTTGTCTTCGTATTGGTCCAAATATTTCCTTTCTGTTTTTGTTGCAGAGGATCCAAATCTTTTTGTACAGTATTTAACCAAGTGCCAGTATTACATATCCACGCTGCCTTTACCCCTAAAGCTGGAGCTTCTGGAAAACATCTTCTCCTTAATGTTTACATCTGCGTCCGATCTGACCTCCGAGCCTCCCCTCCTTGAGGCCGTCACTGTGCAGGAAGGTGAAGAAGTCTCGGACTTGAAGCTGCGGAGGAGCCCCGAGTCGTCGTCTTTGACTATGTCTCCGCTGGAAAGTCCCCTATATAATAGTAGTGCAATAATCGCTGACCTCAGTGATGCCACTCAAGGATCAACACCAAGTGCTTTAGAAAGTTCTCACAACAACGTGTGGGACCCGGCGAGGCCGAGCTGTGTAGACCTCAAGCGCATCACCAGCAGGTTGAGTGGATATTTGGCGGACGAAGTTGTGGTGGAAACTTTCTTAAAATTGTTAAAGGAGCAGGTAGACCAAATTAAAGACTCGGTTGACACGAGCGATAAGGACTTTGGTGAGGAATGTAAGATCCCTACTTCAGAAGACTTCAACAATAGGGTCGTCCAGTTGTCAAAGTACATTAGCGAAGCTCAGTGGAGATACCAAGTGGTGATGCACAACAGGAATGCAGGTACGTGACTTGTTACTCTTGGGCTTTCCCGGAGCCGGTTCTTCGTTTGCAGAAACATGGTTTTGCATCACTGCCA
This sequence comes from Engystomops pustulosus, assembly GCA_019512145.1. Lineage (NCBI taxonomy): Eukaryota > Metazoa > Chordata > Amphibia > Anura > Leptodactylidae > Engystomops > Engystomops pustulosus. Next base: position 11,535,235 of record CM033647.1, on the reverse strand, counting down.
AAAAGCTGTTCTAGCAGGTGCATGTCGGATACCTGTGGGTGACGACCAGAGATCTTTGTAGGGATCAGTGTGTTGTAAAGGCTCTACCCTCATCCATCATTGCTGTAGTACATTGTTTGCAGAACTGTTTGGGAGCTCAAGGAACTGTGGTGGATGGGAGTCGTATAGAGGCACCAGAATCTTCAGAATAAACAGAATGGGAGGGGGCCCAGACTTATGGGAGCAGCAGAGGATGGAGAAGGGCTGGATCTGTGGGAGCGGCAGCAGTGGGTGGCAGGATCTGGGGGAGCGGCAGCAGTGGGTGGCAGGATCTGTGGGAGCCGGTGGATGATGAGAATGGGGGGGGGGGGGTTTATTGTGGATCTGTATTTTTGGCAGTGCTGCCTTTTACCAAATTATTTGCAGGAGTTCTGCATCTTGCTGGATGGAGCCAGACCCCTCTGTGCGTATAGAAAATAAGTAAAATACAGGCAGTCTCTCTTTTATGTGAAATTTTAAAATCTATAGGTCATAATCATTGCTGCTTCTAGGAAAAGGCTGGACTATGAAACTAAAATTGGATAAATTATTTTTTTGGTCAACTCTTACCCCCTAAAAGGAGTAAAATGTAATAATTGTCAGGGGTTTGCAGGATTTTGCTGTGGTAAGGGGTAAGGTGCCAGGATCTTATGATGTAAAGTAACCTGTAAGTGTTGTATGTTTTCTACAGAGTACGAGCAGGTGTCTGCACGAGTGCAACTAAGAACCTACAAAACTCCCAGTAATAAAAGACGTAAAAGAACCAAAGGATGTAAGTGTAAATGCTTAGGTTGTACAGTCTCTAGGGGCTCCATGACTTTTTTTTTAATTGGATGTAAACGCATTAAAATATTCAGCATGTAAGTGCTGTCGTAGTCTGAGGGGAGGGGGAGTGGAGAGTCACCGAAGCAAACGCTCTACCATATGTACAGGTAGGGCTTCAGGCTTATATGGTGACTGAGGAGCGCATACATCTATGGGATTAACCTTTTACCTTATAATTCATTCTAGCGGGTTCCAGGAAAGCGAATGAGAGCACGAGCAGCGAGCTGAGCACATCAGGTAGTGACCACACGAACTCTAAGTCCTCTACACACTGTCCTTGTACATACACTTGTCTAAATATCATTCCCTTCTTGCAGAGAGCTGTGCCAGCAATCTATCAGCCCGAACAGACATGGAAGGCCGCAGCCTCCTCCAACTTAGGAATAACCTCATCCCTATGATGCTGGCCCCTCCGGAATCGCTGCTCATATCATGTATACTGAGGGGGAACTACGCGGACGCCCATGATGTAGGTGACAGAGGGTCATCCGGCCTTATTTTGACTTCTTACAATGCTTTGGCATTTGGTTTAGTATAGAAGATGTTTTGGAATATTTTTAGGGTCTAGGGAAAATAGAGATAAGTAGTTCATGTTCTGGTGGTGAAGGCTTAAATATCTAGGGTATAAAAGCTTAATTTATACCCTGGTAGTTTAGGGTAATTGTTAGAAGGAAGAGCCCATTAGACCCTTATACTGAGACTTCATTGATGTCTATTAATGAGAAGCTGAATACCCACTGATCAAACCAATCAGACATGGGGCTGCCCTATAACTGGTAGACAATGTGAAATGATCTCCTCCTATCCCATTACTCAGGTCTCCAGGATGTTTAACCTGCAGTCTTCCCCATGTTACGGCGAGCTCATCTTCATGGAGCGACACCAAGGCGTCGTGCACGAGCTCTCAAAGGTGGAGAAGAAAATCGAAAATCAAACCTCAGAGGTCGGCATCAAAAAGCCGAGCAGTAGCCGCTCCACCCTGCAAGCCATAGGGAACGCAGCAGCGGCAGGTGAGCGCTGTCCTCCTAGGACCAAGTCATTGCTGGTTGTGATCTGTGACTTGTATCCTCCTTGTAGTTTTATGGTGAAAGCCAGTTTTACTACCAGTGATTAGGTCATTTAACAATGCAGTCCTGTTAAAGAGAATGGGGCAGAACTGCTATTCAAAAAGCAACCACTATACGTAGTCTGGCGCTGTGCTTGGTAATCAGTGAGGAGACTGCAGCACTTGTCCTGAAGCTGCACGACTAGTATGATCCTTCATGCAGGTTTGTTTAAACAGGCTCCTCCAAGAGTTAGAATACATGGCCGCTTTTTTCTAGAACCGCTCCTCCCCTACTACCATGGGTAGTATCTGGTATTACAGCTAAGCTCAATTCATCTCTATACCAGCACAGGCCATGGTCGGGTTTGGCGCGGTTTATGGGACAGGATGTTTTTGATCCACTTTGTCTGGGTTTGGCTTTGGGGCTATGTGCTTGCTCAGATCGGAGGGGGCGGCTCTTTACCCCTCCTCCCTTCATATGGCTGCCCGACTCTGCACAGTGAGCACCCGTTGTGTCACCGCTACAGCCATGGTAGCCATGCATCATTCATGACCAAATCACTGCCCCCATGACGGCTGTGTGAATGAGCCCCAACTAGAAGGGAATTTGCAGGGACAAAAACTTCACATTGGTTTTCTCTGGCACTGAGGAGACCGTATCTACAAAGAGGCTGAAAACTCTTAGTAGGTACGGGCTCAAACTTCTTCACTACTTCTTTGTACTTCACTGTTTTTGCAAACTCTAGTAATTCCCGCGTGACTGGCGTTCGGCCATCCCAGCTCTCCGCCTCGAAGCGTGGAAACTGGCTTTATGTATTTCCCCCATTGTAGAGTGCCGCTGTGTGGCATTGCACCTCAAGGCTATTCACTTGTGCAACTACCTCTTAATAGATGAGTGATGTTCCAGGCGTTAACCCTATCCTCACTTGTCTTGTCATGTGCCCCCCCCTCCCCTCCTCAGGAATGGTGTTCTATTCCATCTCAGACGTGACGGATAAGTTGGTGGCCCCCGCGGAGTCGCTGATCCCAGCATTACAGGATGACTTCTGGTTGAGGAGCGCTCGCTTGGAGAAGAACGACCCCTGGAGACACGTGGTGGAGGAGATGAATCCGGCAGCCATGGCGGCCTTTGATCTGGCGTGCACACAAGCTCATCTATGGAAAACCTGCAAACAGCTGTTGGAGACGGCCGAGAGGAAGCTGCAGAAATGTCTGGAAGGCAAAGGTGTGTTGTGGTCGGATATATAATCGTATGCCAGCTCTCCACTATGGAGGACATGGCATGACCCCTGGCCGCTCCGGTGGACTAATGGAGCAGACCGCCCTGCATGACTGTTCTGCTCCATTTAATCTCTATGGAGCTGACAGATCTTGAAGCGCAGTCGATGGACCCCTTAACTTTAGTTTGTCTGAAAACCCTTTTTAACTACTACACGGCCGCCATAGAGATGGATGTCTTGGAATAGGAATCTGTTGTCCATTAGAAAATGTGTTTGTATCTACAGGTCGGAGCTCTGTCATCGCAGATCATCCTGAAGGGATTAGAGGTGTCCAAGCAGTTCTTCAGCAACTGAGTAAAATTATCAGCTACCCCAGCCTGCAGCATGAACAGACAGAGACCGGTAAGATGCCTTACAGAAGTTATTAGATTACATGGTCTGTGAAAAGGGGGTTGAGATGCAGAGAAATAAGGAGCTGCTGCTGAAGAATATATGCCCCATGTGCTATATCCACATGAATACTGTTCAGCACTGCTCTAGATTGTCCTTCCAAAATGACATGTCCTTAACCACTGATCTTGCAGAGGAGAAGATAAGCGGCCAGCTGAAGTGTAGCATAGCGGAGCTGTTACATACCTCCTACTTGGTGCTAGAAGATGACCACATGGTCCGCCATATCACCCTGAGCCATGAGCTGGAGAAGAATATCGCACAGCTGAAATCTGCAGTCTCTGCCCTGGGTGAGTCCATTCAGCATCCAGTATTTTTGCAGAGTTTTGGTAAGACTAGAACATTGAAGACAGTCTTTGCTTACTCTTTTTCGTAATATTTAACTTTATTGCACTACCTGGTGATGGGTGTCTATACTGGACGTGGTGTCTTGTTGTTGTCCTCATTGTGTCCCATTTTTTTTTTTACTCAGAACCTAAAGCCAATCCGGTCCAATCTCTTATGGACCAGTTGTCAATGAAACCTCAAGATGTTCAGGTGCATCCTGTTCGCCAGCACATGACTCTACTCATGAGCAACCTGGAGGAGCTTGCCAGGCTGCTGGACAATCGGGGGTTAACCTCCAGCCCCCTCCATTCCTTCTTTACATATGTAGACACCTTGGCCAAGGTTACTACCCAAAGTATAAATCCAGATTCAGGTAAGTCACAAGGGGTTTGCCTGCACAATGTGACGGTTATTGTCACGGTGCGTTGTCTTACCATACCATTGTATGTATCTGTCCTCACACTGCTGTTCTGTTTTTCTGTACTGAGCAGCTTCCTAGATCCTCCCTTCTCTTTTGTGTCTGCTGTATTTAACTCAAAGCAGAGGGGAGGTTACTATGCAGCAGCTCAATGCAGAGAGCTAAGGCACAGCAGTGTGAGCACACGGACATACTGAGCAGCCCTTCACCAGCTCTTGGCCAAGAGGTTTAGTCACTTTTAAGTTCTGTAAAGGGACCCTATTAGGACAGGCCTTGTTCCACTACACATGCCTGTCCCTGACCACGTAGTAGCATGCAATAGTCCTGGATCAAACTATCACTTTTCTTTGTAGAAACTGTGGACGTAAAAGTGGCGAATCCCTTTATTCTTCTGCATCAGAAGCCGACACAAGTGATGTCCCATCTGCTGTTTGAGCGACAAGTCCCACCGGAAAGGTAACGCCATCCATGTTGTGTTCCCCAAGATGATAAACCAGGGGCACTTACTCATAGATCCAGGCACCGTGACTGTGGTAATCTTCTTATATTTGGATTTGAAAAGGGCGGAGACGATGGATAACACTTTTAGAATTATGCAAATGAAGTTCTCTGGGGTAGTTACCAGAGCCCCTCCATGTTTTAGCTTCACAAGCTGTTACAATGTGCAGAAGCACTTCCTTTTCTCTGTGCTGCTGCAGTGTGATTACAACTGGAAGAGGGAAGGGGGAGACTATGTAACGGCCTGTGAAGCTACAACATGCAGGCGCCCATGCTCATTACCATCATTTTTAAAGTTGATTTTAGAAGGAAGGAGACCCCGGATAACAAATACCGTATAAGAAGATTACCACAGTCATGTTGCCGGGATGTACAGTTTATCATGATAGAATTTGGAGATATATAATATAAATTTTTGTGATTTCTCAATTTTCCTTCTTTCAGGTTGTCTTCCTTGTTGCAGAAAGAGAATCTAGGGCTGAACGTGGAGCAGGTGATAGCGGATTGCTGCTGCGAGAGTCTGTCTTTCTGCAATATGCGGAGGGTAAATCAGGGGCAAAGTCTCCTACAGAGCCTGGTCCAGTCTGCACAGCAGTGTGTGGACTCTTCGCTACCGGATCTCGACCTGACGATATCTATGAGCCCCCAGGATAGCGAGGACATTCCTTTAAGTCACCCTACATATCCTGCCTCTGATTCTGGGCAGTACTTCCTTACAGCTTCTACCCTGAACTTCTTAAAGGAGAAATCCTCACTAACCGCAGCCATAGCTTGTTTAAGTGCAAGCAAAAGTGTCAAGCCGGCCAAGTCTGGCCTGTCCTGGATGGAGTTACGAGGCAGCAAGAAAGAAGCTCCTCTGGAGATGGAGACCATTGCCAAGGAGTGTGACTCGCTGCTGTCAGAGTTCCCCGTCTTAAGTCGGTACCTTACCATAATGTCCGAACCATTTAGAGAAGGTTCCCAGGAAGGGGAAGGGTTGAGTAGTTCTCTATGTGGGAAACCATGGACATCCTCAGTCCTCTTAGGACTACATGCATCCTCGGCGTGCACTGTAATATCTGAAGCTTTCCAGAATGCGCTCTCCAAGAAGAACTGGGCCAGTGCGCTGCAGATTCTGGATCTCTATGTCGGTGACTTGGACCTCAAACAAGTCACGGATGCCGTATTGTGCTGTGCTGCTGCTGAAGGTAAACGGCGTAGAACAAAAATGAAAAATTTGTGACCCCATTAAAAAGCAAGTTTAAAGATGTACCTGACTCCTTCCCAGCAGACACCCATGAGTCATGTGGGAATTTCTCTATGCTTTGAACTTCCTTATCGTCCCCCCTCCCTTCTGACTACGTCGCTATAACTGTTCAAGCAACCTCTGCGCTTGAAAGCTCTTCTCTATTTCTCTGACTCGAGCTCCAAGGTCTCGCTGCGCACATGTAGCTTCTCCTGGCCGGTTGCTACGCAGTGACCTAAGTATGCAACTGACTTGCATTTGCGTACCTACTGTAGCTTACCATGTAGCGACCAGCCACGAGCATATCAGAGCTTAAATAGTGCCGTAGTCAGAAGGGAGGGGGTGTTGAGAGTGCTGAAAGGGGAGGTTGCTTACTTGGAGGGTGAAGGTGAACGCCCACATGACTCGAAGTTGTTTTGTTAGTAATTTCATGGGCACTATTGATGGAAGACGGCTTCCCTTTTAACTTGCATGATGTGAATGTAATTGCCCTGTATGAATAATCCTTATTTGTGATCAATTTAGAAAATGAAGGCTGGAGACGTCTATTATCAATTCAGGATGCCACAGTGAGAAGCAAACTGGCTCTACGATTTCTGGACAAATGGCCTCTGGATGCCTGCGGGGACATTTTATCTTACTGTGTATCTGTGAACAGTATAGAGGATAGTCTCATGCTGGAGCTACTGATGAAGAAGAAAGAAATGGATATGTACAGCAAGGTAACGAGGAATTCATTAGATTATTTCTTCAATCTTCTTGCACACGCTTGTAGTGTAGTACACTCGGTGGAGGCTAGGTATGGATGCTATACAGGCTATTGTGGCCTCCACTAAGCATATGCTGCTCTCTGCTGTGGGATGTGGGATGATCTAGTGAGGACTGCTCCACTTTTATCTGTTTACGGGGTAGAAATGGGCAAAAAAGAGGCCCCCATCTGCCAGAATGTCTATGTGCATTGGGACACTTCCTCCTAGATATACTGGGTCTACATCCAGTATATCTAGGAGGAAGTCTCCCAATGCACATAGACATTCTGGCAGATGGGGAGATTTATTGTAAGAATCAGAGCCACCAATTAGAGCTCAGCTAATTGGTTAATGCTTTTATATGGCCACGATAAGCATTTTCAGCAGTTCCCCCACCCCCTGAAGCCTCTATCTACTTTCTATGTTATGTCCTATATGCTGCACACTGATGGAGGAGATCCTTCTCTATGGCTCACTTGGCAGGATCATTCAGGTTATATTTCTGCTACTGTGAAAAGCTGCTTAAAGACGTTGGAGATGGTATTTTGTAAGTCTTGAGTCTGTCTTGGGAGACCAAGATTGAACATAGTCTGTTGAGTTGCAGAAGGAAGGATCTGTTGCATAGTTTATTGAAGTTACTTGTCACATTACTTTGTATATGCTGGGAGTACATGACGCTCCTGCACCTCGTACAATCACACACTGACCCCCAGAGCTTCTTTCAGATTCTGACCCTACGGGAAGATAAAACTTGGGCCAGTTGGCAAGATTTAAAGGAAGACTGTAAAAGAGATCCTCAGTCTATAGTCAACATGATCTTAGATGCCAAGGTAAGGCACGGGGGGATTTTTTTTTTGTTTTTTTTCTTCTGGGTATCTGATATTTGACCATAAATTCGCCTTTTACTCGTTACGGGGTTCAACGCTGTGAAGAACTGTCTTCTATATTGATAGGTATCGGTATATGGTGGATACCCTGCCAGCCCCCGCTCCCTAATATAAGGCCTGTAGGAAAAAAAATCCCGCTGTACTCTCCTTCCTATGCCCCCCAGCAGGTCCTCTTCTATACAGCGATGCTCCGGCATAGTCTCCGTGTCCCGGTGCCGTCAGCTGCTCAGTGACATTCTGCTATGTGTGCTGGCACCGGGCGGCTGACCTCATCGTTCCTGCGATGGACCTTGTGAGGACACGGAGCTGATGCCGGAGCATTGCTGTATAGAAGAGGACCTGCAGGGGGACATTGGAAGGTGATTACACGTTTTTTTTGTTTTTTTGCTGAAAAATTCGGCTTATACTCAAGTATTTACGTTTTTTTTATTTTTTTAAACTCCCTCCCACTAGCATAAAGTCTCATTACTTCTACCATATACTGCAATACTACTGTGGACTGGGAGACTAGGACTCTGGGGACAAAATGTGATTTTATTTGTATATTAGATTTTTTTTTTTTTTTTTTGGTTTGTCTCTATGTAGGATTATGAGCTGTGTGAGGACTGGGGACTCTTCTATCCGATCCCTTCAGATCTTCTTGTAAGCCTGTACCGTGATCATCTGCTACATCTTCTGAAGAGGAAAGATGCTGAGAAATCTGTACAGGTACTAAAGTAGAAAGTGTCTGCTATAGCGCCCCCTGTGGACTAGACTTCACTGTAGCGGTCATATCGCTCTCTTCTCTTGTATATTTCTGCAACAAATGCAGAACTTCTGCAATTTAGAAGCTTAAATATTCTGACTATTATGTGAGCCCCCCTAATCTGCTGTAGGTTTTCTGTATCCACTTATATAATATAATAGGGAGATAATTTGTATATCATTTTCGTTGGTAGCTCATGAAGAGAGTTGAGGATCAGAATACACGTTTCACCATCACGGAGCAGGCCCTCCTGCTAGATCCTGGCATCTTTGGGAGTCACTTCCTATCAGAGTACCTGCTGGCACATTTTACAGATCGTCTCACGGAGATTCGAAGCGAGGAAATAAGGAATATTTTCTTGGGATCCACGGTAATGAATCCTTCAGCATGAGATGAGTGATTATGATATCGGTAGCCAATATTAGAGCATCCCGAACTTGGGCAATCAAAGCCAGGGCTAGTAGGTAGAGGCGTCAATTTGCCAGATTGGCTGCACAGCCACCAATCTGTGCAACACGTCCGGGTCGTGGTACACACCCAAACTTAAGAAGTATGGTTCGGAGCCTCAGTGCTGGGAGTAGCACCGTATACACAGTAGCTGATGTATACAGCTCTGCCCCGCTCGCTGGGTAACTACAACTGGGATCCTGTTCCCATCACACTGACTTGTTGTCCATTGTGCCGTCTCTTCTAGATATTACTATCCCTTCCAGAAGACACTCATCCCAACTATGAACATCTCCTCTCCTGCCCGCTGCTGATGATGGAGCAGCTGCTGATGAACATGAAGATGGAGTGGCTCTCCATGGCCATGCAGACCTTGAAGCCGTATCTGGTGGATCCAGTTTTCCCCTTATCTATAGAGGATGTGGACAGGTTGCTGAGCACATACGCTGGGAAAGCCCTGGACATCCCATTCTCCTTCAGAGAAAAAAGACCAGGTTTGTTTCTCCTCTTTGCAATGCAGGCATAGGTCTGGGGGCCTAGAGGCTTATATGGGGGCTAAAGTTCTGATGCTACTGGAAGGTACCAAGATCTTGTGGGCACATGACTTCTGCTGTCTCTAGAAAGGGGGCTATTAAGTCTCCCAGAGGAACGGAGTCTAACAAATCGAGTACAGACAGGCAAAACCAGCCGCAACTTTCCTCCATAACGTTACCAGACAATGCATTCAGGGGTATAGCATTCTTGTTCTGGTTGGGCAGTATAGAGGTATATAGGGTATGGAGGAAGGATAGGTTATACCAGAGGTCAAAACGCTTGTGTATAAGCATGGATAAGAATCCACAGGCAGTTTAACGCTTTGAAAAAAGTATCATGCGTATTATTGTGCGTGACCCTTTTTCTTGATCTTATGGGTAAATGAGCAATGCTTGACACATTCATTGATAAAGCTCTTTATACACTGTAAATTGAAGGGAAGTATGAAGCTTTATTACAAGTTAGCGGGCTGCAGGCATTTCAAATGGAGCGAGTGGTGCTGAGGCTGTAGGGTCCGGCATCTATGGTAAAGATAATTTTACAGAGGGAGATTGACAGGTTCTAGAACATCAGACTATGCAGAAGAGGGGTTTGGAGTAGTGCTGTAATCTTTAGTCTAAAATATATATATATATATGTGTATTTATAGCTCTTCTTTCTTGGTTATAAATCTGGCAGATAAGGAATTATTTAACCCTCTCCTGTCTAATTGTTGAAACACTTTGTGCCTCTCGCATTGCTGCTTTTTCCCAGCTTTCTGCAACACAGATTGAAAATGCTCGGGTCTGTCGCTCTACTCTGCTATAAAGGATGTTTACCACCAGAATAAATTATCGTAAACCAAGCACAAAGACCTACTGGTGTGTGTAAACCCTCTGGCAGGATCCATTCTTTAACCTTGTTATGCCCTTGTGTGGTTTTTAAGGCTCTAGGCTCCATTGGTGTTAATGGAAACTGGAGCCTCTCGGGCTCATTTTGCATAATGTTTAAAGCTTTAAGGGCCTAAGCTTAAATAAAAATGGTTCCTGCCAGATGAGGCACACATCGGTATGTCCTTGGTTTACAATAAATGATCCTGGTAGGGTAAGTGTCCTTTAAAGGAAATCTGCCATTCACATAAAGTATGGATAAACCAGGGACACTTACTCCTAGGTCCTGGCACCATGACTGTGGTCATCTTCTATTTTTCATCCATGACCTCCTTCCTTCTGAAATCAATTGTTAGAATTGTGCTAATGAGGCAGAAGGGCTTTGGGGGTGGTTGCCAGTGCTCTGTGCTGCATATTCACAGGATGTTACACTGTGCAGGAGCACAGAAACTTTGTTTGCAGAAACTTCCTCTGCTGCGGAGAGATTACATCAGGAAGGGGAAGCAATAAGAAGCCTGTGAAACTTACAACATAGAAGGGCTCTGGTAACATGCTAATGAGGCAGAATGACTCCGGGAGATAAGTTTTTAAAAGTTGATGTTAGAAGGAAGGAGGCCATAGATGGCTAATGCAAGAGGATTCCCACAGTCACGGTGCCTGGATCTATGAGTAAGTGGTTTATGCTTGACTTTGGTAGATTTTCCTTTTTAAGGATATTTTCTGCTGTCAGAAAATCCACATCACTTTCCGTGTCCCTTCCCACCATCTGGTTTTTTAATTAATTTGCCCTAAATCTGCCTGCAACTTGGGCCACGTTGCTTCATAGTGGAGGTTGCATTCAGATTTGAGCCAAAATCCCACATGTGAACGTGCCCTAGGAATTTGGTTTCTATCTCTATAACCGAAGTAGGGTTCCACCGATACCAGAATTTTGTGTGTGATACAATACCAGGAAAATTATCACGAGACTCTATACCCATACAATACTTTTCAAGAAAATGTCTGTATAGTGCAAAGCGGCAGCGTCCCACATTACTGGCGCTACTTTTTGTATGGGTGCACAGGGGGCGCCGATGTGACGGTTTTTAGTAAGCTGTAAAATATTCATCTTTCTGTTAATGTGGCCATGCGAGGGCTTATTTTTTGCAGGATGAGAAGGCATCAATTCTTTTCTTTTGGTGTTCACTATATAACCATATATACCTGTTACCCTTATTCTATGGGTCAGTACAATTAAAACCTACCGTATCCATAATATATCTATCTAACTTTGCATTTCATAAATTTTGCAGAATTAAAAAAAAAAAAAAAAAAAAATCGAGTGTTTTGGCATCGCCGCCTTCTGAAGGTTATAACTTTTTTTTTTTTTTTATTTGGGGCTTATTTTTAGCAGTGAATTATATTTTTTACACCAGTAACATTGGAGTAGTACTTTTAAAATTGTTATTAGGGTTCCCAGTATTGGAAATGACCGAGCAATCATTTTAATACATTGTTTTGGCTGATCTTGCATGCCCTGGCTATGTACAGCATGGGGGGTCCTGATCAGACCCCCTGGGCTACCCTGGCAAAGACTAACAGTTCAAAACCCTGCAAAAGTGGCCTGGGGGGAGGGGTTGTTGATTGTGGGGGAAGAGACCCCTAGAAGGAAATATCCTTAACAGGTGGAGCTAATGTCTCGCGGAAAGGTTAACCCCTTCCTGCTCAGCTCCTCTGATTAAAGCTGCTTTGGTGCCTGGAAAATTGGCCGGCAGTACAGCAGTGTGTGACCGGTGCTTTTAGCTTGTACCCTTAAACACTCACAATGGGAGCTCGCTCAGATTGTGTGTGTTACACAGGGGTGCTGCTGTGCTGGCTGATGGTGGGGGCCGGGGGGTATTGAACAGTTTTGGGCTTCTTTAGAAATTTCGACGCATCGTGCAAACCCTAAACCAAAGCAAATAAAATGTGATCCATCAAATGACTAAAACTCCTCGGTTCAGACCCCATTGGGTCTTCACACAACCTTGCATCTGCAGTAAAGGCCACTATGCACACACACTCTCTTCCAGGACAAGCCTCTTGCGAAAGTGATGATGGACTCTCCCATACGCTGACATATTATTCCTGTGCTTTGCTTCCTCCCTGGCTATTTGCACTATAGTGCGACCTCCTTTTTGGTACCAGTTGTGTCGGGTTTATCCACTTGCTATAGACTGGTGTAGATGCATGGCGGCAGCTGCTTGGCTATATAATGCACTTGGAGACCTCCGATATCTTGTGCAATTGATGCGTTGAATTAAATTTCTCCAGATACTGTGAGTCGAATGCCTGAAAGCAGCGCTCAGTCTATAGACCCAGAGCAAGACTCTCCGCCCTCCCCCGGAGAAGTGGAGGGCTCTCCTTTTGTGGGTAAAGTATTAGGGCTTTATTTTATACTTGTGTGTCGTCTTGTGTACATCACATCCATGAAGACACTACCACCCACTATAGGGCACCATTAATTTCATGGGGTTCACCAATGAGTACAAAAGGCACAAAACTGGAGCGGATTGGCAAAGGTGGAGGAGGACCCTGGTCCTGAGGGCTCACACTCTATATGGGAGACTCTAGGTGAAGGCTAGGATTCTCATGTCAGCATATCACATGACTTCTCCTCCGCTTGCTTCAGATCGCTCTCGCCTGCAGACGCCTGGAAGTCTTTCCGAAAAAGGTCATAGAAGGAACAAGTCTTCTCCAGAGTTTATCCCCCCAGATAAACCTCCTGCCAAAACGGAATGGATCCCCGATGACACCGAAGTCACCTGCATGGTCTGCAAGAGCGAAAGATTCACCATGGTGAGTAGAGGGGACACTCCGAATCTGACCCCCTTAAAGGGAACCGGTCACCAAGTTATGCTGCACATATACATATGAAAAGCCACAACCTAAGAACAGCCATTGATGGGGTGTCCTTCCCCAGGATGAGCTGTTATTGGGTAGCACGATGATGATGATAACATGAGTAGCGCTGGAGGATTGTCTTATCATTTGCACCCGTGTCTTGTCTCCCTCCTAGTTTAACCGCAGACATCACTGCAGGCGATGCGGGCGCCTGGTCTGTAGCTCCTGCTCCATGAAGACTATGGCGGTGGATGGCTGCCGGGAAAATCCGGCACGTGTGTGCGATCAGTGTCACAGCTATTTCTACACAGAGTAAGTATGAAAAATTCTAAACGGTTAGGGCTACTTTATTTAGCCTGGAAATGTCACCACCGGGGGGTGCTATTCTTATTTGCCTTGTATACGTGGTGAGTGGTAGCCTTAGAAGGGTGCGCCTATCTTATAGATTCATGATGCCCTTACTGGATAGGTCATAAATGGATAAGTGGAGTTCCCTGAGAATAGCGCAGAGGCTATTCTCCTTTCAACTCTGTGGCAAAGAGCAGTCCAGCTACAACCCTGGAATAGATATGTATTTTTTCAGTCCTGTGTAGCCTTTCCTTTAATATGTGTTAACCACAGATCTGCAGAGACCATCCCTCAAGGTAGCACATGGATGAGGTGCTAGGTCCAGCATGCACCAGAAGCGCTGCGTGTTATAGTTGCAACATCTGCCTGAATGCTGAGCAACCGGAACTGAACTCTTCAGTTCAGTTCTGGTTGTCGGCGTTTCAGCCATAAGTTGGACACTAGTGTGTAAGGGGCTTTACTTCAGCTGCAGCTTTTCGTGGTCAAAACTGTTGAGATAATCCCTTTTAAATGGATTTTCCAGAGGGAAATGTGGAATTGTAAAAAGCCTGAATAGCAAAGATAATAAATGCCCCCCGCATCTGCCTCTCAGACAATGTAACTATCCAGATGACTAGAGACCATATGATAACCTTCTCTTTGTTTGTTTGCAGCCCGAATAAAACCGATGATGACTTTGAACATTTGGAAGGTAATGTTACTGTATGGACATGTAGATAAGGACTAATATGTGATGTATCCGTTTATATAACTGGGGAGCTATAAAGGGATCTGTTCCATGACCGGTTCCCATAGAGCCCCAGTAACTAACACCCTTCTTTTAGCTATAAATTGTTCCCATCAGATCCCCATGTATTCAACTTTTACCTGGTATCCTGGGATATCTATAGTGAGTCCAAGGTGGGTGTGGCCTCCGCTGATCCAGCAGCAGTAAAGTCATGTGACCAGGGTGACCTCATTGCAGGTCCTTTAGCCTCCTAACGTTAGCAGCATGTAGACCACGCACGTATGTCATGTCTGCATTAACTTCTACTCCTCTCCATGCAGACTGTTGCAATTTTTATGTGTCTATCGTTTTTGTTTTTTAATTTGGTCAGATATGTGCATGGGGAACAGTTAATAGGCTAAAGGACCTGTGATGTTACCTTGCTAACATGACAATAGGCTGCACCTCCTGACCTGCTTAAAAGATCCCAAGATATTGGGCAAGTTTATAACTCTGATCTGGAAAGACTTCTAAGTCCCAGGCAACATGAAGACCTGTCCTGGTTACTCATCAGAGCCCCAGTGCTGATGGGTTTCTGCCCCCATAAACATTAGATGAAGTCTTATCTGTAATATATGGCACCTCCCGACCCTCCATGGGTAAGTTTGGAATGCAGACACTCTCGCCATTCGTTTGCATATAAGCTTTTCTCCGATTGGCCATCACTCCCGAATCCCCCCCCCCCCCCCCCATGCACAAGTTGTGCAGAGAGGCCGAGTGGACCCCATTATCTAAAGACTTTTGAATGCGTCTAAACGTACCCCGGTATAAATACAATGTAAAACATTATCTTAACAGCACCAGTAATTTTTTTTGTTTCCTTACACAGAAAACAATGGAATTGACTTGGATCTGTCCGAAGTCCTGCAGCTCACTAAAGCCCCTGAAGTGGACTGGTGGTTGTCGCTCAACGAAGCCGAGAACGAGGTGGAGAGGAAGGAGTTTTATTATGAGCAGGTACTTGGGGCTTCTTCCAATAGGCGTAATATGCAGTATTCCAAAAGCCAAAATAGATGCATCTATTTAGATGATATGAACGAGCTTGAATGATATAGCTGTATCTTCTGTCACGTAATCATAAGATGCTCTGTAAGTAGAATGGGACCCGTCCATGTTACCCTCTAGGCATCAAAGCAGTTTTTGAGGGATAATTTTAAAGAAAATCTTCCATCAAAATCCATCATGATAAACTATGGATGCTCACTCGTAGATCCAGGCACTGGGACTGCGGTAATCTTCTTATATTTGTTATCCATGGCCTCCATCCGTCTAAAAATCAACTTTAACATTATGGTAATGAGCCAGAAAGGCTCTGTGGGTGTTACAGGCTGTTGCTGTCTCTCTCTCCCTTCATACTCCTTTTCCTGCTGTAATCTCAGCAGCCCACAGTGGGAGTAGAAGTGCAGGAGGGAGAGACAGTGTAACAGCCTGTGAAGCTATAGCACGGAGAGACTCTGGTTACGCCCCTCAGACACTTCTGGCTCAATGGCATAAGTTGTAAAAGTAGATTTTAGAAGGTCCCCGGTTTATCATGATGGATTTTGATAAATTTCCTTTAAGGAATTGTTGGCGTGTCTTGAAGTGAACCTGGAGGCAAAAACATAAACACAAGATAAATAATAATTTTTGTTCTAATGCTGTGAATTTATACGCAGTCTGAATCTGACACCTTGTGCCTCTGCAGGCCCCAAGTGCGTCTCTGTGCTCCACCATCCTTAGCCTGCACTCGAAAAGCGATGAATGCGGCTACCAGCTCATCGAACGCTGCTGCCGCCTCTCCGAGGGTCTCACCAACTCCGAGATGGACAGTCGCCTCCTGCTGGATATCATGAAAAACCTGCTCTTTAATGCCAAAATGATTTTCGTCAAAGCGGCGAGTAGTCACGACCTCGCACTGTGCGACAGGTACGTGGTTTTCCCCATCTTGTATTACTAGGATATGTATCTATATGATGGATCTCTGTTTTTGGGAGTGTAGCATGGTGGCCCCCAGTTTCCCAGATTGTTGGCCCCCCTACAAGTGAACTAGGCTGGACTCTGCTCCCTTCATACTGTCAAAGAACATTGCTTTGTGATGAAACCATCGTCCACTTTGGAGTCCACAAAGTTTGGGGTGTTCTTACCATCTTGGAGATATTCCATCACATTGGGTGCAGCAAGTTTTTAGTAAAATGGATCTATTTTTTGTTTCAGTTACACCAGTAAGGTGGACTTGCTGAAGATTCTGGTGGCGGCGTCCTACAATGACATCCCTTCTCTGGAGGAGATTGTCAGACCGGCCGCCGTGGTGCGGCTAAGGAATCGACTCCTGGAAGCCGAATACTACAACTTGGCTATAGAGGTATCAGTATTGTAGTGCGCAGTGACTCGGGTTGCCATAGGGGGGACCTATACATCTACTTTAAAGTACATTATATGACTTTCCTTCATATTTCATAACATAGGTCTCTACCAAGTCCGGACTGGACCCCTCGGGTGTATGGCATGCTTGGGGCATGGCTTGTCTCAAGGCTGATTATTTACCTGAAGCGAGGGAGAAGTTCAGCAGATGTTTGAAAGCTCCTGTGGATCTGAATCAAAAGAATATTGGATCGAAGCTCCTGGACGATGTTGTTCAACACTTGGATTCTGTATCCAAATCCGCTATGCTGGTTGTAAGGCATCATCTTGTTTGGTATAATAAGGGACCCCAAAACATCCATGGTCAGCAGTAAAGTAATTTTTTTGTTTAAACTTGGATTCAAAGCTTCAAATCCCCGGAGAAGGTGAAATTCTGCCTTTCTAAAGCCACCACTAGGGGGGGCTAACTGTATTCTGGGGGGGTTATTGATTTTAATACTTTTTTTAAGACTTAAACTCCTCAGCAATGTGTGATGGATGTCTAAACCTAGGTCTGACTGCTGGTCACCAGAATGGGGGGTCATTTGTTCCTTTTTTGAGTAGAGTTGTGGTTGCGCTATTGTGGCCATCGGATAGGTGCTTGGTTTGTGACTGAAGCCATATCTGATATCCCTCCTTTTGTTCTCTTGCAGAAAGATGATGATTTTTTTGCAACCATAAGAGAACTGGAAGCGACCCTGAAAACTGACTGCCTCCTGTACGATATAATGCCAGAGGGGAAGATCCAGAAAAACACCTACTACCAGGAATGTCTGTACTACCTGCACACGTACGGCAGTAACCTGGCCATTATCCAGTTCTACATGCGGCACGACCTCATGCGCGACGCTCTGCTGCATCTGCTTAACAAGGTAGAGGGTCCTGAAGGCTTTTTATTGTCTTATGGAACCTAAGTGATAGGATGGTCCAGGATATTGTATCCTCTGCTCTTCCCATAGGAATGTCCTGGGGATATCTTCATAGAAGGCATCTTTGTGCCCAGCTACGAATGCGGCAAACTGCATGCGCTGGAAACCTTGTTAGAATCCATTGACCAATCGCTGGAGAGCTGGAGCGTCTACCTCCTCGATTCCTGCAAACATCTGCAGCAGAAGAACTACTTCAACATCTTGTATGAGCTGCAGCAGTTTATGAAGGTGAGTCTATACCCGGACAGCAGCCTGCGTTCATCTTGTAACAGATTACATCCACATTCTGCTCAATCCATGTGTAATAACCTACAGTATTAAGGATGGGACTCCTTGCATCATTGGGATAAATGATGCAAGGAGTCCCTGATTCCTTGCAAAACATTGTTGCTGAATTATAATTGTGATTCCAAGGGTGTCTGAGCATCAGTGATGCTTGGAGTCCCGTCTGCGACTCAAGGACTGATCACAGCAGTGTGAATTGGCCCTACACTTGTCGTTTGCAAAGAGCTTCATCACTGATCTGTGACTTTGTACATCGCAGGACCACGTTCGCGCGGCCATGACCTGCATACGATTTTTCTCGCACAAAGCCAAAAACTACCGTGACTTGGCCAACAACCTGACGTGGTTGATAAAATCCAAGGAGCACCTGAAAATCTCCTTACAGGAAGCCTCCCGGAGCAACAGAAGGAAATCCTTCGATACGTTTAGGAAGAAAATGACTGCAACTGATGTGTCCAGGTAATTCCCGCAAAGTATTGGTATAACCTAATGCGCCGGTATTGTGTCTGGCAGGCGCAGACACAATTACAAATAATACATATAAATGTAATAAAATATGGATATATAGATAAAGCAGAGCCCATAATTCATGAGTCTTCATCTGCATTTGTTGCGCTGGAGGACCTATCCTGCCCATGCACTACAGGCATCCTATCTTTATCACCAGGGACTGTGTAATGATTGATTTGCCCTGTGGGGGCGCTGTAGCTGAGACAAATACTTACTATTACGCTCCCATGACTTGCTGTGTGTTTTAACTATTATTGACTCGTTGTCTTCCAGGCACATTAACACTGTCGAACTTCAGATGGAGATCACCAAGTTCCTGCAGAGGTGCGGGAGCTTTCAGACGGAGGTAGACGACTCGCCGCCTCCTACTTTGTTTGGGAGCAGCGCGATGATGGTAGAAGTGGCCTACAGGGTGAGCGCCTGGCTGACTTACAGCTAAGACCTAAAGACCTAAACAATAATATAGAGTAAAAAGTGAACAAAGTTCTCCCGACATTCACACCCCAAATTATACCCACAGGGGGTCATGGTGGTTTGCTTCATTAGTGTCTTCTTACGTTATAGACCTTTCACCACCTTGGGTGTATGGGGATTATCATATCATAATGTAGGGGCTGCTTCATGGATTCAGGGGCACTTTGTATTCTCTTTCTAGCTCCCACGGTTGCTGAGATCTCAGTCACGGTATCTGATCACTGTAATACACTTTGCTGTCAGGTTTGAGGAGCTGGAGCAGAGGATGTTATGATGTACATGTGCTATGACAAGAGTTTAAGCACATCCTCTGCTCCAGGTCCTCCTCTCTGACGGCAAACAATGATCAGATACCGGGACTGATATCTCAGCAACTATTGGAGCCCAGCATTCATGTGTCAGTAATGCTAATATGGTGGGCAGGGGGTAGACAAAGCAGGTAGTCTGTGGGTGAGAATGCAGCCAATAGCTGCCGAGCAGGAAGTGCATTGGGGGAGGTGGTGTTGGACTGCAGCCAATAGCTGTGGAGCAGGAAGTGGTGTGGGAGGGAACACGCAGCATCATGTATAATAAATTTGAAATATTCAATGTGTATCTTTTCTGTATATTAGGTGATACTGGGAGGGAAGAATGTAGAAGAAGGTTTTGGAATCGCCTTTCGGGTGATTCAGGTAAGTTTGTTGTGACCGATGTATCAAAGCCGTAATGTCTCACATGTGTTTCTAGTCCATCCAGGAATCTCCCTTTAATTTGTTGCACACAGCATTCTCCAGAGGTTTTAAGGCTCCTCTTTAATTTTGGGGAAATCTGATTCCTGTAGGGAAGAGATTAAGACCATTATTTTAAAATGAAAGTCTAAGTTCCCCCAAATTTCTTGTTGTGTGGGTGAAAATATGTGGAACATAGAAGTGACCATAAAGGTTGGGATTCCTTCAGTTTACAACTTCTGTTATTCCTGCAGCACATAAGTGCCTAGGATTGTGCCGATCCAGCAAAACGGATGTACAATGAGAATTAAGATCTGTAACAGTAATGCTCCATCTTCTGCTTCTTTAAAGGGACACTCCAGTCACACCTTGATTATACCTTGTGCAGGACTCCAGGTTCTAGGAATACAATGTAGAGGAGTCCTGCTCCTCCCACTAGGTCCTGCACCTTGTATTATCCAATGAATTGGCTCGGACTGGAGTGTTCCTTTTAAATGTTCATCACTTTCCATTTCAGGATTTTCAGCTGGACGCCTTCAAGGTGTACAGCAAAGTGTGCAAGCAGCTGGTGCAGGAGGAGAGCTACTCTGAGATCCTGCAGCTGGTGAAGTGCGTCAGCGAGTCCGGCATCGCCGCCGAGAAGGACTGCGATCTGATCCTACTGAGATGCGTAGAAGAAATGCCCGACGTTGATTCTGATGTAAGACGCTGCTTATTGTATTGCACCTAGGGAGAGGCGGGGGGTGGGTCAGAATTTGCATAAACTATGGCTGCTTGTTTGATGTGAATTCCTGAAGTTGGTGCAATACTGCACACAACCACTAGACATGTGTGGCGCTATTTCTGAAGGAAAACGGCCTTCTGATCACCTGCCCTCTAGATGGGGAATAAGTCTTTGCTCAATGGTGGGAACTTGCTGATCACAAAAACCAGGGGTGCTGGTCCAGAATGTGTCCTATAACTTAAGACTACAGAACCAGTACCACATGGAGCCCTATTCATGCTAATGGACACACAATCTGTGAAACTTTTATATCCTTCTGCGACCAAAATTGGATCTTGCAGGTGTCGCAATGTCAGTGAGGATTGGCGATACCAGGCGATGTCTTGTAAGGCGCTGTCCCGGGTGATGTGGTTCTTATCCTGATATACAGGTTTATACTATTTTTATTCTGTTTTCAGGAACTAGACTTACTCATCCAAGGCATGAAGAGTGACGAGATCAAGGTAAGTGTTCTCAGAAATTCACTGGCTTAAGGCATTCCCCTGAAAACAAGCCCGGAATTATTCAACAATTAATTAAAAATTACGTTTAATCCTATTTTAAATTTTTACTTCTTGGTAACATTCCAAAACCTGAATTGTGAATTTCTTGTGTTGCCCTAATTTCTCATGTTGAGCAATGACCCTTTCCTTCTATGAGCACCTCCATTGCATCTGTCAGCTGTAGAGGGACACACTTCATACTGCTCTGAACTGTTGCACCTGGAAACAGTTTTGATGTCATTTTTAAAGAGGGGAATCTCCCCTTTATTATGGTATAAGGATTGTGTTTCTAGGTGATGGTGGACACTGAGATATCCATAGTTACAGCAAGACCCCGTGCACAAGCTTCTATGGCAGCTGTATGCGAGCTGAATGAACGGCAGATGGCATATGGCCGTAATAGAAGAACTTGTCACCATTACAGAAAAAAAAAAATATGTAGAAAGTTTGAGCATGTACTTAAGTACGGTCCGGCTGCACTCTCCATGAAAATTGAAAATGACACTCCCAACAGTAATTTAGACCATGTGTAATCCTTGTGACATTTAAAAGGGCAGAGTCTCCTCTTTAAAATGACACCAGCAAGGTGAAAATAGATTTTCACTTGTACTCTGAATCTTGCAAATGCCTTTTTTATTCTGAGAAATGGGGTAGAAGTAAAAATTTTGTTGGCATGCTGTTGCTAGATTACACTTGCCTTCAATGTCTGCAGGCATCAAATATAATGTACTGACAGCCCCTTCTCCTCCCACTCGCAGATCAAGGCGTTCCTGGCCTGCCGCATGATGCGCTCCGCCTACCTGACCGCCGTCAAGCAGGAACACGAGAAAGCCATCGAGCTGGTGCAGGAAGTATGGCAGACGGCGTACAACATCAATGACGATGTGGTGCAGGGCATCTGCTCCAAGTGGCTTGTAGAGCACCCACCTGTGCCCAAGCAGACGCAGCGGCATGCCTCCCGCAAGTGACCCCCGATACGGGTCATATTCAACCAGCCGCCATCTTCTGCTCCTCTATGTAGCAGGTCAAAGACTATCAAAATGTATTATATTTCTACCTCACTCCCTAACTGCGGATGCCCCACTTTTATACTAGTATTTTATAATGTGTGTATACAGACACGCCGGGCGTCACCTGATGGGTGCGCAGAGATTACATATTACCCACAGTTGCCAATCCTCCCTACATGAAGTTATGGGGCCCAACTTTGATCTCCTAAAGGGAAATTCTATTTATGATTTTTTTTTTTGCCTTTTCTATAAATTTGCACAAAATATAATTCCTGAAAAACTAACTAGAAAGTGATGATACTTGATCATAAACACTAGTCCACTCTCATTTTCCGAGACAATGCAACTTTTTATTGCAGGGTCTTATCAGATTTGAATAAAGAGTCTGCATTTATATTTTTCTTGGGAATAGCACCACCTCTGTTTTTGTGGCTGTGTCTGGTATTGCAGCTCGGAACGGTTTCATAGTTAAGCAGGTTGAGCTTGTAGTACCAGTTAAAACCCATGAGAGGCGCTGTATATAGGGAGATAAAGCCCTCCAACTTATAGATATGAGGTGGTCCTATCCACCGGACATCTATATATGTGACTGTGTGGTTGTCATATCATAAAAGTTAATCAATGGGTTAAAACTGAACCTTTTTTTTTTTTTTTTCTTATTTGCTTTTAAAAGGGAATTTTTTAGCAATTTTTTTTTCTTGTAACACGTAGTGTTATTCCCTGATTTCACTGCGTTTAGGGAAATCACATTTTAAAGGGTTAATTTGAAGACTTTTTTTTTTTTTTTTTTTTTTTTTTTTTTGTGGTTGGGGGTAAAATATAAAAAAATAAAAACATGGAGTAATCTTCTACCTCTTATGGTCCATTGATGGAGAGTGGTAAAGACTCGGGTGACCACTGAAACCAATCACATTTGCAGGAATGATGTCATTGCTGTATGTGTGACCGATCAGGACAGAGTGGTCAAGGCACCAGAGGTAGGCAAATATTCCTAATGTTTTTATTATGCACCTTCCTCGGCCACAAAAGGTTTTCAGCTTTGCACATAAAATCCCTTTAAACGTGCAATATTATGTAATGTATATATTTTATAATAATTGTTAGGCAACAAAATTAGGACCTGGCACAGAGTCCTCCGCATCTTTCCTCTCAATTTATAAGGATCTAATCACTAGACTTGATATATGTACTCTGATTAAAGTAGCTGTGGGTCACGTATATAAAACCATGCCCAGTAGCAAGACGCAGGACTTCGTGTTATGTCCTGTCTTCTGGCAGATGGAGGAGGCCGTGCAGTCTGTGTATGCTTATCACCTCCATCATAACCACTTATGTATCTGTGGTTGGAAGGGCACACAGATATACTTGTCACTCCCCTCAAGACACTGATATTGGAGTGGTTGTGACTTGACGCTGCGTTCAGTAATGGCTGCACGGCCTCCTCCGTTCCCCTAGAAGACAGCACGATGTCACAGGGAGTCCTTAGTCCTGCTGCCTGGGGGTTGTGACTGTGGCTACAAATTGTACCTTTAAGTTCTTCCACTTACCCTGTTTATCTACTATACTTACCCTGGTTAAGTGAGGTTTTTTTTTTTTTTTTGTTATTGGTGGTCAACCCTTTTAAGGAATATTTTGGTTATGATTTGTATGTTCTGATTACATGCAGAGCTGCCTAGAAGTATCAGTATTGATGTAGATGTATTATGTCGGACCTATTACAAGGATGATTCTTGTCCCTCACGTGACTCCGTTTTACACCAGACCATCTGGTATAAGTGATGTTACTGGGTCACTTGTCTTCCTGGTGTTACACTGCTTGCTGAACATAATCCCTTAGTATTGTTGAGAGACATCTAGTGGTAAGCCATTGGTTCAGTAGTCTACTGCCAGTCATTGCCCTGAACAAGAGCAAATCCTAAAAGAACCGACCATTATCCAGCTAGATTATCCTGCTAGATACATTTGTTTGAAAAAAAATATTTTATAGAAGATAAAAGAAAGGTTTTTTTTTTTTTTTTTTTTTTGTAAGGTGATCGGAAAATAGGTGCTAACGGATGTTTAACAGTTGTGTGTTCATAAAAAATGTAAAAAAAATTAATAAGTAGAGGTTTGAGTTGTTAGACCACTAAATATAAAAATATACAATATTTTTTTTTTTTTTTTTCTCATTTCTTTCCTCTGAATTTTTGCAAGGCAACTAGCCGTAGCAGAAGCTGTCCCTTCCTAAAATCTGCTTGCTAAACAGAATGCCAATTTCTGCCTTCATGTCTAAGCTCCACCCCTTCCAATCGATTTTTAACTGCCAAATTGATTAGCAGGAAATTCAAACATCTGTTACTTGGTTTTTGATTGTATTCTGTGACTATTCCATTAGAATATGACTGGAAGCATAACATGCCATACACGGCCTCCCCTCTAATTATCCTGCACTTATATCATTCACTGTCTATAAGGGGGGAGGGGGGTGTAATAGACCCTCATGCTGAATCTATAGGTATGTACCTCCGCAGGGGAATCTTATGCAATACACATTTGTGGTTTCAGCCATCTCTGGGAATATACACTGACATACACCATACATACGCCTGGTACAATCATTGAAAAAGCATTGTATGCACAGTATTCCAGATTCTCTTTAAAGAGAACCTATCAGCACAAACTGACCAAATAAACCACAATCATCTCGTCATGCAGCTTAACACCTTCCAGATCATGTTCTTTTTGTGGTCCCAAAATAGTGGCATCGTCCATAAAATTAACTTTGAAGTAATATATAAGTTGGATAAAGTTGTAGAGGTGGAACTTTTTGCACTGGAGTCAAGCTCTCTCCGCCTCGGGACATCCCCTCTGCTGTGGTTTGATGATATGAACCAAACTTTAGGAGTTCTGGTTAGTAATGTACGTGGAAACGGGCCCTTCAGTTAGTGAAGGGGTCATTCTGTGGTGGGGAGAGCTTGACTTCAGTGCTAAACTCTCCACCTCCATGACATTATACAACCAATTTATATCTCACTTCAAAGTTGATTTTTCTAGTCCATTAACCACTCTGGTCCATTAAAGAAATGTGATCTGGAAGGTTAAGCCTCTTAACACTCTGGTAGTTGTTTATTGTATCAGTTGCTGCTGGCGGGTTCCCATTAGTGATCTCCAGTTATAGTTAAATTGATACAACTTTAGCCGCCTTAACCAACACTAAAGGGGTTTTTGAAGCTTTCCACTCCTTGCTGTTATGTCTTATGACAGATACTTGGCCATATGCAACCCGTTACATTATATCCACATAATGGACACCAACCTCTGTGTTCAGCTTGTTGTCCTATGTTGGTCCTTAGGCTTTGTCATCACGTTAGTGACTGTAGTCATGACAAGTAAGCAGGACTTCTGCGGGCCTCATGTCATTGACCATTTCTTCTGTGATTTGGTTCCTCTTCTCAAGCTTTCTTGCTCGGATACATCACCAGTGATACTGGAGAATATATTATTGGCTACTCCCTTGACATTGTTCCCACTTGCGTTCATCTCGGTGACCTACATTTACATCTTCATCAAAATCTTCAATATCCCATCTACTTCTGGCAGACAGAAGACTTTCTCCACCTGTAGCTCCCATCTGACCGTCGTGGGGATGTTTTATGGGACACTGGTTTCTCTGTATGTAGTTCCATCTGATGGATATTCGTTGAATGCTAACAAAGTTCTGTCTCTTGTGTACACTTATGTGACCCCATTATTCAACCCTATTATATATAGTCTGAGGAACAAGGAGATACAGGTTGCCTTAAGAAGATATGTTTTTCAGAAAAAGACAAAAATATAAGGGTTTCATAGAAGCTTCTGAATGTTCATGTTGCATGCCGTACTACTTAAACTTCTTAGGGACTGATCACTTTTCCAGACTTTTGTCAAGAGTATGTGACTTGAGATAAACTGACTTAATGTCCATCTTTTGACGTACGGGTTCGGTCATCTGCCCCAGACATATTAATGGATTGGTGGCCGAACAGCCAATCCGGCAAATGAGCGACGCTGGCTTCTAGCCGTGGCTTTGATTGACCAGGGAAACTCTCTGTTCATTTGCTGGATTGGCTGCCAATTTCGGAAATTTCGGCAATGCGTCCAGTTTGAGTGGCCGAACCCAAACAAGGACATAAAGTCCGCTCATCTCTACATGTGGCATATCCCTCCATATCCTGCAGCAAAGGAATACAATGGCATAAATCAACCATACAGACCTTTCCGCCAACCTTTTTTACTACTAAAAAATGGATTCAACGTCCACAGTTTTTATTGTAATTCCATTTTGAAACGCAAATTAATCGGAACGGGGATGAGTTGTCCCGACTGCATATGAAACACATATGACCAATGACGAGCACCATGTTTTACATGTAAACAATGCAAATACACGGTGCTCGTTACCAATCACATGTGTTTCAGTTAAATGCAATTGGGACAACTCATCCCTGTGCCGCTTGATTTGCATTTCAAAATGCAATTCAATGTAACGTGCGGTAGCTGCCTTTGATATAAGTGCAACATGTCTCATATTTATTCATATAATGGAGGGGCAACAATTGTGACAGATTTTCTGCTGTAGCAGACCCAGAAATGAGGCTTAAGACCGATACATTTGTAAGAAAAAGCAAGTAACCCAAAGGAATTACCTAGATTTTACCATTGATTACGTTGTATATGTAAAACGTGGTCTGTTTTTTAATTCGAGCCACAATTACAGGCAAATTCAGTCTAACTAAACCGATATCACACCAATCAATAAACATGGAAGAAAGTGAACGTCTGGGTAAATGATTTCTTTTAGACCTTACTGACAAAAGATAACTAGTTGACACACAAGGGCCAAAACCGATTTGGCAGATTGTGCAGCGATACGTAATCTGTGTGCGCTATATAAATAAAGGAATTATTATTATTAATTTGGTTAATGTGTATCCATCTTTGTGAAAAAGACCCTTTAAGCCCTGGCTATCGGTGCCCCTTTTTTTGTTTTTGCTCCCCACCTTCAAAAATCCATAACTTTTTAAAATTTTTCTGTGTAAAAAATTGTACTCGCAAGTATCACAATTTAATATTCCATGCCCAGGGGCGTTACTAGGAGAGGCTTGGCCCCATCGGTGATTTCTGCTTGGGGTCCCCCTTCCCCCCCATATGTAGGCTGCATTCACATAAACGTGTCCCTGGCCGTCTATAGCACATGTCTGGCACACTGGAGAGGAGGAGAGGTGATCACAACTCACCCCTCCCCTCTCCATAGAGAAAAGAGCCACATGGCCGTTCTTATGACCAAAGATAGGGCACACTCTATCACACTTTGGAACAGTAAGAACTGCTCACGCACTGACGCTATAGACGCCTATGAGGGAATTATATTAGGCAG
This sequence comes from Engystomops pustulosus, assembly GCA_019512145.1. Lineage (NCBI taxonomy): Eukaryota > Metazoa > Chordata > Amphibia > Anura > Leptodactylidae > Engystomops > Engystomops pustulosus. Next base: position 11,508,047 of record CM033647.1, on the reverse strand, counting down.
AAAATTTGCAGCCCGATATATGTCCCCCAGACGTTCGTGTGAATGTTCCCTTATACAGACATGTTTATACAATTACACACCTTTATATACTTACATACACACAAAGTTCTACACTCGTATACTCACACCCATATACATAAAAGTATACACTTATACACACACATTTATGCACTCATATATACATTTATAACTTATACAGTATATACACATCACACATACTGTACAAACATTATATACATACAGTATACACTCACCATATACACACATACATGCAGGCTTCAGCTTAGGAATGTAGTGGGGAGGGGCCCGGGGTCACGTCCTGGCCGGCACCCGGCCGTGTGCCCCCAGTCCGCTTATCATGGGGCCATTGGTTCCAGTAATCCAGTAAGTACTTGGTTCCAGTAATCCATGACCTTAGTTTGCTTCTCTATTATAAAAGACAACGTCTGGATGTGAAACTAAGCTTGTGCACTCAACTTCTTTGGTCGACCATCGTGAAGCCTGTTCTGAGAGGAACAGAGATTGTTTTACCGCTGTTTGGTCTTGGCCACCTTGTTGCACTCATGGTCAGGGTGTTGGCATTCTTCCTATAGCCTTGGACATCTTTATGTAGATCCTCAAGTTGCCTTGCCATGAGGTGAAATGTTGAACTTCGAGTGACCAGCACAAGAGAGTGTGAGAGCAACAAGTCCAAAATTACTACCTAATCAGGGGCGTAACTTGAGAGGATGCAGAGAGTACAGTCACAACCGGGCCCAGGAGGTTTATTCGGCCCATTAGATCTCATTTTTCCACATAAGACTAGTACAATAAACCATACATTATAGTCAGGGCGTTGCACGGACTTTGCATTGGGGCTCATTCGGACGCTGCACCGAATCCCCATTAACACCTGGCACCTTGTAACACTAACAGGTCACCAGACATCAGGGCAATGTTTGTGTGTAGAGAAGGTGGTATTGAATCTACTGAATGTATATGTGTTATAAAATTAAAAATTATGTTTCTACTAGTGTCCAGTGTATATAACTTACTTTATCAATGGGCAGCATAATTTACAGATAGATAAGCTCCATACATAAAAGAAAATTTCCGGGAATATGAACGTCTGATACAAAAACCCATGATGCTATAAATGAAAGATTACAACAAAACTCAATGTCGTTAATCACAAAATGGAGCTTTCTATACTTTGTTTTTATGATTCACAAAACTTTATGGGCTTTCTAAAGAAGGTGGAGTTATCTCCAACATGGCTGCCATTAACAACTACAACTCCCATGAACATCTGGTTCTCAGTAAAAGCTCCTCCCTCTCATGCTCTGCTCCCAGTGATGATGTAACAGACTGTCCTGCTCTGTTACCATAGTAATGATGTGTAACTGCCATCACTGCACATTACACTGGCCATACCATTTTGCAAAGTTTGCAAAGAGATTTACACTCATGCATCTGAAAACAATTGCTAAATTTTGTGCAATTGCAGTGAAAAGTTTTTTTTTAATCACAAACAATCTCCAGTGCAGAGCAGGAGTAGGCAGGGGTTTGCTTAAACATTTGAGACTTTTGTGTGACTTTTCGGACAAAAGTTTCAAAAAACCAACAAACTCACCGGCCTCATTTATCGACCACTAAGATAAATCAAACAAGCCCAAAACCTTACAAAAATCCCCAAAACTTGTTTCCAGAGATGGATGCTGTCCCGGCTTCACTTCCCTTATCGTGAGATGAGGCACCGATGTGGGATCTCATAATGTCTCATTGGAATCCAGTATTTAAGCTTATATTTTTTATTTTTCTTCCTTTTAAAAAAAAGGGGATTTGGGACCCTAAACCACAAGTTCATAAGGACCTGTAGTTGGTTTAGGTTCCCAAATCGACCTGACGGGTCTTCAAGATAAATGTCCTCCTTGTGTAAGTTGCCAATTGCTGTATTTGTGAAGATGTCGGGTAGGCACAGTTTCTTGGTAATGATGAAACTACTTCATTGTAAAGGTAGTGGGCAGACAACCTAGGACTTTATTTTTGTAGTGTTTTATTTTGTAATTTTCCCTGCTGCAGAGAAGCTAATAAAAGCCTGGAGTGGACCCCACTAGTCTGGAGTGGACCCTACTTGTCCGGAGTGGACCCTACTAGTCTGGAGTGGACCCTACTAGTCTGGAGTGGACCCTACGTATCTGGAGTGGACCCTACTAGTCTGGAGTGGACCCTACTAGTCTGGAGTGGACCCTACTAGTCTGGAGTGGACCCTGCTTGTCTGGAGTTGACCCTACGTATCTGGAGTGGACCCTACTAGTCTGGAGTGGACCCTACTAGTCTGGAGTGACCAAGTAACAGATGCGTCAATTTCCTGTAATCGATCAATTTGGCAGTTAACAAAGCGTATTGGAAGGAGGTGAGCTTAGACATGAAGTGCAAGATAATTGTGATCCTGTTTTAGCAAAGCAGATTAGTTTTTGAAGGATAGCTTCTGCTACGGCTAGTTGCGTTGCAGAATTTCAGAGGAAAGAGGATTAAAAAAAAAGATTTTTTTTTGTATATTTTTATATTTAGTGGTCTAACAACTCAAACCTCTACTAACTTTTTTTACATTTTTTATGAACACACAACTGTTAAACATCCCGCACCTATTTTCCGATCACCTTACAAAAAAAAAACAAAAAAACAAAAAAACAAAAAAAAAAAAACCTTGTAAGTTGCTCATAATTAAATTTTTTTTAACGTCAATGCATTAGCAAAGTCCTTGAATGGTGGTTCTTGTAGGATTGCTCTTGTCACGCAATGACTGGCAGTAGACCACTGGACCAATGGCTTACCACTAGATTTTTTTATCAATCTAAAGGGTTATGCTCGCAAGCGGTGATAACATCAGAAACCAGTGACCTCGTACTCACATATACCTGTGGTCGGTTGTAAAAAGGAGTCACGTGAGGGACGAATCATCTTTGTAATAGTGTCGACATAAGACACACTATACTCAATACTGATACTTCTAGGCGGCTCTGCATATATACTACAGAACTACAAATCATAACCAAATATCCTTAGAAAGGGTTGGCCACCAATAAAAAAAAACAACAAAACACTTCCTTAACCAGGGTAAGTATAGGTAGCAAACAGGGTAAGTGGAAGAACCTAGGTACAATTTGTAGCCACAGTCACAACCCCCAGGCGCACGGCCTAGAGGACCCCCTGTGACATTGTGTCCGTCTTCTAGGGGAACGGAGGAGGCCATGCGCCATACTGAAAGCAGCGTCATAACCTTAGTCACAACCACTCCAATTTCATGTCTTGAGGGGAGTGACAAGTATATCTTGTGTCCCTTCCAACCCAGAACATAAGTGGTTAGTATGGAGGTTGATAAGCATACACAGACTGCATGGCCTCCCCATTGCACAAACAGGACATACACTAAGTCCTGAGTCTTGCTACTGGGCGTTGGTTTTATATACGTGACCCACAGCTACTTTATCAGAGTACCAATAATTCAAGTCTAGTGATTGGATCCTTATAAATTGAGAGGAAAGATGCGGAGGACTCTGTGCCAGGTCCCTAATTTGTTGCCTAACAATTATTATAAAATATATACATTACATAATATTGCACGTTTAAAGGGATTTTATGTGCAAAGCTGAAACCTTTTGTGGCCGAGGAAGGTGCTAATAAAAACATAGGAATATTTGCCTACCTCTGGTGCCTTGACCACTCTGTCCTGATCGGCACACATACAGCAGTGATGACATCACATTGACCTCATTCCTGCAAATGTGATTGTTTCAGTGGTCACCCGAGTCTTTACACTCTCCCTCAATGGACCATAAGAGGTAGAAGCTTACTCCATGTTTTTTAATTTTTTTTTTTTTTTTTTATATTTACCGCCAACCACTAAAAAAGTCTTCAATTAACCCTTTAAATAGTGATTTCCCTAAAGTGCAGTCATCAGGGAATAACACTAGTTGTTTACAAGAAAAAAAAATTGCTAAAAAATTCCCTTTAAGCAATAGAAAAAAAAACAAAAAAAAAAAAAAAAAAAAAAAGGTTCAGTTTTAACCCTTTGATGAACTTTTATGATACTACAACCACACAGTCACATATATAGATGTCTCGCTGGATAGGACCACCTCATATCTAAAATTTGGATGCTTTATCTCCGCATATACAGCGCCTCTCATGTTTTAACTGGTACTACAAGCTCACCTGCATAATAACTATGAAACCGTTCCAGCTGCAATACCACAGACACAGCCACAAAACAGAGGTGGTGCTATTCCCAAAAGAAAAATATAATGCAGACATCTTTTTCAAATCTGATAGACCCTGCAATAAAAAAAGTAGCATTGTCTCGGAAAGAGAGTGGACTATTGTTTATGATTAGTTTCAATTCACTTTCAGTTTGTTTTCATGAAATTATTATATTGTGGCAAATTTATAAAAAGGCAAAAAAAAATTTCATAAATAGAATTCCCCTCATGAGATCAGATTTGGCCTCACCCTTCAGGTAGGGAGGATTGGCAATGTGGGTAATGATGTAATCTCTGTGCACCACTACATGTGACGCCCGGCGTGACTGTATACACACATTATAAATACTAGTATAAAAGTGGGGCATCCGCAGTTAGGGAGTGAGTGTAGAAATATAATACATCATTTTGATAGTCTTTGACCTGCTACATAGGGAGGCAGAAGATGGCGGCTGGTTGAATATGACCCGTATCGGGGGTCACTTGCGGAGGCATGCCGCTGCGTCTGCTTGGCACATGGTGGGTGCCTCACAAGCCACTTGGAGCAGATGCCCTGCACCACATCGTCATTGATGTTGTACGCTTCCTGCCATACTTCCTCACCACTCGATGGCTTTCTTCGTGTTCCTGGTGACGGCGGTCAGTAGGCGGACGCATCATAACGGCAGGCCAGAACGCCTTGATCTCGAGTGGAGGAGAAGGGCGTCAGTACATTATATTGGATGCCTGCAGACATTGAAGGCAAGTGTAATCTAGCAACAGCATGCCAACAAATTTTTACTTCTCCCCATTTTCTCAAATAAAAAGACGGCATTTGCAAGATTCAGAACAAGTGAAATCTATTTTCACCTTGCTGGTGTATTTTAAGAGGAGACTCTGCCCTTTTAAATGTCACAAGGATTACACTTGTCTAAATTACTGTTGGGAGTGTCATTTTCAATTTCATGAGAGTGCAGCCGGACCGTACTTAAGTACATGCTCAAACTTTCTACATATTTTTTTTTTCTGTATGGTGACAAGTTCTCTATTACGGCCATATAGCCATCTGCCGTTCATTCAGCTCGCATTACAGCTGCCATAGAAGCTTGTTCACGGGGTCCTTGCTGTTAAAACCAATGGATTATCTCATGTCCACCATCACCTAGAACACAACCTTATACCCAAATAAGGGGAGATTCCCCTCTTTAAATATGACATCACAAACGGTTTCCAGGTGCAACAGTATCAGAGCAGTATGAAGTGTGTCCCTCTACATCTGACAGATGCAATGGAGGTGGCTCATAGTAAGAAAGGTTCATTGCCAACATTGAAAAATTAGGCACACAAGAACTTCACAATTCAGTTTTGGAATGTTCCAAGAAGTAAAAATTAAAAATAGGTTAAACGTAATTTTTAATTAAATAGGTTGAACATATTCGAGGGCTAGTTTCAGGGGAATGCCTTAACCATTAATTCTTCGAGACACTTACCTTGATCTCGTCACTCTTCATGCCTTGGATGAGTAAGTCTAGTTCCCTGAAAACATAAATAAAATAGTATAAAACCTGTTACCCAGGATAAGAACCACATCACCCGGGACAAGCTCTTACAAGACGACATCGCCTGGATGCCAATACCTCACCTGACTTGCGCCAACTGCAAGAATCCAGTTTTGGTCGCAGAGGATCAAAGTTTCACAGATTGTGTGTCCATTAGCATGAATAGGGCTCCATGTGGTTACTGTTTCGTGTAGTCTTAAGTTATAGGACACATTCTGGACCAGCACCCCTGGTTTTGTGTCAGCAATTCCCACCATTGAGCAAAGCTTATGTCCCATCTAGAGGGCGGTGATCAAAGGCCCGTTTTCCTTCGAAATAGCGCACACACTGTCTAGTGGGTGTGTGGTGCAGTATGACACCAATTCGGATTTACATCAAACAGCAGCCATAGTTTATGCAAATTCTGACCCACCCCCCGCCTCTCCCTAGGGCAATACAATAAGCTCAACGTCTTACATCAGAATCAACCGTCGGGCATTTCTTCTACAGATCTCAGTAGATCAGATCGCAGTCCTTCTCGCGGCGATGCCGGACTCGCTGACGCACTTCACAGCTCGCAGTGATCTCAGATAGCCTCTCCTCTGACCAGCGCTGCACACTTTGCTGTACCCTGGTTAATGCGTCAGCTGAAAATCCTGAATGAAAAGTGAATGACAATCATTCTAAAAGGAACACTCCAGTCCGAGCAATTCATTGGAGATATTATACAAGGTGCAGGACCTAGTGCGGAGGGCGGACTCCTCTCATTGTATTCGTAGAACCTGGAGTCCTGCACAAGGTTAACGTCAAGTGGGACTGGACGTGTCCCTTAAAGAGCAGAAGATGGGGCATTACTGTTACAGATCTTATTTCTCATTTCATCCGTTTTTGCTGGGATCGGCACAATCTAGGGCACTTCGTGCTGCGAGGATAAACAAATTTGTAACTGAAGGAACCCCACCTTTATGGCACTTCATGTTCCACATGATGTCACCCACCAACAACAAGAAATTGGGGACTTAGACTTCATGTTTAAATAATGGTCTTAATCTCTTCCCTACAGAATCAGATTTCCCCAAAATTAAAGGAGAGCCTTAAAAACCTCTGTGTAGCATGCTGTGTCAAACAAATTCATTAAAGGGAGATCCTGGGATGACTAGAAGACCAATGTGAGACCTTACGGCTTGGAATACATCGGTCACAACAACTTACCTGAATCACCGAAGGCATTCCAAACCTTCTCTTCTACATTCCTTCCCTCCCAAGTTATACCTAATATACAATAAAAGATACACATTGAATATTTCAAATTTATTATAACTGATGCTGCGTGTTCCCTCCCACACCAGTTCCTGCAATCCACAGCTATTGGCTGCAGTCCAACACCACCCACCCAATGCCACTTCTGCTCGCAGCTATTGGCTGCATTCTCACCCACAGACTACCTGCTTTGTCTACCCCCTGCGGCCCCACTATTGATTAGCACTTACTGGAACACATGAAATGCTGGGCTTCCAATGTTGCTGAGCTATCAGCCCTGGTATCTGATCTTGGATTTGCCGTCAGAGAGGAAGGCCCTGGAGCAGAGGATGTGCTTAAACTCTTGTCATCTAGCACATGTACATATATATCTAACACATTCCTCCTCTGCTCCAGTCTCCTAAATGCCTGACCACACAGTGGATTACAGTGATCAAGATACTGGACTGAGAATCAGCTAACAGACTGCACCCACCCGGCTTTGAGATAAGGAGAATACACAAGCTGTCCACTGAATCAATGAAGTAGCCCCTACTTATGATACTGATATCCCCATGACTACCGAGGGGCTGGATGAACAGGTCTATCAATTGTAAGAAGACACCTAACTTGATGTCACCACCAGCATTACCTGCAGCACCATCACCCCCTTGGTTATAATTTGGGTGTGCACATGATCGGCGTAAGAAAACATATTGTGAATCACATTTTTTTACGTCCTATATATTGTTATATGCGTCTTTAGGTCTGAGCTGTCAAGTCGCCTGGCGCTCACCCTTGTAGGCCACTTCCTGACCATATCGCCTCGCTCCCAACAACAAGTAGGAGCGGCGAGTCGTTTACTACCTCCGTCGCAAAGCTCCCGCACCTCCTGCAGGATACTTGTGATCTCCATCTCGAAGTTTCGCGGTGTTGTTAATGTGGCCTGAAGACAATGAGCCAATAAGATAAAACACACAGCCAAGTCACGGGGCGTATAGTAAGTAGTTTATCTCAGCTGACAGCGGCCCCCACAGGGCAAATCAAACATTACACATCCCTGCGTGAAAAGATAGGTGCCTGTAGGTGCGAATCGGGCAATAGGTCCTCCCACGCAACAAATGAGATTGAGACTCATGAATTATGGGACTCTCGCTTTATCTATAGTATCATATTTTTATTACAATTTATATGTATTTATTTGTGTAATTGTGTCTGTTGGGATTGCGCCTGCAGACACAATACCGCGCATTAGGTTTATTACTCAATCTTTGCGGGGAATTTAACCTGACATCATCAGTGTCGTCATTTTCTTCCTAAACGTATCGAAGGATTCATCCTTATGTTCGATCCGGGAGGCTCCTGTAAGGAGATTTTCAGGTGACTCCTTGGATTTACAACACGTCAGTTGTTGGCCAAGTCACGGTAGTTTTTGGACTTTGTGTCGAGAAAATAATGTTGAGGTCATGGCGCGCGAAACTCGCCTGCGATGTTCCAAAGTCACAGATCGGATGAAGCTCTTTGCAAACACGAAGTATAGGGCCAATTCACACCCCTTGCGTGATCAGTCTTGAGTCGCAGACGAAGGGGAGCTTTACCATCATCCTGACTGCTCATGACACACATTACTTGGTTTTTGATTGTATTCATTTCTAGGTCCTGGGGAAAGAATCGGAACAGTTACAACTCTTATGGTTGGTCATTTAGCCTTCTTAGTTTTCCAGAATCGGGGATGTAGTCATCTCCTCCTATTATGGCAGACCTATCATTCAGCAGCATAAGAATGCAGTTACATATTGCAGGGCCGTGCTGATCATCATGTAGGGATGATGTCTGTGTGTAAATCTCCTGTATCGCTTGCATAACTCTTATGTAATCTTATGACCCCCAACGCCCTCTGACAACTTTGTTCTGGGAAAATATTCTGATCTATGCAATATTTGTAAATGCTGCTTCTTCCTGATTTGCACTGTGATCCTTGCACTTTACACTTGTGTATTTTATACAGTTATGTGCAAGTTTTTCTTGTAGAGTCCATGACTAAATAATCTTAGATGTTGGGGGGGGGGGGGGGGGGGGGGGGCTTTTGTCTAACACAAAATAAATGACAAATTTATCAAATAAAGATTCTTTTTTTTTTTTTTCAGAATAGATGTGTCCTCAGTTTTATTTATATATATTTTAATTACTGTGGTTGTATAATAGTAATGAATTGATTGAATCTCAACTGTCTGCCAGAAATCTGTCTTCCATGCATTGCTCTCTACATTTTGGGACGTAAGAATTTCCCTTCTTAGACTTTGCCAATTAAGGCTGTCTTGCAGGCGTGTGGTGACTTGTAGCCATTGATGCTTCACTAGAGGATTCTGGGGAAAATTGCAAATACATTGACTTTAATCCCCACATGTCATTAGGCTTCCTGACAGTCATGCTTGATAAGGGAGCTTCATTACAAGGTAGCTAAGAGGCAGTTTTTTTCCTTATCCGATCTTGGAAAACATCTGCTTTGTGAATATTGAGATGATGTAAATGAGCCTCTACCCTTGTCCTGCAGAGTCTGTTATGGACAGTACAGTATGTTCCCGGGGGGCTTGTTTTCTGTACATTTTTGCTGACATGATTGTGAGTACACAAGACCTGTTTGGACAAGTTTAATGTACAGCCAGGTTAAAAAACGCAAGACCCTGACCGGGAGGGTTCAGTCTGCAGATCGCACAGCACAGGGATGGCCTGGAGATTCCTGCTGCTACACTCAGCGTGCCTGGTGGTGGCTTTGTTGAGTATTTTACCTTTTGGGTCCTTGAGACCGATTTCTGAAGAAGTAGAAGAAGGATCCCCTGAGACTGTCTCATTGGCCGAAATCAATAGTCCATCTGTCCTCCAGCCCCGCGGGAGGAAGCTGGACCCCGTGGCCCAGGTCAGCTCCGATGAGTTCAAACTTGCAGCGGTAAGAATTTCCTATAAATTGTTCGTCCCTATTGCTAAACCTACTCCGAATGTATCATATTTGTCGAGGCAATGCAGTCCCATATCATAGACTGATCTCTTCTACATCTATATTAGACCTCATACGTATTTCTCATGGAATACGCAACCTTACAGCGTTCAGTCCAGAAACTCTGGGCTCTAACACCGGCGCGGTCTCCCGCCAACTAGTGACTTCCACCTTAAAACCTCCCCGAGAGCATCTTGACCTAGTGTAGGATTTGTGCTGATCTCTCTCTATCTGTACCAATTTATACACATCTAATGTAAAATCTCAGACAATATATTTTGGACTGTAGGTAAACTTTTCCAGCTCAGCTACATCTGTAAGGTATGATAATGGGATGTTAGGACTAGGTGTCCCGAGGGCACAGAAGATCCTGTGAAACCCTGTGACTATTCCATTAGAATATGACTGGAAGCATAACATGCCATACGTGGCCTCCCCTCTAATTATCCTGCACTTGTATCATTCACTGTCTATAAGGGGGGAGGGGGGTGTAATAGACCCTCATGCTGAATCTATAGGTATGTACCCACAGGGGAATCTTATGAAATCCACCTTTGTGGCTTCAGCCATCTCTGGGAATATACACTGACATACACCATACATACGCCTGGTACAACCATTGAGAAAGCATTGAATACACAGGTTCTCTTTAAAGAGGATCTGGAATACTGTCAGCACAAACTGAGTCAAACTACAATCATTATCTTGTCATGCAGCTTAACACCATCCAGATCACGTTCTTAAAACGTATCGTCCATAAAATTAACTTTGAAGTAATATATAAGTTGGATAAAGTTGTAGAGGTGGAGCTCTTTGCACTGGAGTCAAGCTCTCCCCGCCTCGGGACATCCCCTCTGCTGTGAGTTGATGATATGAATCAAACTTTAGGAGTTATTGTTAGTAATGTACCTAGAAATGGGACCTTCAGTTAGTGAAAGGGTCATTCTGAGTGGGGGGAAAGCTTGACTTCAGTGCTAAACTCTCCACCTCCATGACGTTATACAACCAATTTATATCTCACTTCAAAGTTGATTTTTCTAGTCCATTAACCACTCTGCTCCATTAAAGAAATGTGATCTGGAAGGTTAAGCCTCTTAACACACTGGTAGTTGTTTATTGTATCAATTGCTGCTGATGGGTTCCCATTGGTGATCTCCAGTTAAATTGATACTTTAGCCGCCTTAACCAACACTAAAGGGGTTTTTGAAGCTTTCCAATGATGCACCCACAGATTACACGACCAAAAATACATGTTTTAATACATCCAAAAATATGACCACTGCATAAAAATGACATACCGAAATGTATTTTAGGGTACGGAATCAAAACTAATCTTGCTACATAGATACAGCATCAGTACCACGTTGACTACACACTAGATGGATATAGATATATAGAGATATAGATATATATTAGGACCAAGCCTACTACATAGAGCACAAGAACAAAGATAAGTATATTGAAATAAGGCCACATCAAAGATTACTACATAGATACAGGACTAGAACCAAGCAGAGTTGGACAGACAGCCTTATTATCACATTGGGAGTAATTTACTAAGGGCCCGATTCGCGTTTTCCCCACGTGTTACCCGAATATTTCCGATTTGCACCGATTTCCCCTGAATTGCCCCGGGATTTTGGCGCACGCGATCGGTTTGTGGCGCATCAACGCCGGCATGCACGTGACGGAAATCGGGGGCGTGGCCAAGCGAAAACCCGGCGGATTCGGAAAAACCGCCGCATTTAAAACAATAAAAGTGGCGCTTGGGACGCGCTTACCTTCACTTAGTCCGGCTCGGTGAATTTCCGGGCATTCGGATGAATTTCAGCGCAGCAGCGCCACCTGGTGGACGGCGGAGGAACTGCCTTGATGAATCCCGGCCGGACCCGAATCCACCACAGAGAACGCGCCGCTGGATCGCGAACGGACTGGGTAAGTAAATCTGCCCCATTGTCTGATGCTGGAGGATAAATCTGACTTCACCGATGATGGTAACCAACATGGAGACAGATGATAAAGTCACAGCAGAGGAGATGCTGCAGAATTGTGAACTCATGAGTCACGCCAGCACTTACTTTAAATCTGGAGACCCCACACATAACGACTTTGATCGGATGAGCTTCATGCATATTAAACACTAAAATGTTAGAACCTTCATAACACTCGTTATTTACTGTACAGTAGCCAATACATTAATGTTGCCCCCACAGTAGCCAATATAGTCTGTGCTCCCCCCACAGCAACCAATATAGAAACAGTGGCCCTCCCGGTAGCCATTAGTCATATTGCATATAGCTACAGTGCCCCATAGACAATGGGAAAAAAATAAAACTTTGTGCTCTCCTCTTCATCTCTCTGATGCTCTGAAGCTAAAAGTGACTCTGCTATGCTCATTTCTCCATGACTTTGGAGGTGATTTTGGATCGGTCAACCATCTATGGTGTAAGGGTCTCTGTTTGAAGATGTCATAGTAATTAGAATTTGGCATGTGCAATGTTAATATGCTTGATCTTTAGGTTTGCTGAGTTAAGTATTGGTCTTTTTGTGATATTTTGAACGAAAAGTCCCTGTTACTTTTCATCTGATGGAAATAAGTAATGCACATAGGATTCATCTTTAGATAAGGTAGACAATAGAACTTTTTGATATTCCACTTTTGTTATCCACCAGGACTATCTGATCCAGTTTGGCTACCTCCCTGATGAGAACATCACAGACTATGGTGTTCCAGACACTCCGTTTATCCCGGAGGACCAGCTACCTGAGGAGTTCATCAGTGGACTGGAATGGTTTCAAAGACAGAACGGGCTAAAAGTCACAGGTGAGCTGCAGAAACCCAATGAAGATTGATGACCACCCAAGTTCCATTGAACGTTGGACTGCTATCGATGGTCTATTCAGAACAAGGCCCTTTGTAATGTATTCACTGCCTCTGTATTATTATCCTAAGGCGATCACCCTTGGAGACAACTTACCCATACCTGTATGTGGTCTTTTGATATCCTTAGTTATGTTTAAAGGCTTTTTTTTGTAAGTTGGGCATTTTACTTTCCTTGTAGCTACCGATAGTTGGCACAGGAGGCCACTTTCTTCTTTTACCATCCATGGTGCAATGCCAGATCTCCTCAATGAAAATCGGTACCTCCAGAATGAAATTTGAATAAGAAAAACTTTACTGACCCAGACATTCTGCGTTTTTTTGTTTTTTTTTTCAATCCCACATGTACTATACACTGACCTCCATTAATTTTTCTTTCTCCAGGTAGACTGGATGATGAAACTAGTGATGCCATGAAACTGCCCCGCTGTGGCAAGCATGAGCAGCGCATGTCCTATAATGTGGGCGCCAAGTGGAACAAAGATACTCTAACCTATAAAATCATTAACTCTACTGCCCGGCTACCCGAAAAGCTGGTCAAAGAAGAGCTTGTTAAAGCCCTGAAGGTACAACATGGCGTAGACTTGACCTATGAAGGTGTTAAAAGTCCAAATCCCTATTTACTTGGAGACAGAATTTGACCAAGTGTATATAGTTCTTAATTGTAGGAGGAGGCCAAAGAAATCCTTTTCTGTCACAACCTTATCTTGCCCATGGGCTCGTCCGATGACCCAAACTAACAGTCTGTTTTGTAATTTGTAGGAGTTGCTGAGCCCAAATCCAAAATTTTTACTAGGCCCCCAAATATAACGTATCTTGCATGCAATGTAAGTGCTAGTGTCTGAATACATGTAAAAGAGACACTTTATGGGCTCCTTGGGGTTCCTGGGCCCGGCTGCATTTCCAGGACCTTCTACAACTTATACCTTTGTATCCCCAACATCCATAATGTGATGATATACTCTAGCTGTATCGTTGGCACCAATGTTACCCCTGCTTGTTTGCAGGTCTGGGAGAGTGTGTCCCCTCTGAAATTTGTAGAGGTTCGTGTCAATCAAACAGCCGACATCGATATGTTCTTTGTGTCCGGACGGCACAACGATGGAGAGAGGAATGCTTTCGATGGTCCAGGTCGTGTTCTTGGCCATGCCTTCATGCCACCATTCAGCAAATCTAAGAAGGCCATTGATGGAGACTTACATCTTGATAATGATGAGACATGGTCAATTAATGAAAAGAAAGGTACCTATATATGTGCCGTTAATATTGACCAGCACCTTAATTTATCGATATATCATTCATATTACCAATTTTTATGCTGTGTTACTGTAGGTGTGAACCTTTTGCAAGCAGCTGCCCATGAGCTTGGACATGCCTTGGGACTAGATCACTCCACTGTTCCTGGAGCCCTAATGGCCCCAACTTACAAGGGCTACAAGCCATTGTTCCAGCTTCATAAGGATGATATAGAAGCCATCCAAGCTCTTTATGGAAAGCCCTCAGAGAAGAAGACAGAGAAGGTAATTTCACCTACCGTTCCATCCAGTCCTGCTAAAGCCGTGACTCCCAGTGCTGCGAAAAAGACTGTCACCTCCAACCCCAAGGTTACCGAAGACAAGAGAGACCCAAAGAAGCAGTCTATCGTCAAGTTATGTAGTGAAGAACCAATTGACACTTTTGTAGCTACCAAGGAGGGTTCTATTTACCTATTCAAAGGTAGGTATGGTCAGATATAACCTACTTTGGATATTATTATATAACCACCCAACTACGATGCATGAATAGCTTAACCTTGTGCAACCCCTTCAATGTTAATCTACTGTTTTCTAGGTGAATATTTTTGGGATCTAAATCACGGAAAACTACCAATGACCCCAAAGAAGAAATACCCACAGCTGATTTCTACAAAGTGGAAAGAACTTCCAGCATCAATTGATGCATCAATTAGAATGCAAAACCCAACAGCAGGTCAGGATGGGAAGATCTTCTTTTTCAAGGTATTTTGACTGTGGTCGATTGTCAATGTTTCAATGACCTTGAGTATGGACTATTAATGGCGGAGTAAGGAGCTCTACAATTAACCTTACAAATAACCTTTCCCTAAAAAGAAATCAAAGGGTAATAGGCTATTTAAATCAAAATCATGCTCTAAACCAGAGATGGCAAACCTTTTAGAGACAGTGTGCCCAAACTACAACCAAAATCCACTTATTACCGTGAAGTGCCAACGTGGCATTTTAAGCAGTAACTTATTGCTTCCTGTTCTACCACATCTTTCAATCATATCAGCCGCCTGAGGCCACCAATACAAATGAAAGAAGGAGGGCAAATTCAGACTATCATTGTTGCTTCTCTCCAGGGTCTCTCTGTACAGGAAGAATGGTGGGTCTAGCACCAGTTAATGAAGTGTCGCAGTAAAATAGAGCTGACAGCAGCATCTCTTAAGTTTCCTGGGACTGCAGGAAGATTTGATGGATTTGGTCCTGTTTGGTGAACTCTGTCCTGGGGTAAAGGCCTGAGTGCCCACAAAGAGGGCTCTGAGTGCCACCTCTGTCACCCGTGCCATAGGTTTGCCACCACTGCTCTAAACTAAGAATTTTCTAGTAATCGAGTTCTGTTGGCTTTGTGAGGGCTTTGGTTCCTCATATTTCCTCACGTTTCGGAGGGGGAACCTCCTTCCTCTGACATGTCTGACATGTCTGAGGAAGGAGGTTCCCCCTCCGAAACGTCACGACACACCGGACGTTCATTGTCTCAGTAAGGAGCCACCGCTGAGAACGTGTGAACTTTTCTATGGACTTTGGCAACGCACTCCGAAGTTTGGTGATGTACTGATGCCTTTATGTCTTGTTTAAATGATGAAAATATAAAGATGGATTGATATACACTGTCGGTCTCTTGGATCTATTGAAAAATGTTGCAGTGTTGCAAGGAGTGAGAGCCTTGTAAAAAGCAGACCGGTGTTCACACGTTCACCTATCATTTATAGCCCAAGCGGGTTATTTGTTTGGCTTTGGTTTCTCTTCAGCTTTGGTCTGGAATCCATGAAACAATTTCCAGAAGGACTAGAGACCACTACTCTATGGAGTACCAGAGCCTGGTAGTGGTCCCAAGCTTATAAAATCCACCAACTTTCAGACAGTTGGGTCATTTTGCTGGAAAGCCCAATCAAATTTTGGCAACTCATTTTGAATAACACTCATTTACCCAGAAATGAATGTTTATATGAATGTTCATCCTTTTAATCTTGAACACGTCCACCAACCAAATGTCATATGATCTAGCAAGAACCATAATGCACCAATGATTGCACCAAGTCAATGGAGCTACACAAGCGCCAATCCACTTCTTATATCATTATCTGGCTCGTGCTACCGGCTAATAGCCTTTCAGTATAAACAAGCTTTCGCAGGTTTTTGATCATAATTCATAATCCAATGAGTCATTAAAATATAAGTGAATTTTGCTCCCCTTAGAAGAAAAATGCTGTGGATATACACTATAAAAAGCTGCTGGCCCTATAGTCAGACCATTATTTTGTCCCTGTGGAAGAAACACAGGACAGAAGATGGCTGTTAGTCACATGTCCACATCACATGTCCTGCACAAGCCTGGGGAGGTCATGTGATCATCATGTCTCGCTGTAGTCGGCTGCTTGCAGTGCATCCAGTATGGCCGGTGTTGTGGTGTCATCTCAGTGAGGTAATGTGCAGTGATGGCAGTTACACATTATTACTATGGTAACAGAGCAGGACAGTCTGTTACATCATCACTGGGAGCAGAGCTGCTACTGAGAACTGAGGGATCATGGGACAAGTAGTTGTAGATGACGGCCATCTTGGAGATAACTCAAAATCAAACTATTTAAGCTCCGTTTTGTGATGACTGAGTTTTGTTGTATTCATTTATTCATAGTATTATGGGGTTTTGTATCATAAGTTTATTTTATTACCCAATTATAAGAATCAGATCATTTGGACTGAGCTCTTGTTCCAGGCACAGGAAACCCAGATTACCAGTGAACGACATGAAGGTCTGGATGAAGGCCACCAATGATCTTACCTTTATGGTTCATCCTAAGGATCTGTTGTTGTTCATAGTTGGATGACAAATTTGATTATAGAAATTTTAGTGTATAAGCAAGCAAAGCATTGTAGAGTATAATGTGTGTGTAGAGTGTACACATCTCCAAGATATTATCCAGTGTTCATAGACTTTTGTCATGGACACTTTGTATACTGACCTGCTTACCCCTGTATACATACAGAGATACTTCCATACACCATTATGCAACTTCCCAGATAACAGGTGCACAACCTTGATCCTGTAGTAGACTGTATACAGAGCTGACCGGTCCAGTCCAGCCATGTTTGTTCAGCCAGTAGGTTAGCACATGATAAAAATAATTAACCATTTGATAGATCTATCTATATTCCTTCAGCTCTACAATAATAAATGTGGCAGATTTTAAAGCTCAGAGCAATTTAAAAAAAAATTAGACTGAACCACAGCAAAAAATAAAGGAAAACATCAATCAAATTCCAATATTGAGCTACATCTTACAGCCGTGATCTGGCTAACCGCGCTGACTACATGTGCATGGAGGCTAACCGAGTGACTTCATTTTTAAGGGCGATGACTTTTTCCATTCTCCTCATGGGGTATGTGGTCCAGTAGGGAGATACAGTGGTTGGTGGACAGCCAGGTCTAATTTGTGTGGATAGCCTAATATCAGTTTGTGGACATTCTGGGGTAAGGTGTAAAGTGGAGGTGTCTTTGACCAAGGCCATAAAAAAGGTAAAAATGTTTTAGAACTGCCTGTATTATTCTGCATGTTGGTCGTCAGTGAATCCGTTGTGGCTAACCTGCGGCATTTTCTTCCGGTGGCCCCCCCAGCCTAATACTATGTAAACCTGCAGCATAACCAAACTGTCCTGAATTCTTAGACCTATTTTGGAGGTCTGTGACCTGGATAAGAGCCAAACCTATACAATACAGACTGGTCTACAAGTTTGTAAAAAATATCATGACGTTTTCTCGCTTCCCAGGGAGATCGGTACTGGAAATACGACAACGATCAACTGGAGGCCGGGTATCCAAAGCCGATTAAAGAAGGGTTTCCTGGTATTCCTAACAGCGTTGATGCTGCCTTCACACAACCTGCCATCGTCACAAAGGGAAACAAAGTAATTCGGGAAGAGAGAATTTTCTTTATTAAAGGTAAGACGACTATTGCTTGTAAGGTAGCAAAGGGCAAGGTCTTTCATTACGACCCCAATGCCATGCTCTAAAGAAGATCAAGAATCCTAATACCACAGCCTACAGAATGGGGTCTCTCACCTTTAGAGTAGGTTCTGGCTTCTGGCCATTTTTTTGAAGGCTCTTTGATGGGTCGAACATTGACACTCACAGATGACACTAGAGAGACCGTTTTCTTTCTACTGGATGAGAACTATTTGGCATGCTGCGTTCACTTTAATACAGGAAAACAGTAGAGCATTGCATTTGTTTTATTAGAACTTTATATATCTGTAGATCAGGGGTGCAAAACCTTTTTACATGTGACAGGCCCCCCTGTAATGCTGCAAAACATGAAGGTGTCACCAATGTTTCCACAAACATACATACAGCAAATGCCATACTCCAGCAGAAAAAAAAAATACCCCCGAAAACCTTTAAAAACATCATACAAAAAGTGCAGCACAAAATGCCATCCCAGAACTATCAAATCCAGAAACATCAAATAAAAAGTAATGCAAATCCAATACTAGAGGATATATAATAAAACAGACTCTGGGCCAGAGAATAAATAAACATGTAGACCCCGACTGTAAATAATACAGCCCCGGAGCAGACAGTGAATAATGAAAATCAACAGACCAGACCGTAAATATAGACCCAAGACCAGACAGTACATGATGCAGACCCAAGACCAGACAGTACATAAAAATAATTAACCATTTGATAGATCTATCTATATTCCTTCAGCTGTACAATATAAATGTGGCAGATTTTAAAGCTCAGAGCAATTTAAAAAAAATTAGACTGAACCACATCAAAAAATAAAGGAAACATCAATCAAATTCCAATATCGAGCTACGGATTACAACCGTGATCCAGCTGACTGCACCAATTACATGTGCATGGGGGCCAACCAAGGGACTTCATGGATAATAAAGATTTTGTTAAAATTTCGTCATGTCCCATTTTTTGTTCTGAAGGGCGATGACTTTTTCCATTCTCCTTATGGGGTATGGGGTCCAGTAGGGAGATAGTTGTTGGTGGACAGTCAGGTCTAATTTGTGTGGATAGCCTAATATCAGTTTGTGGACACTCTGGGGTGGATGTATCTTTGACCAAGGCCACAAAATGTGAAAACACTTCAGAATTGCCTGTACAATTCTGCATGTTGGTCGTCAGTGAATCCGTCGAGGCTAACCTGCAGCATTTTCTTCCGGTGGCCCCCTCAGCCTAATACTATGTAAACCTGCAGCATAACCAAACTGAAACCTGTCCTGAATTCTTAGACCTATTTTGAAAGTCTGTGACTCTGAGTAGAGCCAAATCTAAAAAGTATTATGACGTTTTCTCGCTTCCCAGGGAGATCGGTACTGGAAATACGACAACGATCAACTGGAGGCCGGGTATCCAAAGCCGATTAAGGAAGGGTTTCCTGGTATTCCTAACAGCGTTGATGCTGCCTTCACTCAGCCTGCCATCGTAACAAAGGGGAACAAAGTAATTCGGGAAGAGAGGATTTTCTTTATTAAAGGTAAGATGACTACTGCTTGTAAGGTAGCAAAGGGCAAGGTCTTTCATTACGAAGATCAAGAATCCTAATACCGCAGCCTACAGAATGGGGTCTCTCACCTTTAGAGTAGGTTCTGGCTTGGCTAAAATTCCTTGCCATTTTTGAAGGCTCTTTGATAAGTCTTTCTACTGGATGAGGACTATTTGGCATGCTGCGTTCACTTTAATACAGGAAAACAGTAGAGCATTGCATATGTTTTATTAGAACTTTATGTATCTGTAGATCAGGACTGCAAAACATTTTTACATGTGACAGGCCCCATTGTACTGCTGCAAAACATGAAGGTGCCACCAATGTATCCACAAACATACAAACAGCAAATGCCATACTTCAGCAAAAAAAAAAAAAATACCCCCCACAACCTTTAAAAACATCATACAAAAACTGCAGCACAAAATGCCATCCCAGAACTATCAAATCCAGAAACCTCAAATACAAAGTCATGCAAATCCAATACTAGAGGATATCTAACAAAACAGACCCTGGACCAGAGAATAAATAAACCTGCAGACTCAGAGTGTAAATAATACAGCCCCAGAGCAGACACTGAATAATGAAAATCTCCAGAGCAGACAGTACACAATACCGACCCGAGACCAGAGGGTACACAATACCGACCCGAGACCAGGCGGTACACAATACCGACCCGAGACCAGGCGGTACACAATACCGACCCAACACAATATACAGGCAGTTACAAGATAGGTTCTGTAGATTTTATTATGGTAACCCCAGTCAATTTTTTTTGGTCTCTGTGACAATTGGATTTTATAACTTTTGGATTGTCATCAGAACCAGGATTAATAATAAATCTTCATTACAGACACCTGTGATAACTGTTACAGCTGTTTACTGTAGCCTAAGGCTAAGGCACAGTAAATTACCAATATCCAGAGGTCCGTTTGTAACTAGGGGTCGTCTGTAAGTCGGGTGTTCTTAAGTAGGGGACCGCCTGTATTGTACTAAAATTCTATGATATTTGTAAACCATTATATATCAAAACATATTTCTATTTTCTTAAGGGAAAAAGTTCTACCTGTATGATCCAGCTGCCGGCAACAGCTCCAGCCCCCAGATGCTACAAGACGACTGGGTGGGAGTGAAGCTTCCCATCACTGCTGCCCTCAGCTTGAAGAATGAAATGTACCTCATCGGCAAAAAGAAGTTCCAGAAGATTCTTCTGCTCACGTACTCCCAGAACAGAGTCTACGGCAACATTCACCAGGCTAAAAACCTGGATCAGCTGATCGCATGTGAAACCACGAAATAACCAACATACTTGTAATATTCATGATCTACTACTAGTCACATGACTACTCATTTCTATGGCACGCTCATTATTATAACAATGTCTGTACAAATATGGGAAGATTTATCATCAAGTTTCTGAGGTAAAAACTGTTCTAGTTGCCCATGGAAACCAATCAGAGCTCAGCTTTCATTTCATAAACAGCTGTGGGGAAATGAAAGCTGAGCTCTGATTGGTTACCATAGGCAACTAGAACAGTTCTGCTCTGAGAGACTTCTGATAAATCTCTCCCATAGTGTTTATTCTGTAGGAGAGGTACCGTATATACTCGAGTATAAGCCGAGTTTTTCAGCACAAAATTTGTGACGAAAAACCCTAACTCAGCTTATACTCGAGTCTATGAAAAAAAAATTAACACTGTACTCACCTTTCCGACGTCCCCCGTAGGTCCTCTTCTGCTTCCAATGTTCCGGTGCCAACTCAGGTCCTTCAGATCCTCTTCGAGTTCTTTGTTCCTCTTCGGGTACCCTTGCAATGCCAGTGGCTTACAAACAATGATGTCGGCAAGCGGCTGATGTCATTCTGTGTGCCGGCCGAGTCTGAAGACCTGAAGAGGAGTCGAAGAACCGGAAGAGGATCGGAGGACCCGAGGCGGCACTGGAGCATCGGAAGCAGAAGAGAACCTACAGGGGACGTCGGAAAGGTGAGTACAGTGTTTTTTGGCTTTTTTACTACAACGGCTGGCAGGCTATATACTATAGGGGGCTGGCAGGCTATATACTATAGAGGGCTGGCAGGCTATATACTATAGGGGGCTGGCAGGCCATATACTACAGGGGGGGGGCTGTCTGGCCATATACTACAGGGGGCTGGCAATATACTAGGAGGCTGTTTCCAATGCATTTCCTACCCTTGGCTTATACTCGAGTCAATAGGTTTTCCCAGTTTTTTGTGTTAAAATTAGGTACCCCGGCTTATACTCGGGTCAGCTTATACTCGAGTATATACAGTAAATGGGATAAAAAAAAGTTATATTTTCAGTCTCTGTTAAAATAGATTTTAATTGTCCCTCTTATTTTGTGTTTCAAGATGGCGTCTTCTCGCTGGCCACCTCTTACATTGTAATGAATGGAAACTACAATAAAATGGTGTTTGCTATTTTTTCCAGTGTATTACATGCGCGTCTTCATGTGCAGATCATGAAGTGCCCTTTCCTTTTAACCTTTAGAGGACTCTGCCCTTTTTCATTTTTGCATTTCTGTTTTTTACTCATTCCAAAAGCAATAACTTTTTTTTTCATGTGTATGGGCTTGTTATCTGCAGGACAAAATGTACCTTTTAAAGTGAAATTAAAAAACACATTTGCGCCGTATTTTTGTGGGCTCTATTTTCATGGCTTTAAAATAATTCTTTATTAATATAGCGCACACAGAGTAAGCAGTGCTACACAGAGCTTGTCATATCAGTCCCTGTCCCCAATGGGGCTCACAATCTAATCAACCTACCCGTGTGTTTTGCAGTGTGGGAGGAAACTGGAGGACCCGGAGGAAACCGACACAGACAGAACATACAAACTCTTTGCAGATGTTGAGCCTAGGACTTGAACCCATGCCCCCAGCGCTGCATGACTGTAGTGCTAACCACTGAGCTACCATGATGCCCCTTATTTCATTCTGTGCTCCAAATGACACTTCCTCTTTATTCTTTAGGTCGGTTCAATTACCGGGATACCAAATTTATATAAGTTTTATTAGGTTTTAGTAGATTTAAAAAAAAGATGTAAATGAAAAAATTAAATCTTTTGTCCAAAAACAATATTTGCCATTTTTCCAAATTCTGAGGCCAATAACTTTTTCACACTTTGGTGTATGGACCTGTGTAAGGTGTCATTTTTTTGCGGATGTATTAACATGTATCACTTTATGACCTATAAGACTGTTTGATCAGTTTTTATCCAAATAATCATGGATGGAAAAATGGCGAAAAAGTGGCGATTCGGACATTTGGGTGCTATTTTCCTTTATGGTGTTAACGGCCAGGAATAATGTTAATAATATAATACAGCTGACACCTACTGTGTATGGAGAAATATCAGCCTGTGAGCTTTCTCCATACACCCCCCGCAGCAGAGGACGTAATAGTACATCCTGGCCAGCACCAGGACATAATAGTACGTCCCGGTGTGCGAAGGGCTTTTAAGGGAACCTGTCACCAGGAGGAGCCATTTTTAGCACTCCCCCAGTCCCCACAGAGCATAGTACATACACTGCCAAAGTGTTTTTGTATAAAAAAATAGGTTTTACAGAAAAAAAGATATGTTATATAGCACCTTTCAATACCATCTGCTATGTGGCTAGGCAGTTGTCCCCTGGGAGGGGCTGGAAAGGAGCAGTTTCCCCCCCCCACCCTGGAAACAGCTTCGCATGTGTCCTTTTCAAATATATGAAAAACCACCATCACTTGGCTTAGCGACGCCCCCTACTCCTCTACAGCCAATCCCGAGTGAGGGGAGTTATTCATATATTTGAAAAGGACACATGGAGGAGCAGTTTCCCAAGGGTGGGGGGGGGGACTGCTCCTTTCCAGTCACTCACAGTGGATGAGTGCCTACTCATACAGCAGATGCTAATGAAAGGTACAATACAACATATGTTTTTTCTGTAAAACCTATTTTTATACAAACACACTTTGGCAGTGTATGTACTGTGCTCTGTGGGGACTGGGGGAGTGCTAAAAATGGGTCTCCTGGTGACAGGTTCCCTTTAAGGGTGTTGCATGGGACAAATAACACTGATTAGCGTGAAGAGAGAAGATAGCAGATATAATACTTGATAGTCCAAATGGTTATATACTGAGCCGTATTGATGCTGCCTTAGGCACTTACTGTACTTATTATTTCGTTGCGTCAAGTGAAAGCCTCTTTCCCTAATTCCAAGGAAGTGATAAATATATATATTTTTTTGTTTTGATTAACAAATGGCAAACCAGGACTTTGCCTATTTTACCAGTTAATGCTATCACTAACCCCATTGCCATCATCCCAATACCCACCAACACCATTGGTGCACAGGGTATAGTAAATTTAGCAGGCTGTGGCATCCCCTGCCCTGTGTCCCGTCCGTTTTAAAAAAGTAATGAGGATAGTGAGAGGGGAAAGGGTAGAAAACTAGAATTACATGTTCCCCATGAGACTAATAAGACCTTGGATGTTGTATCCAAGTGAAAATTGTTAGGATTTACACCAGAGGCATAACTAGAGTCCATCGGGTCCCGGGGTAAAAATCCTAACAGGGCTCCCTCCCTCTTTATCTTGACAACCCCCATTACTGCTGCCCCTTTTGTATCTGTAGACAATAATAAAATACAGATGAGCACTTGTATGGTTCCTTATCTACTTTGTGGATACAGAACCAGAACGAAGCAGCTTACTACATAGTTAGTGGATAGGAACTGAGATTATAACATATGCCAGAACCAAGCACTTACAAATTCTGCCAATTTTTTCTAAATCTATTCAAAAAAAGGCAGCACTCAAAAAAATGACCAGAACCTACATTACTACATAGATACAGGGCCAAAACCCAAGAAGAATAAGACAGACAGCCTTATACTGCACCCCATTTATCACATTATCTCTCCCTGCTATCTCCCTGGTGTCCCAACCTAGATATCACCTCCAGGACCTGTGGTGATTTCAGAAGCATGTGACTGATCAAATGCCTTTTACATCACTTAAGGTCCTCATGCTGCTGAGAATAGTGACATGCTGTGCTGGAACAGGGTAAGAAGAAGATTTGTGTATTTGTGTATGTAGCAGTGAACACTATTGCTATATGTGTGTGTAGCAGTGATTCATGTGTTCCTATTTCTGTTTGTGTGTGTATAGCTGAGCTGTGTGTCTAAATGTATAGATGCAGCAGAGCTGTGTGTGTAAATGTATGGATGTAGTAGAGCTGTGTGTAAATGTATGGATGTAGTAGAGCAGTTTGTGTAAATGTATGGATGAAGAAGTGCTGTGTGTGTAAATGTATGGATGTAGTAGAGCAGTGTGTGTAAATGTATGGATGAAGCAGTGCTGTGTGTCTAAATGTATGGATGTAGCAGTGCTGTGTGTGTAAATGTATGGATGTAGTAGAGCTGTGTGTGTAAATGTATGGATGTAGTAGAGCTGTGTGTGTAAATGTATGGATGAAGTAGAGCTGTGTGTGTAAATGTATGGATGTAGTAGAGCTGTGTGTGTAAATGTATGGATGTAGTAGAGCAGTGTGTGTAAATGTATGGATGAAGCAAAGCTGTGTGAGCTGCTTTTGTGCGCCCAACAGGGATATTTTCATTGGTGTAAAACATATTCTTTTTTTTTTTTTTTTGGAAGACTAAATGTGTGGCGCATCTTACAGTCAGGAGCATCTTAATGGGGCACGGAGACTTAAGTTTTCCTCTATAATGGAGTGAACACTGAAAACCAGGAATGACGAGCCCTTATTTTTACTAAAAGTTAATTATTGCGAATTAGTGCAAAATAAACCAAAATAAAGATAATTCTTAATTGTAACATATTACATACAGATCCCCTTTGATAAGACACATTTTCCCAGGTAATTAGTCTCCAAGGGTCAGACACAACAATTTCTGATTGATTATGTTTTTCCTGGTTGATCATGGGTATAAGTAAATGAGATAAATACAATGCGATTAAAAATAATACTTCAGGACTATAAAACCATTTTAAAAAATTAGTTATTTGTCACTTTCCCAAAACATAGGATAAAAGTGACTAGAGAAAAGTTGCATATTAGCCCTAAACATGATAATTACACACAACTTCTCTTACCACAAAATAAACAAACTAATACACAGCATCCACAGAAAATGGAAAAATAAAAGTTTTGCCTCCCAGAAAATGGGGACTAAAATAAATCATTTCTTGAAAGTAAATTATTTTTCTATGCACAAGTAGTGAAACATATATACAGGCAGTCCCCTACTTAAGAACGTCCGACTTACAGACGACTCCTAGATACAAACGGACCTCTGGATGTTGGTAATTTACTGTTCTTTAGCCTTAGGCTACAATAATCAGCTATAACAGTTATCACAGGTGTCTGTAATGAAGCTTTATTGTTATTCCTGGTTCTGATGACAACACAACATTTTTAAAATCCAATTGTCACAGAGACCAAAAACATTTTTGCTGGGGTTCCGACTTACATACAAATTCAACTTAAAAACAAACCTACAGAACCTATCTTGTACGCAACCCGGGGACTGCCTGTACTTGGTATTTCTGTAATAATATCAGCCTGCAGAATAAAGGTAACATTTTATACAGTATATACTGCACATTTGCATCACACAAAATCTGCAATACCAACAAAAAGCAGAATGCTTTTCTATCCTGAATTCTATCCTGACCAGAAAGGGTAAATCAAATTTAATCGCAAAACTTAATGGGGCACATTTACTTACCCGGTCCAGTTGTGATCCAGCAGCGCTTTCTCCGACGCTAATTCTGGTTCTGCCGGGATTCACTAAGGTCTTGCGCCCGATGTCCACCAGGCGTCCCTGCTGTGCTGAAGTCCGCTGGTGTATGTGAGTGCTATTCTTGCGACACAATTTAAAAAAAAAAATCAGCGTTTTTTTCCGAATCTGATTTCTGTCGCATGAAAGCCGGTGCCGATGCACCACAATCCGATCGTGTGCGCTAAAATCCCGGGGCAATTCACCGCAAATCGAAAAAATTTGGGATACCCGACGAAAATGCGCGATTTCGGACCCTTAGTAAATGAGCCCCATTATGTCCCAATTTGGTGCCATTGAAAAATAAAACTTGTCACAGAAAACTCAAGCCCTCATATAGATATGCTATTAAACTATGTCTCCAGTGCTACCAGAGGGTTGTCCACTTTCAGCAAATATTTGATACGATTTGTGTGAGGAAAAGTTACCCAATTTTCTAATATACTTTCTGTATAAATTCCCCATGGTTTTCTAGATCTCTGCTTGCTGTCCTGCTATAGAAAACCTCTTTGTTTACTGTATATAAACTCGAGTATAAGCCGACCTGAGTATAAGCCGAGACCCCTAATTTTACCAACAAAAACTGGGAAAACCTATTGACACGAGTATAAGCCGAGGGTGTAGTATACAGCCAGCCCCCATGTAGTATACAGCCAGCCCCATGTAGTATACAGCAAGCCCCCATGTAGTATACAGCAAGCCCCCATGTAGTATACAGCCCGCAATCCTCATATATAGGTATACAGCCATGCCCTCATATAGTATAAGCACGCCAGCCCCAGGGCCCCATGTAGTATACAGCCAGCCTCCATATAGTATACAGCCAGCCTCCATATAGTATACAGCCAAAAAAAATAAAAAACTTAATACTTAATACAGATTGTTGCAGCGGGTCCCAATCTTTAGTGTGATTCTCCCGATCTTTGGCGTCGGTCCCGGGGGCTCCTCTTCTCTTTTCTTTCTTCTTTCCCCGTCAGAGTCGGGTCCATGCGATCTGCCGGCGGGCGCACACTATGATGCGGCGGTGACGCTGCTGATGGCATAGTGTGTGCCCGCCTGCAGATCGCATAGACGCGACTCTGTCGGCGAGAAAAGAGAGAAGAGGAGCCGCCAGGACCCGCCCCGAAGATCGGGAGCCTCGCGCTGAAGATCGGGACCCTCGCCAACGCTCCGGACATCGGAGGGTGAGTATTAAGTTTTTTATTTTTTACTTGACTCGTGTATGAGCCGAGGTGAGTTTTTTCAGCACATTTTTTGTGCTGAAAAGCTCAGCTTATACACAAATTGATACAGAAAGTATATTGCAAAATTGGATAACTTTTCCTTTCACAATCCATATCAAATCTTTGCTGAAAGTGGACAACCCCTTTAACCTCTTAACAAAAAATGTTTTACATATATTAAAGCAGCAGCAATAAATTTACAAAATCTGTTGACCACGATTAATAATAAAATCTGCATATACTTAGTATGTTGGTGGCCTGTTAGTTACACAAGTGACACTCGTTTACCTAAAGTCTAAAGGACTTTTGTGTATAAAAGGAACCCTCTAGTCACAGGGGGTTCATTGCATCAACAACATTTTCAGAGACTTGCTTTATAGGTGTGTAGTGGTCTATTGCGACAATATGCTGGTGTTCTCTACGGACCTTGAGTCCCACCAGTTCCATGTGCGGCAAGTCCTCAGTCGACTAAGAGCTAATCGCCTTTACGCCAAACTCAAGAAGTGCCAGTTCCACCAGAAGAGTCTTCCCTACCTCGGCTATATTATTTCTGACAAGGCTCTACAGTTGGATCCTGCTAAGTTATCTGCGGTTCTTCAATGGCCTCGCCTGTAGGACTGCGTGCAATACAGAGATTCCTAGGCTCCGCCAATTATTACCGTCAGTTTATTCCGCATTTCTCCCCTCTTGTGTCTCCCATTGTGGCGCTGACCAAGAAGAACGCCAATCCCAGACTCTGGCCCCCCCGGCGGCTGAAGAAGCCTTCTTTAGTCTGAAGTCAACCTTTGCCTTGGCCCCAGTTCTCACACAGCCTGATATGGAGAAGCATTTCTAGCTGGAAGTTGACGCCTCCTCAGAAGGAGCTGGATCAGTGCTCACCCAGAAAAGGCCCAAGGACCGAACTTTTAGTTGTGGGTTCTTCTCTAAGACCTTCTCCTCTGCAGAGAGGAATTACTCCATAGGGGACCGAGAGCTATTGGCCATAAAACTTGCTTTGGAGGAGTGGCGCTATATTCTTAAAGGAGCTCGTCGTTTGGTCTATATCTACATTGACCACAAGAATCTACTATATCTCCGGACTTCTCAGTGCCTCAATCCTTGACAGGCTTGCTGGTCGCTCTTCTTTTCTCGATTCAACTTCTTGATCCACTTCAGTCCAGCCACGAAGAGCGTCAAGGCAGATGCCCTCTCTCGTGCCTCTGATGTTGTTGGGGAAGAACCGGCTCCTCGTCATATTGTTACCCCGGAACAACTAGTTATTGCTGCTCCTGTGGACCTACTGCAGCTTCCTCCTGGCAAGTCCTATGTCCGGCCAGCTCTTCGGAAGAGGATACTGACTTGGGGACATTGCTCTCGTGTGGCTGGGCACCCTCGGGTGCAGAGATCTGTTGCTCTCATATCTCACTATTACTGGTGGTCACATCTAGTCAATGACGTTCAAGATTTTGCAACAAGTTGTCATGCCTTATGCCTGCTGGTCTGCTCCTGCCGTTGCCTATACCCACTTGCCCGTGGACTCACATAGCTATGGACTTTATTACTGATCTCCCATCTTCTTCAGGTAATACAGTCATCTGGGTGGTAACGCATCGTTTTTCCAAGATGTCCCATTTTGTTCCTCTGCCAGGTCTGCCGTCAGCTCCACATCTTGCCAGTCTGTTCATGCACATCTTCCGGGTTCATGGACTTCCCCTTCACATTGTCTCGGACCGTGGGGTCCAGTTTGTTTCCCATTTCTGGCAATCCCTGTGCGGTCAACTTCAAGTGAAGCTCGACTTCTCATCTATGTACCTCCCGCAGTCTAATGGACAAGTTGAAAGGGTTAATCAGACCCTGGGATGCTATTTTTTCTCCGCTAACATGACGACGGGACCTCTCATTTGCCATGGGGTGAATTCTCCTACAATTCTCTGGAGTCTGAGTCTGCCAGTGCCTACTCTTTCTATGTTGTTTATGGATGACATCGATGCCCACCTATTCCTATCTCTGTGGCTGCTGATATTCCTGCCGTGGAACAGTTGGTAAAAGACCTTCAGTCCATCTGGGAGCAGACTCGTCAACCTCTACTCCGGGCGTCCACCCGCATCAAAACTGAGGCCGATAAATGCA
Source organism: Engystomops pustulosus (assembly GCA_019512145.1). Classification (NCBI taxonomy): domain Eukaryota; kingdom Metazoa; phylum Chordata; class Amphibia; order Anura; family Leptodactylidae; genus Engystomops; species Engystomops pustulosus. Next base: position 11,478,265 of record CM033647.1, on the reverse strand, counting down.
GACCTCCCCCCAGACCTCCCCCCAGGTGATAAAGTGTTGTTCTCCTCCAGATATGTCAGGCTGAAGAATCCAAGCTATAAACTTGGGCCATGTTTCCTGGGTCCCTTCAAGGTGCTGAAGTGCATCAATCCTGTGGCATACAAGCTGCACCTTCCTCCCACCATGCGCATCCCGAACTTCTTCCATACCTCCCTCCCAAAGCCAGTCATCTTGAACATCTTCTCCTTACAGGTACCTCCTCCCGCTTCTGAGGCTGATGCAACTGTTGTCTATGGGGTAAAGGAGGTCCTGGATATGAAGTTGGTCAGAGAAAATCAGAAGTATTGCAGTATATGGTAGGAGCGATCTGACCATCTAGGGTTAATGTACCCTGGATGGCCTAAAAAATTGTGAAAAAAAAAAGTTTAAAAAATAAAAAAAATTAATAAAATATTAAAAATTCAAATCACCCCCCTTTCCCTAGAACTGATATAAAACATAATAAACAGTAAAAATCACAAACATATTAGGTATCCCAAAATGCCCGATCTATCAAAATATAAAAACGGTTATGGGGGCCGGTGGACTCCGAGGCGGAAATGGAACGGCCAAATGTCCGAAAATGCGACTTTTACACCTTTTTACCTAAACATAAAAAAATTAATAAAAAGTGATCAAAATGTCGCACAGACCTCAAATGGTAGCATGAAAACTTGGCCTCATTTGCAAAAAGAACCCTCACACATTCCGTGCAACAAGTATGAAAAAGTTATGTTCAGAAGATGGCAAAAAAAAATTTTTTTTCTTTTGTACACATTCGTTTTTAATTTTTTGAAATGTATTAAAACACAATAAAACCTGTTAAAATTTGGTATCACCGCGATCGCACACCGAAACCAAAGAATAAAGAGAGGTGGATTTTGGAGCGAGAGGGAAGAGTGAAAGCGTAAAAAACTGAGCCCACAGAACGTGACGCATGTTGCGTTTTTTTTTTCAATTTTTTTACCATTTGGAAATTTTTTCAGCTTTCGCTACACGGCAGTTTAAATAAATAACATTACGGGAAAGTAAAATTTGTTACGCACAAAAATAAGCTCCACTCAGGTCTGTACACGGAAAATGAAAAGTTATGGATTTTTGAAGTGAGGGAGCGAGAAATGAGCCGAAAAACCCTGCGTCCTTAAGGGGTTAAAGGACCCAGGAGTTGAGTATGTGTTGTTATTTACTTACCTTGGTCCCTTGGGGTTATTCATCTTCATAGAAACCCCTTAGGGCTTTGGTTCACCCACGTTTTCATATATTGTTTGGTTACAGATGGTGACTATTTTCCATTAGAGATACTGACCTGTGATGTATTTGCACTTGTTCTTTTCATGTGGTTTTATTGTTTTTAGATGTACTCAATAAAGCTTTGTATACATTTTTTGCATTATATTGTGTTTGGCCAATTTTCTTTACACACCAGTCTTTCTCTTGTGTATTTTTGGCATATTCACTTTTGGTGTGTGCCCATGTGGATATTTCTGGAGTCAGCCACCTTTTGCAAAAATCGAAAAAATTTTAAAATAATGGGGCTACTCAAGGTCATTGTGCTTAAATTTTATGTTTTCTTACTTCCTTGGTGGTAGATTAAGATATTAAACAATTCCTTGGTATTTTCTCATTAGCAGATAATTCCTGGTGTATCTAAGCTTTATTCTCCAGACAACTTCATGATCACACAAGGTCTTTAGAATAGATCGTGATAAAACGTGGTAACCTGTAAGTCTGCACGGGAAAGGGATCAGGCTGATAAGCCTCCATACTGTGGGTTATATTATCGCTTGTTGTGACTTTCTCTATTGAGAAGATGCAAATGTATCGGTGCAGATGGTAATGTAAATTATGCAAATCATGAATTCTCTACATTTTCTCATCTATCATATAGTATACAAATGCCAGGTCCTAGAGGAGAGGGATCATGTAGCTCATTGCCTATGACCATAAAAAAAATAAAAAATAGGTAAGGACCCAAGCACACACTGTATTGCAACCAGATCACTGGCCCCATAGAGGTATAGTACACCCAGTTGTGATGGGTCATGGACCGGTCCGTTCCACGCCATGCCTACAAAATATAGAGCAGGACCTATATTGGACTAATTTGCATTGCGAACATCAGCTTCATATGGCGAGGGGACGGGGGGGGTGATGGAGCATTCGCCTAATATCAACAAAATCTAATCCTATTCTGCACTACAAATTGTCCTCTTTTGCCAGTTCTGAGTCTTTGATTTTCAGCGTGTGCAAAATGAATTATTTTAGCCCATGACCCCTGGAGGATAAAGACGTTATTATAAAAAGCTAAGGATTATAGTAATCGACAAATTGCAACAATTATTACTAGTAGAATTAATATGAAGTTATCGGCATTTTAAATATTGTCTGCCATAATTATTGCTTGAAACAGTCTGACAATTCATATTTGCAAATTGGTCAATTATCACCTTGTGTTCTGGTTTCTTGTACTAATTTATGAGATCAAAAAGTCTCAAAAAGTTGTACAAGAAAAAAACATATGGTGAGAAATTTGGGGCAGGTTGAGTATGTGTTTGTACTAGAAAGTTGTCTAAACATATAAGTGAAAGAATTAATAATTTGATCACTTTTTTTAAAGTGGTTGTCCTGACCGTTTTTTAAAATTTAGCAGCCAGGTTGAGGAAGGGATTTTTTAAAAAAATGTTTAAAACTAACCTCCTGGAGTCCCACGCCGCCATGCTCTCCGGTCCGGAGTCCCCTGTTTTGTTTTACAGTGGCTTAGGAGTGCGCTGAGTACAGCTCCGTACGACAGGGTTCCGGCTACACGAAGCCGGCGACAGGGGAGGGGAGGGTTTGAGGACACATACCCAAATATAATGTTTTCACCTTTGTGTTTTGACATGGGGACAGTGTTCTTTTAGGGTCCTAGCATTATTTATCCTTCAAACACAATGGGGCACATTACTTACCCGGTCCTCGGAGTTCCCGAAAGTTGCACTGTCCGACGACAATGCACTTTGCTGGATTCACTAAGAGCGCGACCGATATCTACATGTGCGCTTCCTGCTAGAGGTCTGACGGAGTTAACCTCTTCTTCTGGTGCGTGTAAGTGCATTGGATGCGACATAATTAAATGGTAAATCCCGCAAGCAGTCGGTCGTCCAACGGCCCCGCACCTGATTTCTGTTCCGCAAGAAAGCGACAATTCCATAGTGCTGAAGATATTTTGTTAACCCTTTACTTTAAAAATTTACTCAGGTAAGATTCCAGAGTGTGGATGGGGACTTCTCTAAGCAGACACCTTCATGATTCCTTAGTTCAGTGAGATGCTGTGGCTGACAAGATGGTGTTGTAGAGGTTAGAATCTCAGCAATTATTCAGTCTGTGGACAGGAGTCTGTTATAATAAGGGGACTATATTGGCGCTGTCAGTAAATGCATGTTAGCAAGGTGATTAGGAGGTTGAACTCCGTCTGTAGGAGAGAGAACTTTTTATGGTTGTGGAAGATCAAATATTTATCAAACATTTTTAAACAAGAGCCACAAAAATGATAAGGGGTATGAAGGGTCTCAGTTATGAGGAAGAAAAGATTAAAACAACTAGATTTATTTAGTCTGGAAAGAGACGACACGAGGGGGACATGATTAATTATTATAAAATATGATGAGTCCATACAAAGAAATGGTGAAAGTTGTTCCAGATTGAATCAAATCAAAATACGAGGGGCGGGGGAACCTGTCCTCGGCTTGGAGAAACAAGGTTAATAACGGAGGCGAAGGGTTTCTTCTATGAGAACTGTATCTGTGGAATAGCCTGCCTTATGCGCTGGTCACAGCAGGCGACAGCAAAAGGAGCTTCAATAAGATGCTCTTTTTACACCAAATAACATTGATGGTTATGTTAATAGAATTGTTTCCCCTAAAGCCTTCCTCATCCAATCCCTTCCCTTCTGGTTGAACTTGATGGACATTTGTCCTTTTTTCAACCGTATAACTATGAATATGAGGATGAAATTCTTTTCTATTATAAGATGCAATCAAAATTCATTATTTATACAAGGGTTAACCGGATTGATTATTGATATTCAATTCTCAATGTTAAAAATTAACCTACTGTTGCCATTTTTTGCTTTTTCCAAAATAAACATGATTAAAATTTTAAAAGTCTGATAACTATTGTAAATGTAGTAACCAGGTCTTAATAATCAGGCCTCGTGCTTTTGTACGATAAGTCAAAATTATTTAGAGTTTTACACCCAAAAAAAAATCTATTTTCATTTTTTTACACCACACTCTACCTAAAAAGTTGGGTTGATAAAAAAAAAACTGTTGTGATCACGACCTATATAACATTGTGGTTAATCTCAGCAGGTGGACTGAAGGCAACCGCAGTAGAGTGAGAGATATTTTGATGGGACTACAAATGCGCAGCAGTATTAAAATCCTCCTTCTACTATCTTTCTTCACATGTACAGTGTGACCGGACACCGGGAACATCATGATCGCTATTTTATACTGGTGTCAATCTCTCGAATCTAAGCACCCAATGTTCTTTTCTGGGACATCTCTTCTATTTTCGACATCATGTTTACCACCAATATCGTTCCTAAGATGTTGGTGCCGTAGTTAATGGGGTGGTGTCACCATATATTTTGTTGTGGGGCATGATACCAGCTCCCAGTTTTTTGGAATTATTTCTGGCTGCGAATGTCTTCTCCTTGCTGTTATGTCTTATGACAGATACTTGGCCATATGCAACCCGTTACATTATATCCACATAATGGACACCAACCTCTGTGTTCAGCTTGTTGTCCTATGTTGGTCCTTAGGCTTTGTCATCACGTTAGTGACTGTAGTCATGACAAGTAAGCAGGACTTCTGCGGGCCTCATGTCATTGACCATTTCTTCTGTGATTTGGTTCCTCTTCTCAAGCTTTCTTGCTCGGATACATCACCAGTGATACTGGAGAATATATTATTGGCTACTCCCTTGACATTGTTCCCACTTGCGTTCATCTCGGTGACCTACATTTACATCTTCATCAAAATCTTCAATATCCCATCTACTTCTGGCAGACAGAAGACTTTCTCCACCTGTAGCTCCCATCTGACCGTCGTGGGGATGTTTTATGGGACACTGGTTTCTCTGTATGTAGTTCCATCTGATGGATATTCGTTGAATGCTAACAAAGTTCTGTCTCTTGTGTACACTTATGTGACCCCATTATTCAACCCTATTATATATAGTCTGAGGAACAAGGAGATACAGGTTGCCTTAAGAAGATATGTTTTTCAGAAAAAGACAAAAATATAAGGGTTTCATAGAAGCTTCTGAATGTTCATGTTGCATGCCGTACTACTTAAACTTCTTAGGGACTGATCACTTTTCCAGACTTTTGTCAAGAGTATGTGACTTGAGATAAACTGACTTAATGTCCATCTTTTGACGTACGGGTTCGGTCATCTGCCCCAGACATATTAATGGATTGGTGGCCGAACAGCCAATCCGGCAAATGAGCGACGCTGGCTTCTAGCCGTGGCTTTGATTGACCAGGGAAACTCTCTGTTCATTTGCTGGATTGGCTGCCAATTTCGGAAATTTCGGCAATGCGTCCAGTTTGAGTGGCCGAACCCAAACAAGGACATAAAGTCCGCTCATCTCTACATGTGGCATATCCCTCCATATCCTGCAGCAAAGGAATACAATGGCATAAATCAACCATACAGACCTTTCCGCCAACCTTTTTTACTACTAAAAAATGGATTCAACGTCCACAGTTTTTATTGTAATTCCATTTTGAAACGCAAATTAATCGGAACGGGGATGAGTTGTCCCGACTGCATATGAAACACATATGACCAATGACGAGCACCATGTTTTACATGTAAACAATGCAAATACACGGTGCTCGTTACCAATCACATGTGTTTCAGTTAAATGCAATTGGGACAACTCATCCCTGTGCCGCTTGATTTGCATTTCAAAATGCAATTCAATGTAACGTGCGGTAGCTGCCTTTGATATAAGTGCAACATGTCTCATATTTATTCATATAATGGAGGGGCAACAATTGTGACAGATTTTCTGCTGTAGCAGACCCAGAAATGAGGCTTAAGACCGATACATTTGTAAGAAAAAGCAAGTAACCCAAAGGAATTACCTAGATTTTACCATTGATTACGTTGTATATGTAAAACGTGGTCTGTTTTTTAATTCGAGCCACAATTACAGGCAAATTCAGTCTAACTAAACCGATATCACACCAATCAATAAACATGGAAGAAAGTGAACGTCTGGGTAAATGATTTCTTTTAGACCTTACTGACAAAAGATAACTAGTTGACACACAAGGGCCAAAACCGATTTGGCAGATTGTGCAGCGATACGTAATCTGTGTGCGCTATATAAATAAAGGAATTATTATTATTAATTTGGTTAATGTGTATCCATCTTTGTGAAAAAGACCCTTTAAGCCCTGGCTATCGGTGCCCCTTTTTTTGTTTTTGCTCCCCACCTTCAAAAATCCATAACTTTTTAAAATTTTTCTGTGTAAAAAATTGTACTCGCAAGTATCACAATTTAATATTCCATGCCCAGGGGCGTTACTAGGAGAGGCTTGGCCCCATCGGTGATTTCTGCTTGGGGTCCCCCTTCCCCCCCATATGTAGGCTGCATTCACATAAACGTGTCCCTGGCCGTCTATAGCACATGTCTGGCACACTGGAGAGGAGGAGAGGTGATCACAACTCACCCCTCCCCTCTCCATAGAGAAAAGAGCCACATGGCCGTTCTTATGACCAAAGATAGGGCACACTCTATCACACTTTGGAACAGTAAGAACTGCTCACGCACTGACGCTATAGACGCCTATGAGGGAATTATATTAGGCAGAAAATTTGCAGCCCGATATATGTCCCCCAGACGTTCGTGTGAATGTTCCCTTATACAGACATGTTTATACAATTACACACCTTTATATACTTACATACACACAAAGTTCTACACTCGTATACTCACACCCATATACATAAAAGTATACACTTATACACACACATTTATGCACTCATATATACATTTATAACTTATACAGTATATACACATCACACATACTGTACAAACATTATATACATACAGTATACACTCACCATATACACACATACATGCAGGCTTCAGCTTAGGAATGTAGTGGGGAGGGGCCCGGGGTCACGTCCTGGCCGGCACCCGGCCGTGTGCCCCCAGTCCGCTTATCATGGGGCCATTGGTTCCAGTAATCCAGTAAGTACTTGGTTCCAGTAATCCATGACCTTAGTTTGCTTCTCTATTATAAAAGACAACGTCTGGATGTGAAACTAAGCTTGTGCACTCAACTTCTTTGGTCGACCATCGTGAAGCCTGTTCTGAGAGGAACAGAGATTGTTTTACCGCTGTTTGGTCTTGGCCACCTTGTTGCACTCATGGTCAGGGTGTTGGCATTCTTCCTATAGCCTTGGACATCTTTATGTAGATCCTCAAGTTGCCTTGCCATGAGGTGAAATGTTGAACTTCGAGTGACCAGCACAAGAGAGTGTGAGAGCAACAAGTCCAAAATTACTACCTAATCAGGGGCGTAACTTGAGAGGATGCAGAGAGTACAGTCACAACCGGGCCCAGGAGGTTTATTCGGCCCATTAGATCTCATTTTTCCACATAAGACTAGTACAATAAACCATACATTATAGTCAGGGCGTTGCACGGACTTTGCATTGGGGCTCATTCGGACGCTGCACCGAATCCCCATTAACACCTGGCACCTTGTAACACTAACAGGTCACCAGACATCAGGGCAATGTTTGTGTGTAGAGAAGGTGGTATTGAATCTACTGAATGTATATGTGTTATAAAATTAAAAATTATGTTTCTACTAGTGTCCAGTGTATATAACTTACTTTATCAATGGGCAGCATAATTTACAGATAGATAAGCTCCATACATAAAAGAAAATTTCCGGGAATATGAACGTCTGATACAAAAACCCATGATGCTATAAATGAAAGATTACAACAAAACTCAATGTCGTTAATCACAAAATGGAGCTTTCTATACTTTGTTTTTATGATTCACAAAACTTTATGGGCTTTCTAAAGAAGGTGGAGTTATCTCCAACATGGCTGCCATTAACAACTACAACTCCCATGAACATCTGGTTCTCAGTAAAAGCTCCTCCCTCTCATGCTCTGCTCCCAGTGATGATGTAACAGACTGTCCTGCTCTGTTACCATAGTAATGATGTGTAACTGCCATCACTGCACATTACACTGGCCATACCATTTTGCAAAGTTTGCAAAGAGATTTACACTCATGCATCTGAAAACAATTGCTAAATTTTGTGCAATTGCAGTGAAAAGTTTTTTTTTAATCACAAACAATCTCCAGTGCAGAGCAGGAGTAGGCAGGGGTTTGCTTAAACATTTGAGACTTTTGTGTGACTTTTCGGACAAAAGTTTCAAAAAACCAACAAACTCACCGGCCTCATTTATCGACCACTAAGATAAATCAAACAAGCCCAAAACCTTACAAAAATCCCCAAAACTTGTTTCCAGAGATGGATGCTGTCCCGGCTTCACTTCCCTTATCGTGAGATGAGGCACCGATGTGGGATCTCATAATGTCTCATTGGAATCCAGTATTTAAGCTTATATTTTTTATTTTTCTTCCTTTTAAAAAAAAGGGGATTTGGGACCCTAAACCACAAGTTCATAAGGACCTGTAGTTGGTTTAGGTTCCCAAATCGACCTGACGGGTCTTCAAGATAAATGTCCTCCTTGTGTAAGTTGCCAATTGCTGTATTTGTGAAGATGTCGGGTAGGCACAGTTTCTTGGTAATGATGAAACTACTTCATTGTAAAGGTAGTGGGCAGACAACCTAGGACTTTATTTTTGTAGTGTTTTATTTTGTCATTTTCCCTGCTGCAGAGAAGCTAATAAAAGCCTGGAGTGGACCCCACTAGTCTGGAGTGGACCCTACTTGTCCGGAGTGGACCCTACTAGTCTGGAGTGGACCATACTAGTCTGGAGTGGACCCTACTTGTCTGGAGTGGACCCTACTTGTCTGCAGTGGACCCTACTAGTCTGGAGTGGACCCTACTAGTCTGGAGTGGACCCTGCTTGTCTGGAGTTGACCCTACGTATCTGGAGTGGACCCTACTAGTCTGGAGTGGACCCTACTAGTCTGGAGCATGGATCCATCCTGCCTTGTATCAACGGTTCAGGCTGGTGGTGGTGGTGTCATGGTGTGGGGAATATTTTCTTGGCACTCTTTGCGCCCCTTGGTACCAATTGAGCATCGTTGCATCGTTGCAAAGCTGGAATCATCTCAGACTGGTTTCTTACTGTACCTTATGCAAGATCGAATTTTCTTTATTATTTTAAAAAATAAGGAAAAAACTACTAAAATCTGAAAAAAGTGATATGGTTTGTTATTCGATTTTAGCCAGCGACACAACTCTCATATAAACGCTGCATAATAGATGCTTTTTACTACTGTGGATCACATTATGTGAATGATGAGAACAGACCTTGATATCCAGCACTTGTTACACAGTTATGAATCAAAAACAACATCAACAAGTTAAAAGAAAACTATTTATTTTGTGCTTTGTCTTTCTGTTTTCCTTGTAGCAACAGCTAAAACAAAGTGATTGGTATTATTAAAGAGACCTTGAGCAGAACAGAACAACCTGAAGACGCCGCTCTACAGTAAGTGCTCTGACCAAGTTTACTATGCGATAAAAAAGAAAAGCAAACAACACAATACCAATAGGATTATTTGGTTCTGTTTATGGAAAACTAAACTTTAAAATTCGCAAGTGTAGAAAGATTCCGCTCTATGTATTCCACTGAAACTACTCTTTGCTAAATCCAAAGGTCACTATTCACTCTTCTTCTGGATCTATCGGCAGCGTTCGATACTGTGGACCACCAGCTCCTCCTCAGGAGACTTTACTCCATTGGCCTGAAGGACACCGCACTCTCTTGATTTTCCTCCCATTACAGTGTCTCCTTTTCTGGATCTTTCTCTTCTCCTCTTCCTCTCAGTGTAGGGGTTCCTCAGGGCTCAGTCCTAGGTCCTCTTCTCTCAGTGTCGGGGTTCCTCAGGGCTCAGTCCTAGGTCCTCTTCTCTTCTCCCTCTATACTGCCCCCATTGGACAAACCATCAGCAGATTTGGTTTCCAGTATCATCTCTATGCTGATGACACCCAGCTATATACTTCTGCACGTAACATCACCCCTGCCTTACTCCAGAACACTAGTGATTGTCTCTCTGCTGTCTCTAAAATCATGTCCTCTCTGTTCCTGAACCTTAATCATTCTAAAATGAAACTTCTTGTCTTTCCACCGTCTACTAACCAACCCAACCCTGACCTCTCCATTTCTGTCTGTGATGTCATTATAACCCTGGGGCATGGGGCCTGCTGTCTTGGGGATGTGGTGGACTCTGACCTCACTTTTGCACCATATATTTAATCTGTTGCTCGCTCTTGCCATATGCACCTTAAATATATTTCTAGAATCCGACCACTTCTTACAATTAAAACCTCTAAATCACTAATTGCCGCACTGATTCACTCTCTCCTAGGCTACTGTAACTCTCTAATATTCGGTCTTCCACTCACTAAACTCTCTCCTCTTCAATCTATACTTAATGCAGCAGCCAGGCTTGTCTTTTAGAGTAAACACTACAAGGATGCTTCCAGTCTGTGCCAGTCACTGCACTGGTTGCCCGTCTCCTTCCGAATACTGTTTAAGTTAATAACCCTCATCCACAAAGCTCTGCATAATGCTACACCTCAAAACAACAGGAGAATCAGGAAGGGAGAGAGAAGGGAGATGAAGGTATCAAACCTATATACCAAGTAAGTCCAGATCCATGTGGTACGTAATAGTGTGTGGGTTGGACCAGTATGGTAAGTAATACACCAAAGAGAGGCTTCCCATGAGCATACACAAAAACAAAAAGGTACCCCTTTAAGGAGGGACAGGGAAAAAGGGGTAAAAGGAAGCACTATGAAAGACCAAATTGAGTCTGAATAATTGTAGTAAAACATACTTTATTAATGACTATTTAAGACATAATGATAAAAACAGGATGAAAATCCGGTTCTGTTTATGGAAAACTAAACTTTAAAATTGGTAAGTGTAGAATGATTCCGCTCTATGTATTCCACTGGAACTGCTCTTTCTAAAGTCTCCAATGATCTTCTCACTGTTAAAACCAAAGGTGACTATTCTCTCTTCATTCTCCTGGATCTATCGGCTGTGTTTGATACTGTGGACCACCAGCTCCTCCTCATGCGAAGCTTCGCTCTATTGGCCTGGAGGACCCTGCATTCTGATGGTTTTCTTCCTATCTCTCTGACTGGTGTCTCACTTTCGGTGTTTCCTTTTCTGGATCTTTCTCTTCTCATCTTCCTCTCAGTGTCGGGGTTCCTCAGGGCTCAGTCCTAGGTCCTCTTCTCTTCTCCCTCTATACTGCCCCCATAAGACAAACCATCAGCAGATTTGGTTTCCAGTATCATCTCTATGCTGATGACACCCAACTATATACTCCTGCATGTGATATCACCCCTGCCTTACTCCAGAACACTCTTGACTGTCTCTCTGCCGTCTCTAAAATCATGGCCTTTCTCTTCCTGAAACGTAATCCTTCTAAAATGAAACTTCTTGTCTTTCCGCCGTCTACTAACTGACCTAACCCTGACCTCTCCATTTCTGTTTGTGATGTCATTATAACCCAGGGGCATGGGGCCTGCTGTCTTGGGGATGTGGTGGACTCTGCCTCTCCTTTGCACCATATATTCAATCTGTTGCTCGCTCTTGCCATATGCACCTTAAAAATATTTCTAGAATCCGACCACTTCTTACAATTAAAACCTCTAAAACACTAATTGCTGCACTGATTCACTCTCGTCTAGGCTACTGTAACTCTCTACTATTCGGTCTTCCACTCACTAAACTCTCTCCTCTTCAATCTATACTTAATGCAGCATCCAGAGTAAACACAACAAGGATGCCTCCAGTCTGTGCCAGTCACTCCACTGGTTGCCCGTCTCCTTCCGAATACAGTTTAAGTTAATAACCCTCATCCACAAAGTTCTGCATAATGCTACACCTCCCTACCTCTCCTCCCTCATCTCAGTCTATCGTACAACCCGTACTCTTCGATCTGCCAGTGATCTCAGATTATTCTCTTCCTTATTTTGAACTTCCCACTCATGTCTCCAGGACTTCTCCAGAGCTGCACTAATACTTGAATGTATCGGGGCATGGGAGGAAGCTCTCTGTGTTGAGTTAACTGATGCAGACCTAGATAAGGCCTTTTTATTTTCTCACAAGATGCCGCTTCCCCGTAGTGCTCAGGAGAAAAATTATAAAATTTTGTCCAGGTGGTATAGATGCCCCTCCCTACTACACAGGATTTTCCCTGAAGTTTCAGATGGGTGTTGGCGATGTGGTGCGGAGGTGGGTACCCTGCTTTATGTTTGGTGGAGCTGCCCTTCCCTTCAGCCTTTCTGGAGTAGAGTTCTCGATACCTACCATTAGGTCACTGGCAAGAGGGTCACCCCATCCCCACAATTGGCTCTTTTGTCGATCATACCTGGCTCTATCTCCTCCATTAAGAAGGGCCTTCTTTGTCACTTTCTGGCCACAGCTCGTACGGAGATCCCAATGCACTGGAAGAGTCCCCAACCTCCCACGATAGTCGAGTGGCTTCAGGAGCCATGGAGGAGTTAGTGGCCAATGATTCCACAGACCCAGGTAAGATGAATACTGCGTGGGCCCCATGGGACATGTATTTAAGCTCCCAGGAATCCCAAGACTTGCTCCTGCCATAGATAGTGTGCGCCACTTCCACTTCAGCCCGTAAAGGCATGGTCTCAAGTGCTCCCCATCTCTTATGTGTATCCCCTCCCCTGTTTTATTGTTCCCTTGTTTTTTGTTTATTTCTCTGTTAATTATCCATACATGGCAATGGATACTTCGATTGAAATGGCATTCTGGTGCTCCTAAGCCAACGATCTACGATGTGGTCTCTTTCCCCAAAAGTCAATGAACATGTGATCCATGCTGTACCTGATCCTGATACTGCCATCACTTAACTGTACTTGGCTTTTTCTTTGTGTTCACCCCAATAAATGTTAATTATACATAATTCTCTTGAATGCCCTAACCTTGTCTATCAGACTAATACCCAAACCCCAATGCTTCAAACATTCTCTTAAAACTCATTTATTTAAGCAGGCTTATCACACTTGCTAACTGCTGTCACCGGTGCTCCCGCGACCCATCTCTTGGGTCATGGGCTCAACCGTGCCACTCTTCATGCCCCTGTGCCCCGCAGCTCCAACTCACCTTTCAAGGGAAAGAGAAAATTTAAAGGGCAGTTGATTGGTGCTGGCCGAGCCCAGAATCCTTCATAACCCAGCCTCTACCTGCACACCCCATCAGATCTTTGTGCCTTGTGCCTTAGTGAAAAGCTTCTTCCTATGCTCCGTGATTGCTTGGTGAATTCCCGTTGTGACCTCGGGTTCCATCCCTGACTACAATCCTCCGCTACCTGTCCTGACCTATTGCTATGTCCCTAACTTAGATCCTGGGTTGCGGATCCTGACCTCCTGCCTGTCCCCGACTACAATTCTGCTCAATGTCTCTGTACCTCACCTTGGCTGCCACTGCGGACAAAGACTCAACTGTGGAACGACCTGGTGATACCATGCCACAACATGTTCATCCGGCTTAGCTCTGGTGAAAACCGGGTACCATTTAGACTCCAGTCAAGGTGTCGGCTTACATCATCATCTGCGGTGGTCCAGTGGGTCCACTACCCCTGGAGCATGACAACTGGACTTTGTATGTAAGATGGCGGCTGGTATTTATTAAATTATTTTTATTACACCCCCTTATAAAAATGGCTGGACCATTATAGAAGCTCTTATATCTGTCACCCCCTCATCCTCATAGACTGTAAGCTCTTGTGATCAGGGTCCTCACTCTTATTGTCCCATGAGACTGTTTGTACTTCATAATGTAAAATTTAATTTGTATGTTCCCCAAAATTTGTAAAGCGCTATGGAATTTGATGGCACTATATAAATAAAGATTAAACACACTGGGGGACATTTACTAATTTACTAAGGGTCCGCACGGCCCATTTTCGTCCGATTTGCACCGCGTCCGGTTTTTGGTGAGCTTGATCGGATTTTGGTGCAATCGCGACGACTTGCATGTGACATGATCGGGGGGCATGGCCGACGGGCAACCCGATTGATTTGGATTAAGCGCAGGATTTACAATTCAAATTGTGTCGCAAGACAATGCACTCACATACACAGGGAAGAAGAAGGTGAACTCCGGCCAACCTGAGCTGGGAAGTGAAACATGCAGGAAGTTGGACGCATGATCTTGAAGAATCGCGACAGACTTCATCCTCGTTGGAGAACGCACCTCGATGATCGCGACAGGACCGGGTAAGTAAATCTGCCCCATTAATTCATACTAGATAAGCAGTATGATAAAGTTATCGGTATAATTCTGTGCTGATATTGTGGTATCAGATATGACTTATATCTAATTTGGTCTCTCAATGTCAGTATAGTAAGGACTAACCTTATACAGTTAGAACCTGGTTATTTGTGTATTATCTGATTACATAGGAAAATGTCTTGGCTCCCACGTAAATAGAGTTGTACGATAGACCCCTTTAACAGGGGGCATATTTATTTAATAAGCAAGGACAGATATCCCATGAGTTATAGTCTTTATTTCTCGCATGGGAATTTCCGTCCTATTGTATCCTACTGTATTTATGAATCTCCATTACATGGTTCAGAACAGAGAACAGAGTCCCTACCTAAAAGGCTTTCATTCAGCCCATTGAGTTTGAGGCTTTTTTACTGTGAGAACTGTCAATCTGTGGAATAGCCTGCCTCAGGCGCTGGTCACAGCAGGGACAGCAGAGAGCTTCAAGAAGGCTCTTGATGCTTTTTTACATCTAAATAACATTGATGGTTATGTTATATAGAATTGTTTCCTCATCCAGTCCCTTCCCTTCCTTGGTTGAACTTGATGGACATGTGTCTTTTTTCAACCCTATAAACTATGATACTATGATACTCCCATCTTATAAATCCACAGTTTGAGATTCCCCATGTTATAAATACTTTCTGTTTGAAGGAGTATGGTGTACAATCTAATTCCCAAACTCATTTGGGTAATGGTCCATCCTTCGAGCCCTCTCAAGCTGCCACTATGTTTGGTTTTGAAATGTTCAGCAATAGTGGTTGGCTGAAATGTTTTATTTTGTTTCAGAGCCTCTGCGTTCATCTTCTCATCATTTTTGATACTGGTGAGGTGTTCTCTGATTCTAGTTTTCATAGTACGAATCGTCTTTCCAATATAAAACAGGCCACAAGGGCATAAATTATCCCGACTGAAGAGCATGTTATGTGTTCCTTGATTATGTACGTGTTACCATCTTGGTCTTGGAAAGATTTGGCCTTCACCAAAAGAGAAAAATCCAGCGAATTTGTGTTTCTTCGTTCTGTTGCTTTGTCGTTCTGACAAAGTAAGGGCATTACCAATAGAAAAGCCTTTTTTTTATAAGTTATTGCTTGAATTGGTGTATTGGCACTTTGCAATAAATAAGTTGGTTTTGGGTTTTGGGTTGCAGTTTTGGTACTTGGTTTCTTAAATATTCACTATCACTGTTCTAGTACCTTCTGTAGGTAGCTGTCCTGTAAACCAATGCCCGACTTATGTGAATTTTATAAAAAGGCAGGAGAGAAGAAATGTGCTCATAGGGTAGTAATATTTTAAGAGTTTTTTTGTTTTTAATAGGTGGTAGTGGTATGTCGTGCAATGTCTCTAGTTATAGCCTTTTGTAATGTCAAGTGCTGCCCCTAAATAGGATCGGCAGGTCACAGTTGCCACTCTGGTCTGGATAAGCAAATGTGGAGGAATGGAGGGATGGGATTGGTGCCAACCCCAAGAAAAAACATCACCAACATTACCATGCTTTAGGAATTGGCTCAAAACTTGTACCGAAACACTAAACCAATCTGTAGAGTCTTCTCGTGTCAGCAGATCTTTGGCTCGATACGAGTGTGGTGCATTCATTACACTGGAAATAATTGTGTGTATTCTATCATGCGAGTCTGATTTCTCCTAATAGGGAGATAACGATGGTAAATGTTAGGTAAATGTTATATCCTCTAAGATCTGGTAAGCCGATGCTATTGGAGGACGATGTGTCCTGTCCTGTCTTCTGTATCTGGTTCACCTTTGATTCACTGTAGAAATCGATATGTCTGCCAAGTAAAATATAACATACAAGGATGTATGAAAAGAATTTACAGATCACTAACCTTCACTGTCCGGTGAGTGGATGGTCATATCCGATAAAGTCAAGATCTGCCCAAGTTGTCTAGAATCTCCTCAGTGCTACAATGTAACATTGTGTGGATGAACGAGGTTT
The DNA here is from genome assembly GCA_019512145.1 of Engystomops pustulosus. Lineage (NCBI taxonomy): Eukaryota > Metazoa > Chordata > Amphibia > Anura > Leptodactylidae > Engystomops > Engystomops pustulosus. The sequence continues at coordinate 11,461,758 of CM033647.1, read as the reverse complement.
ATTGTTAGCATCTAAAAAGTAAAGGATCGATGACCTATTTCTAGTGTTGAGGGGACAAGGACCGCAACACATAAACCAGACCCCACTCCAAACTGCATTACAAGTCCGAGGTCCGGTTTGGCTCAACTTACCCGCTGGTGTTAACACTTTAAATGCCGCTTTGTTGGCAGTGTCTTTTATGTCTACGTAGAGCGAGCACATGCCGGAGGCGCAGGGTGCAGCCATTTTGGGGAGGATCAGCACTCACCTATGACGTCATTGTGGTTGTTACCAGTTGGAAACAGGGTCTGGGTTTGGTACCCGAATACAGAGTAAGACTGATATTTACATTTCATGTTCGGCCAAACCGAAACTTTTGTGGAACCATTAATCATGACCGATTTCCCCATCCTCCATTACATGTTAACCGTAGGCTGGCTATCATCTTTAATGTCTTAAATCTTCGTTGTGTTTATTGACTTAGTGGTCTCCATTTATCTAAAGCTTCTGAGAGTAAAACTGTCCCAGTTTCTCATGGCAACCAATCAAAGCTCAGCTTTTACTTTCTCACGGTTGGTAATAAAATGAAAGCTGAGCTCTGGTTGGTTGCAACAAGGAACTGGGGCACTTTTACTCTCAGACTCTTTTGATAAATTCCCTCTATTCAATGCATAGAATAAAGTATGCAAATATTTTTTCCTGCAATTTTTCCCCATATTGACAGCATTGTTATATCATTGGCCACCAACATTGTTGTCAATTCTATAAGCTCAGATCATTACTATTTGCTATAACCTAATCGTCATATTTGGCAAAACTTTATTTCATATTAATATTGGTCAAGTTAAGTGATGCATTTTATTCCATGTGAACAATCTCATTTATATAGCTGCATTATGTTTTATGCGTACGGTAATTGCATAGGGCTGAACTGCACCTCTATATGACTAACCTGTCACACCTGTGCCTGGTTCGGTGCTTCTTCTCTTGCACTGCTCCAGAGAATGATGTATTCACTGTGTTGTCCCTGACAGGCAGAAGTAATCAATCGCTGCACCATCCCCCAGATGCTTAGCATCAGTGATCCAGCTCAGGTCCTGTCTGGACAGTTCAGGAAGCTCATGTCATGTGTTTATGTACGGCAGCCAGGCTCCACCCGGCTTTTCCAAGGTCCGGCATTTTATAATTGTTTTTTGAGTAAATCCATTCAGCTCATGGATTAAACAAGATATGTTTCTGCATCAGTGTCGCTACAGCATTCTCAACGCATGTCTGGTTCATAATGCATGAAATCGAATGGTAGATTTCCTGTATTTAACAAGTGAGTGAAACTTTCTCTCATGGTCGTACCTATTAGACTATCTTCACTTCACTTCGAGTGCACCCAGGTATACTGACATTTCATGAAGATTCCACCTCCCTAGCCACCACCCTATCGAGTGGTTTTCTGTTTATGCCGGACTCATTACACAGCATAAAGATAGCAGTTATGTTATGGGATCAGATCACTGATGCGGAAGAGTTTATGTACTTCCCTAAAAAAGGCCGTCGGGAGTGAAATCCTCACTTTAAACGTAAATATCTCCGGTTTCCCGACGCAGAGAAACACAGATTTAGATTAATTTGAAAGAAGAAACGTCCATTATTAGGAGGCACTGTGACGGATCATTGGAAGGCCAATGGCAGATTCTCCTGGTTTATTATTTCCTGGACCCATTGGGCTATCATTAGAAGGCCCTGTGACAGATTCAATTGATTATTGTCTGGCTCCGTTGGGTCATCTTTAGGAGGCCCTATGACAGGTTCTTCTGGTTGATTATTTTTTCGACCAATTGGGCCATTATTAGAAGGATCTGTGATAGATTCTACTGGTTGATTATTGTCTGGCTCCTTTGGGCCATCATTAGGAGGCTCGGCGACAGATTCTCCTGGTTGCTTATTTTCTGGACCCACTGGACTATTATTAGAAGGCCCTGTGACAGATACAATTGATTATTGTCTGGCCCCTTTGGGTTGTCATTAGAAGACCCTAGGACAGGTTCTTCTGGTTAATTATTTTCTCGACCAATTGGGCCATTATTAGAAGGTTCTGTGATAGATTCTACTGGTTGATTATTGTCTGGCCCCTTTGGGTTATCATTAGGAGGTCCAGTGACAAATTCTCCTTGTTGATTATTTTCAAGACCCAGTGGGGAGCTCTGTGGTAGATTCTCCTGGTTAAATTCTGGTGCATTGCTCTTTGTGACTGTCTCCACAGAATGATCACAATGTGCCATGAACACCATACAGATGAGGATTACATACCATAAAACCATTACAGTCTTCTGAAAAAGACAGATTCCTATTAAAATCAATAAAAACACGAAAAGGGTGAAAAAGCCATTAAAAATAAAGATATCAAAAATGTGAAATACCTTCTTGATTGACCACCCTAGACAAATTTGTCCCTAACTCTCCCTTCAAGGCAAATGTCTAAGGTGATGGTATGTAAGAGTCTGCCAGCAAGACTAACAAGGCCTACACCGAGATTCTGTCTGCATCACCAAGAACTTGTTTCAGACCGCCACCTTATTAGTATTTTGATACCTGTCTCACCCTGTCAACTGAAGAGACACAATGGGGCACACTTACTTAGCCGGTCCAGTGGCGATCCAGCGGCGCGTTGTCCGATGAGGATTCGGGTCTGCTGGAATTCACCAAGGTCATGCATCCAATATCCAGCAGGTGTCGCTGCTGCGCCGAGGTCCGCCGGAGTTCACCTTCTTCTTCTCGGTGCATGTAAGTGCGTGATCTTGTGACACAAATCGTTTTTAAAATTCTGAGGTTTTTCCAAATCCGTTGGATTGTCCGATGGCCATGCCCCCCGATTTCTGTCGCGTGAAAGCCGGCGCGGATGTGTCACAATCCGATCACATGCGCCAAAATTCCGGGGCAATTTGCTGCAAAACTGAAATATTCAGGATACCTGACGAAAGTGCGGCGTTCGGACACTTAGCAAATGAGCCCCTATGAGTTTTACATCACATTTTTAACATTTTAAAACAATGACAAAATCATAAAGTACAAAATGCTAATATAAGAATTAAAAAAAAATCTTCAAATTATTTCATCTCTATTTAAAGAAATAAAATAAAAATAAAACAAAAAAATTTCCTTCTGGCCTACCTTGGTCACTTAGGATTGGCGAAGACCAAGAGGACATTAGACAGGAAATATAAGTCTTTTTTACTTTTCTTTTTAAAATATTTGTAGCAGTTTAAAAAAAAAACCTAGAAAACACCTTTAAAATTCTAATGGAAGCACAAATAAAATAAAAATGTTATCATCAAAAGACAGTTATTACTTGCTATGGAAACAAGTAAAAATTATCGTAATAATAAAAACATAAACATTGAAAATGTTCCAATGATCTGCTTTGGTCACAAGAAAATTGTATGATTAAAAATCTAATTTTGTTCCCCCAATGACAGTAAAAACAAATTATATATCTGTATATCTAAATTCTTTTCTTCAATTGCAAATTATTATACAAATGTTCCTGTGTGAAGATAATTTCCCACAAATGTGGCCATGTTGTCCCTTAGAAACAAAATAGTTGTCCTTAGATACAACCACCCCGCATTATAGCAGCAATGGCCATGCAAGCGCTATTGATGTCTGTCCGACCACATGTGTTCAGCGTTCATTACCACAGGGAGTATGTGGGATGTGTAGCAACTCCCTGCCATTTCATATGCAAAAACTATTTATTTCCTTGTGCAATCACTTCAGCAGTGGTGGTCGTATCGAAAGACAACAATCTCCTTTCTAATGGACAACATGATTACATTTATAGGAAATTATCTGCACGCAAATACATTTTTGGACGCCCCAAAACTATTCTCAAATCCCTTGATTACCCAGAAAAAGAAACAATAAGATGCATGTTCCCAAATCATAGACAAAACAGTTACAATGTAATACTCAAAGCAATACAAATCAGAAAAACAACCAAGCATTACCTCAGTAAATCAGAAGTATTAAAGTCCCACTTACCAACCCCAACATATGGATAAATCAATGAGAGAATGAACACAGAGTCGCCTGATTTTATTGGATGACCAAATCTTCACTAAGGGGAGGGAAAATGTATGCATAATAAATACAAGTGTTAACCTAACATGCAACTTACATTGATACAATCATTGTGCTTTATCTTTATTATGATTGGAGATGAGCGAACATACTTGTCCGAGCTTGATGCTCGTTCGAGCATTAGCGTACTCGAAACTGCTCGTTGCTCGGACGAATACTTCGCCCGCTCGAGAAAATGGCAGCTCCCGCCGTTTTGCTTTTTGGCGGCCAGAAACAAAGCCAATCACAAGCCAGGAGACTCTGCACTCCACCCAGCATCACGTGGTACCCTTACACGTCGATAGCAGTGGTTGGCTGGCCAGATGCAGGTGGACCTGGGAAATAGAACTAGGCCCCTGCCCGCGTGCTCGCATCATTCTCTGTTGGATGCCGCAGGGGAGAGAGCTGCTGTGGTCAGGGAAAGGTTAGGGTGTTCTATTAGAATAGTGTTAGGCAGGAGTGATTTACAAGAACCCAACACGTCCTTCTTAGGGGTACAATACGTTTTATTTTACCTTTTTTTGGTTGCTTGTGGCTGGGCTTGCTGGGATTAGTAGTGCAGCTAAGTACCATATTGTGAGTATTTGCAGGGAGACTGTGTTAGCTCTTAGTGACACACATATCCACCTCAAACACCGAAGTGGACAAATTAGGGGTTGATTTGATAGGCAGAGTCTTTGATTTATTTTTTTACGTTTATTCTTTTTATAACTTGTTATCTGGCAAAGCAGTGTGCTTTGAGTGTAGGCTAGAAAATAGCCATAGGAGAACCCCAACGGCTTATTTAGGCCTACAATAGCGTTATATTTTCCTTTTTTTGTTGCTTGTGGCTGGGCTTGCTGGCATTACTAGTGCAGCTAGTACCATATTGTGAGGAATTTGCTGGGAGACCTGCAACCGTTGTGTTTAGCTCTAGTGACACACATATCACCCAAACAACGAAAGAGTGGGGACAATTTATTAGGGGTTTGATTTGAATTAGGCACAGTCTGCTGATTTATTTATTTTTTACGTTTATTTATCTTATAACACAAAGTCATCTGGCACAGCACAAAATCCAGTTGTGTGCTGTCACTGTAGGTTAGAAACTAGCCATAGCAATAGGATAGCATCGTTTTGTTTAAAAAAAAAACACAAAAAACACCAAAAAAAAAAATTTGAAGTTTACACTTTCATTTTGAAAATGTTTAACCCGAGGGCTAGGGGTAGAGGACAGGGGCGTGGACGTGGGCATCCAACTACTGCAGTGGTCAGAGGCCGTGGTCCTGGGCGGGGTGAGACACCACCTGCTGATGAGGGAGCAGGGGAACGCCGCAGAGCTACACTCCCTAGGTTCATCATGTCTCAAGTTACTGGGACTCGTGGTAGAGCACTGTTGAGGCCAGAACAGTGCGAAGAGGTGATGTCGTGGATTGCGGACAATGCTTCTAGCCATTTGTCCACCAGTCAGTCTTCCACGCAGTCAGGGCCGCATCTGCCATGAGGCGAGATGAAAATCTCGCCTCAGGCGGCAGAATGTGGATCCCTGTAAAGGGTGGCGAAATTCGCCGCTCTAAAGTGGGCGATTCGGGCGCCGTTAACGCCTGAATCGCCCACCTGCTAAATAAATCGGCAGCTGCGTCGTTCCGTTCCAATCAGCTACACAGGCGTCATGACATAACGCCGCCTGTGTCGCTGTGCGGATCCGGGGCTCACAGGAGAGCCGCGTGAAGACGGGACCCGTGCGCCGAGGGAGCAGCTGCCTGCAGGTGAGTGTGATTTTATTATTTTTCATGTATTCTCATTAATTAAATGTGGCCAATAAGGGGGAATGGGGAGGTGTCATTATCGTGGGAGGGGGGGAGTACTGTATACATTCTATGTGGCCGTATTTGTTGCATACTGTGTGTGTGGGGGGGATGCTGTATACATTATATGGATATTATGGGGCCAGAATTGTGTTATACTGGGGGGGGGGGTGTGCAGCCTCAGAGGCATCCATGCATGCTGCCCCTGCTGTTTCCTGTCCATTTCCGTGGTGTTTCCATCCTTTTCTGAGGTTCCCAGGTGTTTGGCCAAGCTTCCCTGTGCAGACCCTTGGTCCCCTTGAAAAATGCTCGAGTCTCCTATTGACTTCAATGGGGTTCGTTACTCGAATAACGAGTACCCGAGCATTTTAGTGCTCGCTCATCTCTATTTCTGATAATTAAATCAAAGCGCAAACATCGAGAACTAAACCGTAAAATATTTCAACTATAACCCTATTTCTTTATTACTATAAAGTGCTATCAGATGATTGGTCAAAAAGTTGTTCTTTTGTTGATGTCCAATATAGAAGCTGATCCTCTATTGAACATTTGTGGTTACCTCTAAATGTTTCACTTCTCTGCAGCCCCTTCTCCTACCTTCTGCACTCCTGACACTTCCTGCACATCAGAGGAACTATTAAGCCTTAGTGCTCACACAGCGTAGACTTTACACTTAATGTAAGTTTCACTTCTAGTTTCTACTATTTATTAAATGCTGCATGCATCTCCATGTGATGAAAGCTGCCAGGATACTCACTGTATACATCCTGTACATACAATATTCAGTGGATTTATTGTAAGAACCTCAGTGGATTTACTATTAAATTACTTAATGAGAAAACACATGGCTACTGTGGTGGATTATGTGGGCAGACTTAATATGACTCAACTTTGGGCCAGATACAGGAGGAGGTTAGTCTTCACCCATTACTGATGGAAATTTCTGACAAGTAGCTTCAGAACACAAAATGCCATAACTCCTGAAAGAAAAGGGCAATCTGCATAATATGTGCAATGATCTGTTTGTTTTAGGAGAGGGAATCACATATTCGGTAAGAATCAAATAGTCAAAAATCAGTTTTACACATACATTTTATTTTTTATGTATTTGCGTTTATTTAGTGTTTAACATAGCAAAAACAGAGTAACAATGCAGCAACGTAACATTAAACCGAAATAACTAAGAGCAAAACAAGCCTTAGGACGTATGCTATATTTAAGAAAATATAAATATGCATTATATGGAGCCACAAATATTTTCAATGTTGCAATCTACTATAGTCAGCTTAATTCTAGGTAATATGCACGGCATATACTTTATATCTATAGAAACACATAGAAAGTCATAGAGTAGAGTTGCACATAAATGAGGGGAAAAAAAATCACTGCAATGTTTGAGTCACTTTTCCCTCAGTGGCTTTATGCTTCAGATCCTTAACGCAAGTGAGAACGTCAATCACCATAGAAAGTGCAACTCATCTAGGTCAAAAATAAATACAATTGTGTAAATTCTATTTTTGTCTTTAAGCAAATGAGGTTTTCAGCAACCGGGATCGGGCTATTGCCACTACTGAATCTGTTCAACTTTTAATATTTGACTTTGATGGGAAAGTTCAATCATTGGAAGAACAAAAAGAACAGAAACAGCCGAATCCTTAGGCACGTCCATTTTACCAATGTTCCAAAAACAAACATTGAATTTACTCTAAAACAATAGATCACTAGTAAACATCAAAGGTATGTCTAGAAATCTTATAAAGTGCCCTACATAGTGCTGTTTCTAGCTAAAAGTTGATTTGGGAGGTGCTAGTCTCCCTTTAATAGGATGGGGGTCCTGTTGAGAATCCTAATCTTTTTGCGAAGAGTGGACATCGGATAAACAGAGCATTTCTTGCTTAGGTGGACCTGTCCTACCCAGCATCATACAGACAACACGTTATATTGTAAAAGTGCTTCTTCCGCTGGCCTAAAGACTCAACTATGGATATTTATCGGGGCTTGTACGTCAGTTTTCTGCCAAGTGGATCAGTAAAGAGCGTTCCTTCCCCGTGCCCTTGCTATAGCCGGAACGATGTCTTGTTATAGCACAATTCTAAGGCAGGCCAAGTAGGTCACCAGTAAGTTTCTTTTAATTTATGGACAAGAACTAACAACGACAGCAAACACTCACGCCCATTTATTTCGCATCGTGTTGTGAACCACATGTTCTTTAGCGAAAAACTCAATTTATATTTGGGATCCGTTGATGGTTGGGCTGGAGACCTCATTGGGAAGGAGTCAATTGTGCCTTTGCCCCATTACGTAGTGGGATGATTTGGGGAACTATCACATATGAAGGTTATTCACTTTATGTAGTGATATGAGGGACACTACCATACACCCAAATTTTTTGTTTCTACTGGCAGTCAAATCTACATGTCCAGCTATAACATCTGTGCCACGCCATATACAGTGCCTGGAGAAAGTATTTGGCCCAGTTAAACTTTTCTACCTTTTACCACATTTCAGGCTTCAAAAACAAAGATATAAAAGTGGGACACAGTTGGGAAGCGAAACTAAATTTATTGGATATTTACAACTTTAAAAAAAAATAATAAACTGAAAAGTGGGGGGTGTAATAATAATATTCAGCTCCAGAAGTTCAGTGAGGATCTCAGAATGATTTAATGTTGTCCTGAATTACAGATGATGATAATATAATATCCAATAAATTTACTCCACTTCACAATTACTGTTGATTCTTCACCAAAAAATTTCAATCTTATATCTTTATGTTTGAAGCCTGAAATGTGGCAAAAGGTAGAAAAGTTTAAGGGCACCAAATACTTTCACAAAGTACTGGATGCCACAAGATACCATATTGAACTTGTATGCCTCATGCCCATCTTTGTCTCATCTTCTATCCAGACTAGAGGCAGTCTAACAGGATCTTAGATCCTTCTTTAAATGTTATATGTTCCTCAATTTAGTTATTTTTTTGCGCTCATAATGTAATCAATAATATCACCCGCCCGTAGGCCATCCCTACTTCACAGCCAATTGCTGTTATTTAGAGCTTGTAAGCCACAAAGCTGGCATAGAAACCCTGATAAATCTCCCCCACTGTTCCTAAATAAAGTTAGGCTTTATATAAACATTAAAGAACAAATATTTGATGGGGTACATTATGCTGTTTGTCCTCTATCTATCTGATAATGATCAAAGTTTAGTTTATAGGCCCATTCCGAGAGACCAAAGTTTCGGCAGAAACCATCCAAACGTCTACAACAAAATACAACTCAAGAATTGGGGCTTCCTGAATGTAAAATATACTAAGGGCAAGTGTTACAGTGCTGAAGGTATTAATACATAAAACACAATATACACTCACCGGCCACTTTACTAGGTACATCTGTCCAACTGCTCGTTAACACTTAATTTCTGATCAGCCAATCACATGGCGGCAACTCAGTGCATTTAGGCATGTAGACATGATCAAGGCAATCTCCTGCAGTTCAAACCGAGCATCAGTATGGGGAAGAAAGGTGATTTGAGGCCTTTGAACGTGGCATGGTTGTTGGTGCCAGAAGGGCTGGTCTGAGTATTTCAGAAACTGCTGATCTACTGGGATTTTCACGCACAACCATCTCTAGGGTTTACAGAGAATTGTCCAAAAAAGAAAAAACATCCAGTGAGCGGCAGTTCTGTGGGCGAAAATGCCTTGTTGATGCCAGAGGTCAGAGGAGAATGGGCAGACTGGTTGGAGCTGATAGAAAGGCAACAGTGACTCAAATGCAACGCCACAGCCTACCTGTGTATTGTTGCTGATCATGTCCATCCCTTTATGACCACAATGTACCCTGTAACATCTGATGGCTACTTTCACCAGGATAATGCGCCATGTCATAAAGCTGGAATCATCTCAGACTGGTTTCTTGAACATGACAATGAGGTCACTGTACTCAAATGGCCTCCACAGTCACCAGATCTCAATCCAATAGAGCATCTTTGGGATGTGGTGGAACGGGAGATTCGCATCATGGATGTGCAGCCGACAAATCTGTGGCAACTGTGTGATGCCATCATGTCAATATGGACCAAAATCTCTGAGGAGCTTCCAGCACCTTGTTGAATCTATGCCACGAAGAATTGAGGCAGTTCTGAAGGCAAAAGGGGGTCCAACCCGTTACTAGCATGGTGTACCTAATAAAGTGTCCGGTGAGTGTATTTACACCATGTTATCTTAAAAGTTTCCTTGAATGAGGGCCACTCAAGAACACTGAATAGCCGAAAAAGTCACCACTGGTAGTGGGTACACTGCTACATCGGAGTCAAGCTCACGCTCTGTTGCAGAATCCATGGCTTGACTGTAAAATAAAGTTCCCTGTGACCAATTCATGTGTTTGATTCAGAAAGAGATCTTAAAATAAAAATCTCATCTGAATAATGAAGCAAAAAAATTGCTGACAAATGCAACATAATATAAAGTAGCAGTAAAGTTCAAAAAATGTCTGGGAATCAATCAGTACTGATAAAGCGAGATAGACTGAAAATACTCAACTGGTCTCCTCTTCATCTTGATCCCAGTGGTGGTCTTTGCTAATCTTGACACGCCGGGGTCACCTAAAAAAGAGAGCACAGGGGCGAGATATTAGGCGTGCCAAGATTAACGAAGACCACCGCCCGGATGAAGAGCAGACTAGGTGCAGACTAGGTGAGTATTTTCAGTCTATTTTGCCTTTCCAGCATTGGTAGATGTCTTTAAGGCCCTGCAAGGAGCATTGTCTACAGTCCTTCTCTTTGACCATTCAACATTCTACTTCTGACCTATCTGGTATTGCTTCTCTGATAGTCGTTTGACATCAAGGCTGCCCACGTGTGTGAACACAAGTTTGTTATGCACATTTAATTATTCAGCCACCTTGACTGCTTTTACGCGAGCATGAATTTTCACATGGGTGGTGAGGTGAGCCTTACGAGTAAAACACTTGCCACACTCAGAGCAAGCATAGGGCCTTTCACCAGTGTGCGTTGTCTGATGGCGGACCAGATCCCTATTCAGAGCAAACCTCTTATCACACCTGTTACATGCATATGGCCTCTCCCCCGTGTGTGATCTCTGGTGGACATTGAGGTTGGAGTAACAAGTGAATCCTTTGCCACATACAGTACATACAAACGCCCAGTCTCCAGTATGGGAAGCCTTATGTTTTACAAGTCGAGAGTTATCGGCAAAACTTTTCCCACACTCTTCGCAGGTAAATGGCTTCTCTCCAGTGTGAGATCTTTTGTGTATGACAAGAGCGGACGTGCAAGAAAATGTCTTCCCACACTCTACACAGATGTATGGCTTCTCTCCCGTGTGTGTCCTGTTATGTATAAATAGAGAAGAGTTACTCGTAAAACTTTTCCCACACTCCCAACAAACATAGGGCCTCTCTCCAGTGTGGATTCTTATGTGAGTGGAGAGGGTAGCACTGCTAGTAAAGCTCTTCCCACAATGAGTGCAGGTATATGGTCGTTCTCCCGTGTGGATCCTTTCGTGTATGACAAGAGAAGACTTTCGGGCAAAACTTTTCCCACAATCGTTACACGAGAAAGGCCGTTCTCCGGTATGAGACCTCTGATGTATAATGAGGTGAGAACTTGAGATACAGCTCCGCCCACATTCAGTGCATATATAGGATTTCTGCACCTTATAGGTGGTGTAAGGGATAGAGAATTTCGAGATCTCTAGGACATCTTTGTTGCGTTTACCCTTATATTTAGACTCCAAGGTTGATTTACGTAGACGAGGCTTACTGCTGGTCTTTTCTTCTTCATCCTCATTTTGACTTTCAGCTTCCTTTTCTGAAGAACTTGTATTCTCCGATACGTTATCTGGCTCCTTACTTCTAGAAGAATCCAAACTTAAATTTATCTCAGTGTTTTTTTGTTTACTCGATTTCATGCATGGAAATTTCTGTAGAGTTTGGTTGGGTTTATCTTCTAGACCTTCTTCATCTTGTGGAGACGGAGACTTTAGTCCGCTTGGTGAACTGGGTTCTGCTAAAATGACAGAACAAAAACTTATTCCACAACAATTTTTATATTCCATTTCACAAAAAAACTATAATACACATAGGCTAACGACCAAAAATATAGGTTCTTGGCAACACATTCTATTTACAGGGCTGAATAGATATATTCAAGCATTTACAGGCGGTCCCCTACTTAAGAACACCCGACTTACAGACAACCCCTGGTTACAAACGGACCTCTGAATTTTCATAATTTACTGTACTTTAGTCATAGGATAAAATAAACAGCTATAACAGTTAACAAAGGTGACTGTTATTAAGATTTATTGTTAATCCTGGTCCTTATGACAACCTAACATTTTTAAAATTCATTCGTCACAAAGACCAAAAACATTTGTCTGGGGTTACAATTATAAAATATACAGTTCCGACTTACATACAAATTCAACTTAAGAACAAACCTACAGAATCTTGTACGTAACCCAGGAACTGCCTGTATTTTGCCGAAATTTCTATGAGGAATTGTATAGACTGTACTCCTGGTGGCCAATTATGGAAGTAATGAGAACCAGGCAGCCAACCACTTGGTCCATATCTAACATTGCTTGCAGACTGGGTTAATAAGGTGCTCATAATCACTAGTTTACACCTACTATTATTTTATATTCACTAATTACTTAAAGGAAATCTGTCACTGGAAATCAACCCCCCAAAGTAAAAAGAATGCTTGCATGGCTGCTCCTCAGTAATCCATTCCCCTATTGTGTCTACCAAAAAATTGTTTTTAAGATTATGCTAATCAGTCTTTAGTTCTCTGGAGGGCTTGAACAGAGCCCCTCCGGACTCCGGTTCCACGGTATAATAAACGCCGCCCACCACATTTCAAATCCGCCCACCACTCCAGTGATACCCACATTATTCTTGTCAGTTCCAGCAGTCCACTTGGTCGGCACTGCAGCTTCAAGACGACACTGGGTGGAAGTTGATGAGAGTGACGTTGCCTCAGCATGCAGTCTGGATGGATGGATAGCCTGATCTTAAGTGCATCGGGGGGATTTTGAGGGGACCAAAGTCCTTCAGATTGATCAAAATCATTAAAAAAAAAACGATTGTTTTGGCAGTCTGACATTGAAGACACGGACGATAAAGGTGGTATTTTCACTTTGGAGAACCAATTTCCAGCTTTACGGTGAGTCCTTTGGAAACCGTTTCAGCTGTCAAAGGGCCACAGATGATTTGATTTGTCTATTTCTTCACTCTATTTACACAGTCAGTGTTTTTACTTGAGATTCCTTAGAAATGTAATCAGGGCACTAAAGATGTAAGAATATGTCTAAAAAGATTTCTATTTTCATGAACGTTACTCTTACATGGAAGAGTTCAAACTATCTGATGCATTATTCTTACAGGAGATACAAATATGAGGTAGTATTCGGCAGCATCTTATTCCGCCCCTTTTCATTTTTTTATTGCAGAAGTGAAAAGAGCTGGAACTTGTAAACTTTGAACTATACATTTTTTTTAGCTCCTTTCTTCCCCTGCAGTGAGCAGTGTTCTATCCTTCTCATATCAGTATACAGTCAACCAGTTCTGCACAGCACTTTCCAGATTAACTGCAGAGTGGACGGCATAAGCGCGGAATCTGACAAGAGTAATGTTGCGTGCAGTGCGGATGGATCAGTATCCAAATCTTGCTATCCAAAAGTGCTGCATTGAGGGCGTTGTGGTAGCCAAAGTAATTCCGACTGATTAGAATATTTTTAATAACTATTTTTTTAGTCGAGGACACGGATGATTAAGGCTTTGTTTTTACTATTGAGGTCTGAATTCCAGTAATAGTTTTTTTTTAAAGAACACCTGTCAGGACCATTTGTGACACTAAACTACCTATAAGTACTTTGGCACCTGCTTTTCGAGGCCACATTAAAAAAAAACCTTAAATCATTAAATCCAAGGTAGGACACCCAAACTTCTCTGCAGTGAAGCCAAGTTGCACATCCCTAGCTTCTCTGAACCTCCAGCTTTTCAGGGATTTTCAAAACTTCTTTTATTATTTTTTAGATGTATCTGTAGTGCAGCAGTTTTCCAACTATACAAATGAGCTCAGTAAACATTATTGACTTTGTACTTAACTTGGCACATGCTCCGTTATCTAGTGCTGCTATTTACTCACTGATGTATTAGGGTTACTTTTAGTTTTCCATGATAGGTAACCTTTAACAAGTCAATGTTCCATTGTTCTAAGGTGTCATCGAAAGTATAGTCCTCAACAAAGTCACAGCTCATTAGATACTTGTCCCTCGTCCACGCTTTGTGTTGTCAGATACAATCTCGAATTTACCAATTTGAAAATGAATGTGCAAACAATTGTGTGCAAGTTTTAAAGTTCTGGAAAAACAAAAGTCAATGTTTCTGTTTATGAGTTAGTACTTAAAGGGGTATTCCCACAAAGACAAGATTCTTAAATATACTCAGGATAACAAAATAACACATTCTCTAATTCACTGTTCTTAACAAAAATGCAGCATTTCACAGATATAATTCCAACCTGTCTCTATCAGTCCTGTTGTACACAATTTCAGTTGCCCCTAGACACAACCCTGTAACTTCTGACTTAGGGTCGAGGAAGCCATCTTGTTTTCCTGTCTGACAGTGCATGAGCTCTGAACTGCTCTCTGCCTCTAGCCCCTCCACCCTGCAGTCCAGGATGAGCTAACTCACTGATACACAGACACTGACTTCCTGACAGCAGCAGAAGCCAGTGGAGAGCTACAAGTTACAGGCAGGCAAGTTATTTATCCGGAGAGGGGAAGGCACATCAGATCTCATAGGGCAGTGATGGCTAACCTATGGCACTGGTGCCAGAGGTGGCACTCAGAGCCCTTTCTGTGGGCACTCAGGCCATCACCAGAGAGGACTCCAGGTATCTTCCTGCAGTCCCAGACAGCCCAGGACTTGCTGTGCACAGAGCTATTTTAAAGTGACAGGACTACCTTGGACTATTTTCTGCTTTATTAGTGTCCTCAGGGTGCTGGTATCAATGAAGACTGTGACAGAGAAGGGAGTATAAATCACAAATTAAATTTCTGTGTTGGCACTTTGCGATAAATAATGGGTCTTTGTTGTAGTTTGGGCACTCGGCCTCTAAAAGGTTCGCCATCACTGTCATAGGGGCTCATTTACTAAGGGTCCGTATCGCGCATTTTCGTCGGGTTTCCCGAATATTTCCGATTTGCGCCGAATTGCCTTGGAATTTTGGCGCATGCCATCGGATTGTGACGCATCGGCGCCGGCTTTCACACGACAGAAATCGGGGGGCGTGACCGTCAGAAAACCCGACGGATTCGGAAAAACCACGGAATTAAAAAAAAAAAAATTGTGTCGCAAGAATAGCACTCACATACACCGGGACGAAGAAGGTGAACTCCGGCGGACTTCAGCACAGCACCGACACCTAGTGTCGCTCCTAGTCAACGTCGGACAATGCGCCGCTGGATCGCGAATGGACCAGGTAAGTAAATGAGCCCCAATGTGTCTGTGTAGCAAGAACTGGGGAATTGTGTGTATTATGCATCTCATGTCTGATCTGTCTCATCTATCTATGTGTCAGATACTAGTACAATGTTCAGAAGGTAAATGAAAGTGTACATAAACCTTGTACCCTGACAATCTAAGCACATTGTCAGCACACTCTCAAAGCACTAGAGGGATCATAATGTGTCTGCTAAGAGAGTCCTCGCCCACACTCTGGAATCTTACACTGACCATAACTCAGAGCTAGGAGCTAAAACAGCAATAAAACTGAGTACAATTATAAAGTAAAGGGTTAAAAATTATCTTTATTGTGTTAACATCACTAGGGGATTGAAATTTGCAAATTTTCTTTCATGGGCAAACCCCTTTGAAAAAGAACTTTCACTACCATCTAAACCACACCTCTTTGCGTTCTTTATTAGACAGTAAAGACCTGAAAATAATGAACAGTACAAATAGCACACAAAAATGCCTCACACAATCCCCCAAACTATCGATGCCTGGTCCTCTCTGCAGTTAGGAGTCCTCAACCTCCAATGGCTTAAAGGGCACCTGTCACCAAGCGAATAGCTCTGAAACCACAATAAGTAACTTGTATGGCCGGTTGCATGTGTGCTGGACATGTCTTTATAAATTGAGACCGCTGCCTGCAGCCAGAAAAACTTACTAATATTCATAGTCCGCTTACGGCCAGGGGGGTGGGTTTCTGGGCACAGCAGTCAATGAGGCGTCATTTCTCACGCGTGCACAGTGCACCTTTCTCCCTCCGCATACATGCAAAGTTGTAGCGGAGATGACCTGCGCCTGCGCAAGAGTTGAGGCGAACCAAAGATTACAGGGAGCTAGGGACATGGCCATTGGAAGCGGACTCTACATACAAGCTACTTATTCACCTTGTATGGCCATACTCACCATACAAGTAATGCTCTTCACCTTGATCCCAGCGCTAGTCTTGACACGTCGAGATCACCTAGAAAACAAACTTCTAATTAGCAGCCTGGAGCACGGGGACAAGATGTCCGGCGCTCCAGGCTGCTAATTATGCAAGCCCTTGCTCCTAAATTTGCGCCTCTCACATGACGCCATCTTGATCTCCTATGCTCCTATGTGAGAGGTAGGTACGGGGGAGGTGCATAACTAACAGCCCAAAGTAGAAGCAGTCCCCGCGCTCCATGCTTCTAACTACAAGTTTGTTTTCTGGGTGATCCCTGAGTGTCAAGAGGAGCGGAGGTGATTATTTGTACCCTTTTTTTGTTGTTGTTATTTTCAGTGGTTGATTTCCTATAATTATGGTATAAGTGACGAGGAGCCATGATTACGAGTGTCTCGAAATGCGTAGGTTTTTCCTGCCTCACCTGAAATGAATGCAATTGATTGTTAGTGACTAGACGATGATAGATCATTAATTCTAGCCCTGCAAAAATCAGCTGAGTGAATGAAAGGATGCAAATAATAAACTCAGTTCTAGATGAGGACTCAGTGCTGACTGGATTTCACAGACAGACCACAGTACAGAGGACAAAACTCTGTACATCATAGTGATGTAAGGAGTCCCTTCTTTTGACATGATTGTGTGCCGCCGGCCTTTGAGTTGATGGAGGTGGTAAATGTTTCTCTTTAAAGGGGTATTTAATGGAAAATAATCCCTACTTAATTTTTTTTTTCATATAGGTTTCTTGTTTGTCATTTCATGGTCAGCAATCTGCAATAATGTGAACACATATGCCCATTTCATACACACAACTAAATCACAAGTAACACATATTAAAGGGGTTGGACAGTCTTTTACATAAGTCGTCAATGTGCTTTTACTGCCTTAATAATAATCGCTGAATGTTTATAAAGAGAGTCAGTATTCCTGCTACTTACTTTAGTGCTGTCTGCAGACTTTCCATGGATCTTTGTTTACATGTCTGAGCTCTGATGAATAGGAGGGGCAGCAGAGTTATGACTCATCCTATTCCCTCCCCTCTCCGTGTCTGTCAGTGAGACGGAGTATGAGAGAAAGAGGCACAGTGGGCAACGCTATTAGGATGGTCTGAAGGAGTGGGTAACAAAGTTGTTTGTAATAAAAGTGGGCAGCTTGGTGAGAACAAGGAAAGGCTCAAGTGCTCATGGGGACACAGGTACATATACATACAGAGACAAGTCTAATGGAAGAGATATAAATGCAAGAGCAATGACTATCCATTGACAACCCCTATTCAGTCTCCTGCTCCTGCCAGGGACTGGAGGGCCGTGCACTTGGTGATCTAGAACTTATATCTCCATTGAGAATTATTACATGACAATGTTGTGTTCAGTATGAAGGGGCTGGACCCACTACATATATCTGTATGGTAGTGTAGTAATGGGGTTCCCATAGACATGCAGAACAATGGTTAAGCCAATCCATGACTCCATTTATGCAGAGACCCCTCCATTCTTACATACATTTACCTCATGTTCTATAGATCGCACATCGGGGCACATTTACTAAGGGTCCGAATCGCGTTTTTCCGGCGGGTTTCCAGAAATTTTCGCATGCGATCAGATTGTGGCACATCGGCGCCGGCTTTCACGCGACAGAAATCGGGGGGCGTGGCGATCGGAAAACCCACGGGTTTGGAAAAAACGCGGAATTTAAAATAAAAATAGTGTCGCAAGAATACCACTCACATACACCTGAATGAAGCAGGTGACATCCGGCGAACCTCGGCGCAGAAGCGACACCTGGTGGACATCGGGCGCACAACCTTAGTGCCCCATAGTCTTTATAACCCATGTAACATACTCATGAGTGTTTATGGAGAGAGAAATACAGAAGACACCAAATAAGTATCCGTCACAGTCTTATCTTTAATGGATTTTACAAAACATATTCATGCAAAACACATGCCCTAGTAGATGTACCATAAAAGACCTACATAAGTCCAAATCCATCAACTGGAGAGAAGTGTTACCTTTATTTTAATATGTACCTGGCACATCTATGCTTCTGGGGGCCAATTTGGTAGTCACGGGTCCCTGTCAGCAGCCTGGATGGTCCAAATTATAATCTGCCATTTGCGACTCCAGGCCCCATTTTTATTGTAAAACATTCCAGGCCCGTGACAGGAGAATTACCAGCACAGCAGTGTGAGGACACACCCCAGTGAACTAGCTGGGTGTTAGTAGTGGGGGTGTAGCTCTAAAACACTCCGGAGCGGTCTGACTACCCTAATATGGTAATGCACAACTGTCGATGTAACATGTCCTAACCCTGACCCGTTTTCAATTAGAACATGGTAGAATTCCCAGAATTCTGTATAACACACCAAAATATATATTGCCAAAACTCAAAAAAACTACGGTACAGTGGATATTTATCAATACATTGACATATGGCAAGGAAATACTGGCCGGTAAGATGAAGGAAAAAAACTAAATCAAGTTGGGATACGTAATAGTAACATAAAACCAAAATATAATACGTAACAAAAACGTCCTCAGAATTTTCCCCCTTTTCGAGAATGTGAAGCAGAAGCTCCTCCCCTTGTGCGTAAGGTACCCCTTCTCGGTTTACTTGACTCTCCTTTCTCGGGTTGAAGAGTCGAGGGTGGACGGTGAGAGTTTGTGTCCATGGAAAGCCTCTTGGCTGCGATTTCGTTCGCTTCCACGAGAAGCTTGAGTTTGTTTGCCCGATATCGGGCTGTCTCTTCTCGATGGCGTGCAGTTTCTTCTCGAGATTTTTCTTGGTTGGAGGCTAGAAGGTCCAACATGTGGTTCATTGCCACCACCTCCGCATGCAAGCGTTGTATACCACCGCTCAACTCTTGCAATGCTTTACCCTGACAACGCACACACTCTTCAGGTTTCCCCGTTATGTCAAGTGATGTTTCGCGGTCTACACGATCCATATCCAATTCATCGTGAAGCATTCCTTGAGGGTGAAAGTTCTCCACGGTTGACAGGGCTTCGATCTCTTGAGGATCAACTTTAGTCACAATGATTTCTTGATTCTCATCTAGGAAGTGGAGGAAAATAGCATTAGCAGTGGCAACTTTTCCCAAGAACACGAAGACAATAACTATTCACGGCCATATAATTACCAGAAGACGTAGAGCCAAAGTCACTATCTGCCATGTGTTCAGGAGATGCCCCAAAGCCCATCAAGTCCTGAAACATTTCTGAAAGAAAGAAATAACATAAATAAATAATTCAGTCACGTGAATCATGTTATCATCCATTTCTTAGACTTCAACCACCCAACAGATGTCAAACATTGACCAAACATTTTGTAGTCCTAGTTTGGTTTTGAGATAACCGGATTAGGATCAAGAGCTGTGGATAAAAATACAAAAGCTAAAACTTGCCCATACTATCGTTCTGAGAAGGCTCTTGAATAGATTAGGTATCCTACTAGGTTCTACATGAGTTGGCTTTGTGTGACTGGCCGAAGAGAATTCCTAAGGGAGGCAGGAATGAGGGAGCTGGTTTCTCTTCAGCCAGTCACATTTAGCCAACGCCTCTCTCAACTCTTTCATTCCCACCTCCCTCTGGTCTGAGGGAGCTGATCTAAGTCACACAGTGACTCAGCTGAAGAGAAAACATGCCCCTGTGATAATAAGGTGGCAATAACTTTATAACTAGATTTCAGCAATTATTTTTGATTTTAAAAAAGGCATGAGGTACAGCAGGAAGTCTTCGGTTGGTAGGTTTCGTTGGGTTTAATGGTGATAAACTGATGACAGGTTCCCTTTAAGACCATGTGAAATATGACTGCCATCCTGAAAGCCGCCATATTGGATCAAGAGCATAGGGATGGAATCCTTCAGCTCTGTACTCAGAACATGAACAATACCTCAAATCACTGTACATCACAGGGAACGTTTCCAGTTGTTGTTGTAACTTTCTATGTAGATACACAATATTGAAGTTGATTTGGAATATCATCTAACACTTTACTTCTACAGCTCCTCTAACGACCTATCCAACTGCATGGTAACAGACTTCAACCGAACCCTGCGTACAATGATCTTATACAGTAACAGTAAGGCCAGTTACACGTGATTGGCTGGAACGTCCAGTCCGAATGTGGAGCAACCGGAACTGAAGTGACGTGCGGAGTTCAGTTCTGGTTGCTCAGCGTTTGGGCCGGATGTACCTTCCGGGACATTGCTGTGAATTTGCCACTTAGTACAAACTGCTAAACAGATAAAGGAGAATAAAACCGCAGCATCAGACTACACAAAGTTTATTTGTAGTCTGTCACCATGGTTACACAAATATATTACTCCATATTCCCTGTAAAAGAACAGGAGAAGTACAGTAATCATCATAAAACTATTTTTAATTTTAGACCAGCGTCTCCATAATATAAAACACAAAAGAAAATGCTTTATTACCTGAGGACAGCCCAGTATCGATGTATCCCTTGATCTTGACGGCGTCGGTCATTTCAGTAGTCAGGATTTTCCTCAGCTCCTCCTCGTAGTCGGTGAGCTCCACGTCCCCCGGTGGCTCTCTCCCATTCATCTTCTTATGTTTCTCAGCCTCGGACAGCTTCTTTTTCACGTGTCTCTTGATATCGTGATATCTCTTCTTACAGACGTCCACACTGCGTACGTGCGGGCCCACGGCGTTCACCGCATCCGTAATACTGATCCATAGCGTCTTCTTCCTCGACTTGGGCACTTTTATAGCCTTCGGGCCGATTATCTGGTCGTAGTTCTCCACCACCTTGGAGATGAGGACGCTGTTTTCTTGATAGGAGAATCTCGTGGCTCGTCCCGACTGCGCCAAACAATTCTCGCCCTGTCCTCTATGGGAACCCTCATCTGAATGGCCGGGAACAAGCTCCTCTCCGGTATTCTGCATTCTCAAGGTTACATATAGATTGAGATGTGTATATGAGAAGACAGACTGATACACTGAATGGAAATCTTCAGAAATATGAATTTAATGGGTGCGATGCATGAGAGGTGTTCTTATAGCAGTGCTTGAAAACCCAAAGCTGGAAAAAGAACAAAAAAGATATCACAGGTCCCAGCCTTTTTGGGTGATTGATGGGTTACAGTGGACTATTTGATCTTACATGAAAGGGAACCCGTCAGCTACCATATCACATATACCCTGAACAAATGGACCTGTAGAGGAAGTGCCCTATGTTATCTGAGAAATTTTAGTTTTTATGTATGAGTATTAAAATGCACCATGGGCGTGGCCACAAAGTTTGGTGCACCCTCTCTTGCTTAGGTTCCCACCAAACTCCTCCCTCTCTGTCTCAATTGACAGTACCATTCTTCTCAATGTAAAGAGGCAAGAGAGAATGCACTCTCATGTGGCCACGCCCATGGTGCACTTAAAAAAAATTGAATATAAATAGAAATTAAGATTTCTCAGCCACAGATTTTCTCAAGAGAGTTATGCTTATGACACAGGACGCCAAGTCTACAAGGCCATATGTTTAGTTTATATAAGACACGGTAGCTGACAGGTTCCCTTTAAGGCTCCCTATACACATACTGTATAATTTTAGTGGGACTGATCTGCTCTTTTTTGTGCATTGATGAAAGAAGAACACTCAATAAAACACTCAATCTTGGAGTTTTCAATAAGGATTACTCCCCTCTCCGCCGAGACACTATGCGCACACATGGCTGAACTGAGTGTGTGTGTGGATTGTGGGGCTGTGCCAAATAGTGGTGGGTTTAATGAGCACCGAATAAGTTTGAGATTCCATTAGGTGAAGAAATCACATTCTATGCCAATTACTACAATACATCCCACAACAAAAAATTGGCATAAAAATAAAACCAAAAAGGAACAGCGATTCTTATGTGAACGTTATATAACCATCATCCCTTAAGATTTTTTAACCTACATCAAGACATTTCCATCTCTGTAGCATGGAACTTAGATTAGAAAGTGACCACCAGGTGGCAACGCATTTTTTTAATGCTTCACCATCTATTTACCCACATAAAAAAAAAAAAAAAATCTCATATTGAGAGGCAGAGATCATGTGGAGTGGCAGAGATCATCCGGCGAGGCACAGATCATCTCTTGTGAGTAAAAGCAGTAGAAGTCTTCTAACTGAATACTGCAGCATTCACTCAAGAGTAGAGGGGCGGTTCTGTGGAGCATTTCAACAGAGAGTGCTAAGAGCACAGCAGTGTGAGGACACACCTCCAATCAACTTGTAGAAGCTACAATTCTGGAAAAATCATATCTATATGCTGCGCAAACCTTATGTAACGTTTATGTATCAGTGCAATCCTTCTAAAATAAGGCTCCAGCAATCAGCTGGTTCCACCGCGCTCAGTGCTCCGCCCCATTGACTAGAGACAGGACACACATTGTACACAGGAAACCACATGCAGGATTTATAGTCATAATATCTACATACATCAACCTACTGGTTCTCTAGTACAGGAGATTCTGGTTTCCTGACCCACATTACAGCAGTATATGACTATTCTTACACTGTGTTATTTATATGGCGCCAACATATTCCACAGCGTTGTACTGCGAAGTTAGAAACAAGGTGGAACACAATGCCAAGTCCTAATGTCCTCTGGATGGAGGATTTATACATTTCCAGGCCATTCGGCAAATAATAGTAGACTGTTCACTGGGAGGTCCCCAAACATAGCCCCCCCTAGTTCAGACAAATGGTAATACACTCACTCGTGATGCCAGCTTCGGATTCTGCTCCATCCCGGGGGACACTTGTGCTCGGTTTGTCTTCACAGCTGCCCTCAGGCGTCACCTCCTGATCCATGACCAGATCTCTGCAACACAAAGGGACGTCTACAATTTCTAAATTTGGTGAGAGATTTTTTACTATTTTCTGCGATGCTGATCATAAAAATGTATAGATTTTTAGGTTCATTGTACATGTAGTTTTATGTTAACATGTCAAACTGCTGCCCCCTGGTGCCTAATAACAGTACGACATGAGTCAAGGTAACGTCCCACGTAACAAGGAATGCTGCGCCACCCGATGTTCAAGATGAGTATTGCCATGTATTATTACCAGCTTACGAAGGGAAGGAGATAAATTCCCCCCCTGGTATTCATGACTGTAGATTGCACGTCCACCATGACACTGTTCGCCAACCTGAAGCAAGGCATGATGGGAGATATTTTCCTAATTTGAAGCAAATTCTAAATTTTGTGTGGATTTATTTTTGACACAAAACTTGTAAGGAACATATAATACACAAACCGCAGTTACTAAAGGTACAGGGACCCTACAGCTGGGCTCCTTAAAGGGGTTTTCCCACTAAATTGGTGGGGGTCTAGGTGATGAGACACCTACAAATCACGAGAACAGGGATCTGAAGTATCCTCGCAGGACCCCTCATCGGTTGCGCATGGCTAGACTGCTTCATTCATCTCTATGTAGCTGACAGAGATTGGTGAGTGCTGTACTCAGCAATCTCCGCCAGCTCCAAAGAGAGGAATGGGGCAGTCCGGCCATGCGCAACCGGCTGCATCGCTCATCTCGGGGAGCTACTAGGTGTCCGATGGGGATACATCAGACCCCCGTTCTCGTGATCTGTGGGGGTCTCATCACCAAGATCCCCACCGATCAGCAAGTTAGGCCCCATCCTGTGGCTGGGGCTTACCATATATACTCGAGTATAAGCCTAGTTTTTCAGCACAAAAAATGTGCTGAAAACCCAAACTCTGCCTATACTCGAGTAAAAAAAAAATATATCAAAACTCACCTTTCTGGCTTTCCCCGCTGCTGGCTATGTACTGGGGCAGGGGGCTGGCTATATAATGGGGGGCAAGGGCTGGCTATATACTATGGGGCAGGTTCCCGCAGGCTATATACAGGGGAAGCAGTGACAAATGCATTTCCCAACCTCGGCTTATACTCAAGTCAATAGGTGTTCCTAGGTTTTTGTGGTAAAATTAGGGGCCTCGGCTTATACTTGGGTCGGCTAATACACGGGTATATACAGCAACTTGTTTTGTGGGAAAATCCCTTTAATATGGATGTTTAAAATGCTTTGCTTAACACAATGATATTAAATGTCACACCTACACATCTGCAGATTACTCTCTGGAAGTTTGGGGTCATCAAAGCTGTAAGGAGGGTCATTTGAGGGGGGGGGGCATTTATGAAACTTTTTTAATTTCTGCAACTTTCTAGTGATTTTGCCTTTTTTGAGACTTTTGTTGTGGATTCACAAATTTCGCTGCGTTTTCTTTTTCTAGTGGAGCGCCGGATTTGTCATAAGTTTCCAGAAGTGGACGCCTGATAAGTCAAATAACCTCAGTCCAGAGAAGGAGTAGGCAGGGGGTTGCTTAAACATTTAAGATTTATGTGAGACTTTTTAGACAAAAGTCTCAAAAAACTAACAAACTCACCGGCCTCATCTGTCAGCCACTAAGATAAATCAGGCCCAAAAATCACAAAAAGGAATGTCCCCCGGTGGGTTCCTATGACTGTGTATTAACTTTTATTTCATTTGTATGTCCACCCCACCCCCATAATCTTTAAAGCGCTACTGAATATAATGGCGCTATATACATAGATTATAATTATAACAGTAGCTGCGGTGGATTATTTAGGAGTGATACACTGTCAAAATGGCGTGGTAGAGGAGGTGGACTGTCGAAAGAGGACACTCAAGTGGGCTCTGTGGATGAGGAAAGTTGGCCACGCCCAGGGCATCACAGGTGCAGATGGAAACGGCATGGAAGGAGCGCTGAACTCTGCCAAGGGGACGGCGGGCTGTCAGGGTCGGAGGGCTCTGCAGAGGGGTTGGTGGACTGTGTGGAGCACCGTGCAGATGGTGACAGTTAGAGGAGAGAACTGCGCGGAGGGGGTGGCGTCCAGGGCAGAGGACTGCACGTAGGGGTCAACGGGGGCAGAGGACCACATGGAGGGGGTGGCGGCGGGGGCAGAGGTCTGCACGTAGGGGACAACGGGGGCAGAGGACCACATGGAGGGGGTGGCGGAGGGGGCGGCACATTATATAGTGGTACATAGCTGTATGGTAGGAGGTGTGTATGAGAGTTATGTTCCTATCACAGTACACTGTCTACACCCCAGCAGCCAGGACATATATAACACGTATACATGTCTGTATGTATATAACAAGTTCATGTCCTCACACTACACCCTGGACACTTGTATAACATGATGCATATACATACACTGTATTGTAGGGTGATAATGCACGTCTGCAGTGTGAGAACACAGCACTAGAGTGACTCTAGAAATGCCGCATGTGACAACGATCGTGAAATAGCACGTGACATAAAGTGCAATAACCAGGTGCTGCCGTGCTGGCTGTAACCTGGGACTTGTAGTCCTGCGCGGTCACGTGACAGCACCCCCTGCCCCGTCTCCAGGGATCAGAGTAGATGCCTCTCCCTGCAGGGCCACCCCCTGATTGCACACACCCTCCTGCACTCTCTCAACTCCCGGCTACTGCGCTTACCTGCTCCGGATTTGTTTACGCATGCGCGCGGGCCATCTTTCGCCCGACAAAGCCTGTTTTCCAGCTCTCTCTCCTGATTGGCTGATGTGCTAAACCGAGCGATCATGTTGAATTATGGGACTTGTTGTTCTTTTCTACGAATGCCTGTTAGAACTTCGACCATCATAAAACTACAACTCCCAGAAATCTAGGAAATCTGCGGTCCTTCACTTGCTCGTGTCTTTTTTTTTAACCCACACAAAACTTTATTAATGGCATCAGTTTTTGGTGGTGGTGAGTGGACTGCCCTATACAGAAATGTACAGGGGGAAGCCATAAAAATGGTAAATATGAGGAAAAATCACCTGTGGTCAGGTTATTTTGTATAAAAGTTCACGTAAAATGCCTCTGAAAGGTAAACCGTGAGGTATGAGGCATGAAGAGGCATATGCCTCTTCATGTTCTTAACCCCTTAACACCGAAGCCCCTTTTTAACCTTCCTGACACGGCCCAATTATTTCAAATCTGCCCTGTGTCACTATATGCGGTTATAACTTCGTTACGCTTTAACATATCCAAGTGATTTTGGAATAGTTTTCTCGTGACACATTGTACTTCATGTTAGGTTATACATTTTGGTGGTTTGTTTTGCGTTTATTTATGAGAAAATCAGATATTTGGTGAAAATTTGGAAAAATTCTCAATTTTCGAAATTCAAAATGTTCTACTTTTTCCATACATAAGTCCTAACCGCACAATCTTAATAACTAACTTCCCCTGATGTCTTTCTTTATGTGGACATGGTTTTTTATGCATACTCTTATTTTTGTAGGATGTTATGGGGCTTTGAACGTTAGGTGTGATTTTTCACATTTTCATAAAAAACGCAAAATTCTGCTATTGAGGGACCTGCTCAGGTTTCAAATCACTTTGAGAGGCCTAAATAAAAGTAAAACCCCATAAATTACTCCATTATAGAAACTACACCCCTCAACGTATGTAAAACAACTTTCATGAAGTTTGTTAACCCTTTAATTGTTTTACAAGGGTTAAAACTAAATCGGATGCAATTTCGAAAGTAAATTTTTTTGGGCTAAATGAATGTGTTTTTCATAAAATGTACAAATTCTCAGTGGATAAAATACCAAACGCTCCACAAAATTTGATAGCCAATCTCTCCCGTGTATAATAATACCCCATATGTGGTGGTAACCTGCTGTATGGGCACACGCCAGGGCATCGAAGGGAAGCTGCGCCATTCAGAGCAGATTATGCATTGTCAATTTTTATTGGCTATACAATCTTGATTTTTTTGGCAATTTGGACATATAAGGGCTTATTTTTTGCGACATGAGATGCACTTTACAAATACTTTATTTTAGTGGGTCTGTAGCTTTTTGATGAGATTTTATTATCTCTTGGATGTATGGAGGAAAAGAAAATTGTCAATTTCGGTTTCCTTTTTTCTTATATTTTTGGGGGTCGTACACCGTACACTAAAAATACTATATTATCTTTATTCTATAGATCACTATGATTACGGCGATACCTTATTTTTATAGTTTTTAATATATTTTTACAATTTTACTGGAAAAAAACTCATATAAAGATATAGTTAAAGTGATTCAGTAGGTGGATAATGGCCTTGTATAGAGATCGCTCACAAGGAACAGTGCAAAAAAAAATTATGGAAACTGAATCTTGTCATCAAACCCTTTCCTGTGCCTCTGATGTCATTGGAGAAGAGCCGGTCCCTTGGCATATTATTTCTCCTTAACAACTGGTTGTTGCTGCTTCGGATGATATTCGGCAGCTTCCTCCCGACAAGACCAACAGCTTCCATCCGGCACTGTGAAAGAGGATATTGTCTTGGGGACATTGTTCGCTTCAGGCTGTGCACCCTGGGGTGCAGCACTCGGTGGCCCTCATCTCCTGTTCCTACTGGTAGCCTGACCTAGTCAAAGATGTTCAAGATTTTGTGGGTTCCTGCACTTCCTGTACTCGTAATAAGCCATCTCGCCTCAAACCAGCTGGCCGTGGTTTCACGTGGCCATGGACTTCATTACGGATCTTCCTTCTTCCTCTGGGAATACCGTCATCTTGGTGGTAACAGACTGCTTCTCTAAGATGTCCTATTTTTTGCCTCTACCAGGTCTGCCGTCTGATCCCCTTCTTGCCAGCCTCTTCTTCACCTACATCTTCCGGCTACATGGATTCCTTGAGCACATCGTCTCTGATAGGGGGGTCTAGTTTGTTTCCCGCTTCTGGTGTTCTCTCTACAGTCAACTACAATTAAAGTTCGATTTCTCCTCAGCGTACCACCCTCAGTCCAATGGACAAATAGAGAGGGTTAACCAGACCCTGGGATGTTACCTCAGTTATTTTGTTTCAGCCCAACAAAATGACTGGTCTGCTTTGTTGCCATGGGCTGAATTCTCCTATAATTCCTTGGATTCCAAATTCTCCTATAATTCCTTGGATTTCAAATTCTCGTATAATTCCTTGGATTCCAGATTCTACCCACTTCTTCATTGTCTTGGGACAGCATCCTCGTCCACCTCTCCCTCTGCCTATAACGTCTGATGTTCCTGCTATGGAGGAATTGGTCAGAGATCTTAAGTCCATAAGATCTTAAGTCCCTACTTCAGGCGTCTGCCCGAACCCCAACTTAGGCAGATAAAAAGCGCAGGCCCCCTCCTATTTTCTTGCAGGGGGATAAAGTGTGGCTGTCATTCAAGTATGTTCAGCTGACGATTCGCAGCTACAAGCTGGTTCCCCACTACCTGGGTCCATTGGAGGTATTGAAACGCATTAATCCTGTGGCTTATAAGTTACGTCTTCCTCCCCCCATGCGCATCCCAAATTACTTCCATGTCTCCCTGCTGAAACCTGTCATCCTGAATCGATTCTCGCGGCAAGTACCTCCTCCTGCTCCTAAAGTCGATGCTACTTACATTTTCGAGGTAAAAGAAATCCTTGATTTAAAGATGGTCAGAGGGAAGCGATTTTATCTTGTCGAGTGGAAGGGGTTCAGGCCGGAGGAGAGATCCTGGGAGCCGGAGGATAACATCTTGGACCCTGGTCTTGTACAGAAATTTATCATGCCCAAGAAGAGGAGGAGGCCGAGGGGAAGGGTACTATCACTGGTGCTCCCGTGACCCACGACTCGGGTCACGGGCGCACTCGTGCTCCTCCGTGTGACACCCGGCCCCTGTCACGGCTCTCACCTCTCCTCGATCCAACGCTGACTCCCCGCCTTGTAGGGCACGCGTGCACTGGCTTCCGGAGATTTAAAGGGCCAGCACGACGATTATTGATGTTGGCTGCCTGCCAATTCTGATAAAGTCTAGCCTCTTCTTGTCTTCCCTGCCGGATCTTTGCGCTATATGCCTCAGAGAAAGCTGTTACCTGTGACCTGTTTCCATGTATTGACCTCCCGTTGTGATCGCGGACTTGTTCCCGATTTTGCTCCTCCGCTACCAGCCCTGACCTCCTGCTCCGACTCTGACCCCAAACCTCTGCCGCTTGTCTTGACCTCCTGTCTGTCCCTGACCATGAGATTGCCTGCTGACTTTGTACCTCGACCTTGGCTGCCATTGCGGACAAGTCGCACCTGTGGAATGACCTGGTGGTACCACGCCGCAGCAAGTCCAACCTGCTTTGCAGCGGGCTCTGGTAAAAACGGGTGCCACTTACATTTCGGTCCCAGGTGTCGGCTTGTGTCATCGTCCCTAGAAGCCTGACAAGTCTTTCACTGTACATCCCAAATGGCATCTCTAATATATTCTTTGGTTTGATACAATCAGAGGGATACCAAATTTATAAAGGTTTTATTAGGTGTGAATAGATTTTACCAAAAATGTAAAACTTATGTACCAAAAAAAAATTATTACCTTATTTTGAATCCAATAACTTTTTCATACTTAGGAGTATGGAGTTGGCTAAGGTGTAATTTTTTCTGGGACTGGCTGACGTTTTTATTGCTACCATTTTGAGGATTGTGCAATCTTTAGATCACTTTTTACTATGTTTTTTATGTGTAGCAAAATGGCAAAACAGTGTTGATTCGGACATTTGAGTGCATTTTTTATGTTACGGGGTTCACCGTCGGGAATAATCATTTTTTTATCTTTATAGATTGGACATTTTGGGATGCGGTGATACATAACACATTGGGGGTCATTTACTAAGGGCCCGAATCACGTTTTTACGGCGGGTTACCTGAATTTTTCCGTTTTGCGACGATTTTCCCTGAATTGCCCCGGGTTTTTGGCGCAAGCAATCGGATTGTGGCGCATCGGCGCCGGCATGCACGTGATGGAAATCGGGGGGCGTGGCCGAACGAAAACTCTACGGATTAAAAAAAAACGCCGCATTTAAAAAAGAAAAAAAAAGTGCTGCTGGACACGCGCTTACCTTCACCCAGCAATGGATCGTGAACTCTGGCGAACCTCGGCGGACTTCAGCGCAGCAGCGACACCTAGTGGACGTCGGAGGAACTGCCTTAGTGAATCGCCGGAAGACCCGAATCCACCGCAGAGAACGCGCCGCTGGATCGCGAATGAACCGGGTAAGTAAATCAGCCCCAATGTGTTTTTTTCCTTTTTCCCACATTTTTTATTATTTATAGTTTATTATTTATAGTTTTATTTGTGTTAGGGGCTTTTGGGACATTTTTATGACATTTTTATGCGAAGGCATCGCAGGGTGCCGGGAGGAGAGGTGCATCTACAGGTACATCGATCAATGCTGTGACCGCGGGATCGAAGGGGTCGGTCTGTTAGAACAGGGTCCCGGTTGTCTTACTGCTCCTGCTTGCATGGGGGGGGGGGGCCCTGCAATCCTTAGGTTAGGCGACTGAGAAATCCATATGGGTGGTAACTAAGAGGTTAATTTTAGGGGAAAAACAATTATGACTCTTCCATGGTAATTAAGGAAATGGTAGTGACCACAGGTACAAACAACCCTTCTGCATCTGACTTATTTTGTGCTTTTCAGATCATTAGATTTATGTAGTTTATGTTTTAATATTATAAAGCATTTTGGGAAAAATATACACCCTAGCAAACCGGCACTTGAGGCGAGGATGGTGAATAACTCGACAGCCACCATGTACTTTCCTTTGGTGCTCAGATAGGCTGGAATGAAGGAGATCCAGACACTGCAGAAGACCAGCATGCTGAATGTTATCAGTTGGGCTTCATTATAGATATCTGGTAATGTTCGAGTAAAATAAGCCAAAGCAAAACTTACAAAGGCCAATCCACCAATATACCCAACCATGATATAGAAGGCAACCACTGACCCTTCGTTACACTGAAGAACTATTTTTCCCATCTCAGATACAGCATCGGGAAATGGAGGGGAACAAATCAACCACATAGAACAAATGCTGACTTGACCCAAACTTGTGGACAACACTATCATTTTTGATACTTTGGTTCCAACTAACTTATTCAATTTGCTTCCTGGTTTGGTAGCATTAAAGGCAATGATGACTGTTACAGTTTTTCCCAAAATTGTTGAGAGGGCCATGGCAAATATCAGTCCAAAAGAAATCTGACGCAGCAAACATGTGATGCTCCCAGGTTCTCCAATGAAGAGAAAACCACAGAGAAAGGACAATATAAGACATAAGAGGAGAATGTAGCTGAGGGTCGTGTTATTGGCTCTTACTATCTGCATATGACGATTGTTGAAGATGATAACTGATATACCGATGGCCAGAATACAGAATAACACAGAGGTAACAGTCAATGTAATCCCAAGGATGTGATGGAACGAGAGGAACTCTATCTCTTTTGGGACACAACTATCCATTTTCTCATTAGACCATTGATCTTCAGGACATTTTGAACAACTGGTCATATCTACAAAATAAAGTAAAGAAAAATTTACTTATAATAATCCACACAGTCCTTCATCAAATGTGACTAATACCGCTGTAGCAGCCATAGTGCTTCTTATGGTGGCCAGCACATTAATAGAGTCAGGAGACTAGAGGCTCAGCCACAATATTGCTAAGGGGTCCAACCTTTCATTATTAGGTAGGAAGGTAGGTGCACTTTCATCAGTGTCATGATAAGTAACATTGTAAAATATGTAAGTATGTGGTGCCCTGGGACTAATAGTATAATGACAGTCAATGGGGCTTATTTACTAAGGGTCCGCGGTCGCACTTTAGTGGGATTTTCCAACGTTTTGGGGATTTGCACAGCTTTGACAGATATTTAACTGGAGATTGTGGGGGTCATTTACTAAGGGCCTGATTCACATTTTCCCGACGTGTTATCTGAATATTTCCGATTTGCGACGATTTTCCCTGTATTGCCCCGGGATTTTGGCGCACGCGATCGGATTGTGGCACATCGGCGCTGGCATGCACGCAACGGAAATGGGGGGGTGTGGCCGAACGAAAACCCGACGGATTCGGAAAAACCGCCGCATTTAAAAAAAAAAAAAAGTGTTGCGGGACTCGCGCTTACCCTTACTAGGAATAGGCCGGTGAACACATTTATTGTCTTTTTTCGGTTGTGTTTAGTACGTATTGTCTGTATGTGAAAAAAAGCATCATAAATCGATCAAACATGAGCATGAAAAACTGAGACAATGAACAAACTCTGACTCAAAACGGATTGAACTCTGATGAAAAATTACAGTTTTGTATTAATTACACTCTGCGATGAAACCCTACAACACAAGTGTGAAAGGGGCCTAATATACATGCAACAACCCTGCCGATGCATTGGGTAAGTAGTTGTTGCGAATAGCGCCCTCTCCATGTTAGTAGGACTGAACTTTGTCATTGCAGTTGGAACCACTGCTTGGGACGGCAAGAGTTAGCATATTTATTGTCTGTAGCCAATGATATGATGTGTTGTTATTGTAAAGCAAGCTGAAAGCAGATTGGAGAGTGCTTCCACCTCATTAGGGGACTATAAAAAGCCCCTTGTGGGCCGGAGCACATGGTCAGACTCAATGGGTCATAAGTCTAAGCAGAAGCAAAGGAGAGTGCGGCACCTGCCTGTGCTGCAAAAGCCACACTACCAGGAAGCAGAGGTTTCGCAGGCCAGCTGCCTGACATCTTGGGAAAGTCAGGAGACTAAGCCCCAGAGCTGAGGTCCACTGTCCGGACTTGGCTTCATCAACTAGCCCAGCTTGAAGCTACTACCAGGCTGTGAGTAATCCTTCCTGCAGACCAGCTATCAGCTTTCCAGCCTGCTGAACCTGCTGCTACTGTTTGGGCCTTGCCAACTGTTCAAGTTCCAACAAAGAACCATGAGTTGATTTGCACAACGTGCCTCTGTGTGTTCCCTGGATCAGGCTGCTTCACCATCACTGGCTCCCCACCCTCCATCATCCAGGGATTCCCATATACATCTCAGTGGTTGCCCCAGGGAGACACCTCATTCATCAACGTCTTCTTCTACTTATATTAAGCCCCTTTCACACTTGGGTTGCAGAGGTTCATCGCATTGGGATCAGGGTTTTGTCAGTAAAAAAAACTAAAATTTTTTATCAAAGTTCAGTGTCTCAGTTTTTCACATACAAACCTGTTGCATTGGTGATTTCTCCCTCTGAACACTGCACACAGTTGTAGCAGCAGATTTGACTCCCTTTGATAACAGCCTTCCTGTATCCAGGCGTGCAACTCTTACTGCACACAGATTGTGGGATCTGCAAAAATAAATGGTATTTCCATCATTTGAAGTGATTACATATGGCTATACCCATTCTACCTGCTTCCCCTCGTGTGCAGAGAACGTCAACAAAGCTTTACCCGTGTAATAATCTTTATTGGTGTAGGACTGAATAGTCAGATCCCACCATTCAGAATACTTATGATATTTTGCCGATATCGTAATAGAAAAGGGTTTTTCTGGGGAATTAGTTATGGCCCAAACGTAAAATGGTGGGTGGAGTCAAGGTGAGCAGATTTTCCAAACTTTAATCACATCTCTTCATGTATAATATTGCACTAGGGGCGCCGCCTGTGTCTCTCTTTCTATTTTAAAGACATCAGGGAGGCAGAATATAAGTCATGACTTGGATAAGTTTTCCCCCTTGGAGGAGAAATGTCACCTGTGAATGTCACTTCTGGCTTTGTCTGATCAGTACTATGGTCACTGACTAGCCTTCTAGTTTGCGAGAGAACATAGAATGTGTAGTTTCATTCATAGCATCAGTACACCAAGTTTCCTTTTGAATATGGGCCAGATGTGTCAAGGGTGTGTATCATGGGTTGTCACTCATGTCTCAAATTTTTTTTGTGTGGCTATAAATGTGTTTTTTTGAGATTTACATTGTAATTTAAATGGGCATGACGTAGCAGAAACCTCAGAGTAGCTTTTGAATCAGCGCCCACGAGTCTTTAGCTCAAGCCATGTAATGTAGCTACGTAGCTAGAGGTTCTGATATTGGCTTGTATTGGATAAGGGTGGTGTTTAAGGTTACACATTGACAGATTCTCTTACTTGTGTAAAATAAGGATTCCATTGAATTTGTCCGGTTTTCATTCTGAGTTTTTCTCCTGAAGATCCACGTTCTCTGAATGTTCCAACCATGACAATCTTGGGGCTTGTGTTTGGATGTACAATAAAATTCAGAATTTCAAAATAGCCTGGAATGTTTCCTTCATCATCAAAGAAGACTTCTCCGAACTCTGTTGTGAACATGACCCTTTGCATGTAGTGTCTAAGCTACAATGAAAAAAACCTAGATGTTATCTGTAATAAAAACTCTATGAATTCAGTTATACATTTTTACAATTTTTTTATGTTTTATTTTTCATCTTTTTTTTTTAAAATTACTCTTTAACTTTAACTTAAAGATATATTTTTTTATATATTATTTTTCCAGACTGTTGGAATGTTAACAGATTTTCATCACAAAGCTATGCCTTCATGCACACGAACATCTATTTTTACCGTGAATCAACATTTATTTTTTTGCAGTTAACTCAAAAGTTAACATCAAGTTTCCCTGCTTGCGCCCTGCAAAGTGCTTAGTATGAATGTTTACTAGGGATGAGCAGGATTGCTTTTTAGGTTGGGGTCCGGTTGAGTCCCACAAGACCTGGCTGTGCAGCCAATCCGGAAAACTGACCCCCATATGTACTAGCCACGGCTGTGATTGGCCGAGGGGATACCCCTGGTCAATCACAGCCATGGCTAGTAGGTAGGGGCGTCAATTTCTCAATTTACTACACATAGTTATCAACACTTTGGGGCACTGTAGAAACCCTATACAGTATCACTACTAATTACAGGAAGTCCTTGGGTTACATAGAAGATAGGTTCTGTAGGTTTGTTCTTAAGTTGAATTTGTATGTAAGTCGGAACTGTGTATTTTATAATTGTAACCCCGGACAAAAATTTTTGGGATATTTTAATTGTATTGAAGTGTATTTCTTATCGATCAACGATTAAACAAAAGAAAATTCTAAATCAAATGAATATTCTTTAACAAGATGTTTTAACTGGCAGATTCCATGGTCAACCAAAGAAGTCCTATGGAAAATAAGAAGTTTTGTGGAATATAAGGAGTTCTATGGCAGTTCCCTCCAAAACCTTTAGGTTGCCCCAAATCTATGTCTGTGTGAAAGAGTCTCAGGCTAAACTTTGGTGTTCATCATTCCCTCTGGATCAAAGAGTCTTGGTTGTAAAGGACCCAGGTTACTATGGAATCATGTGTAGATAAGAGGAGGATCTATTGATCAAATATCAAATATAATTGGTTTTAATTGCAGTAGGTATTCAATGTTTGACAAGGGGTTTACCTTAAACACTTCGAGAGTCTCTGGATGATGACTTTTATTGGTCCTCATCTGATACTGAATCATATCATGCAGGGCGTGCGCTACAGCATATACAGCCGTGTAAACTGTGTAACAGTGTCGGAAGTTGTTCACATCATATTGATACTGATCCAAATTTTTTATTTCCTTTTCATCCATTAAGCTTTGGTAACTGGACGTCTCGTTAGGGGTAGACCAGTTGATATATATTCAGATATAGTCAAGAAATGTATTTTGTGGCTGCTTTGAGGGGTTTATATTCTGTAAGTAGTCCTTTAGCCCAGGGATCTTCCCCTTGTTGATGACAAACCAGAGGGAACCATTTAGTGGATGCATTGCACTTACATATTTCATGTCTATTTGTGGGTTTAATTCAGTAGTGGCTATCCATACATGCCTATTCACACCATGTTTAGGTAAGTTCATCATAAGAGATATACAATTTGCTAAACTGCTGTGTAATATAATGACATTAACGGTAGACTTGTGTATCTGCTCCATGATCGTGTCCTCCTCTTTCCATTTGATAGTCTTCATAAACTCCACACAAAATCCACTTCGTATGATCTCTACTTTTATCTCTTCGCTTGCACTTACATTACTTTCATCGGTGACAATGCCAACCCAGCTCCAGTTAAATTGTTTCAATAGTTGGATAATGGCCTTGTACAGAGAATGCTCACTAGGAACCGTGCGAAAAATCTTTCCGAAAAGAGTCTCATCATCGAAGACTGTATCCAGTGCTCCGTAACTAATCTAGAGAAATGAAAATATGAACCGTTTATACATTTTATTTTAAAGTCTACATTAAATAACAACAAAGCAATAATCAGGGAAGGATTTCATCCTAATGGATCAGTTGTATTGTACCTCAAATTGTTAATAAACAAACAGTATGGGCCCTTTCACAAAAAACGTCCTTGCGGTCCATATTTGCTTAGGTCTTTATCTTGTGCAATGTATCCTGCATGTGTCGCTTCCCCGCTCAGGTTCTTTGGAGTTCCCCCTTCTTCTTCCTGGTGCATGTAAGTGTTTGATCTTGCAACATAATTTGAAAGTTAAATCCCACCCTCAGTCCGAATCAGTCGGATGGCCCCGCCGATTTCTGTCGCATGAAAACCAGCACAGCCATGCCACAATCTGATTGCGCGTGACACCATCCCCAGTTAAATACCTGTCACAGTGGTGCAAATCCCAAAAATGTCGAAAAATCTGATGAAAGTGCGATCCACAGACCCTTAGTAAATAAGGCCCTATGGGTGTCAGGTTTTCACGTAGTGCATTGAGGCTTACACTTTTTTTTGGCCCTTTTTTGCATTCTGTTCCTTACATACAATGCACGGGTCCAGAAAATGATCACATGACCATGTTTCAATGACATCATTTAAGATAGCTAGCCTGTCACAGGTGGTCGATATTGCGGGTCGCAGGCTCACCCATGTCCCTCTGCCCCCGCAAGCGCATCGCCCCTAGGACGCGAGTGCCGGCTCCTCTAGATTTAAAAGGCCAGCGCGCCGTTAATTGGCGCTGGTTATTTTTAAGAAAACTATTTAAGCCTGCCTCTTCCTGTGCAACCTGCCGCATCTTCCTGCCTTGAGCCTTAGAGAAAGATGAGTTTGATGCCTTGCGCTATTATTGTGATTTCCCGTTGTGACCCCGGTTCCGTTTCTGACTTCGTTCCTTTGCCGCCTGCCCTGACCTCTTGCTACGTCTCCGACTTGGAACTTGTGCTGCCCGTCCTGACCTCCTGCCTGTCACTGCCACTGCAGACAAGTCACGCCTGTGGAACGACCTGGTGGTACCACGCCGCAGCAAGCCCAACCCACTTTGCGGCGGGCTCTGGTGAAAACCAGGTGCCACTTAGACTTCGGTCCCAGGTAGTGGCTTGTGTCATCATCCGCAGGGGTTCAGAGGATCCACAACCTCTGAGCCTGACTTAGGCCTACGGATGACAAACAATTTTCGAGGATGAGGAAGGAAAAACGCAATGCAAATTGGTGAAATACACAACGTAAAAATGGACCTACAAGCCCAAGTTTGCAGGCAGAACATTCATGTGAAAGACACCTCACATTGTACTAGTGAGGAGTCCAATCTCTGGCGCCTCCTACGGCTGCACAGTGAATTTATTTAGATGGGGAAGAACACCTCTTCTTCACTGGATATGTGCCAAAAGTTTGGCTTCATTGAACTACTGGCGCTAGGAGCAGAGGGACCAGTTATGGTAAGTCTAAGGGGTTTTTTTTATTGCTGCCCTGGTCCTGTATTTTGAGTCATTAAACCACCGGTCCATGAGGTCCTGTTGGTGGTTGTTTTCCACATCGCCCTGACAATTTATCTTTAAGTCCTTACCTGTACATAGTTGTATACAGACAATATATCTGCCAGAGCATCGGTTGGAGAAGACAATAGATGTCCAATGAATGCTACAATTTTTCCTTGTTTCCCACAGCTGAAATTCTCCACCACTTTTCTTCCACCCGATAATATCCTTAAAGATCTCTCAATAGTTAAGGCTTCACTTGGTCCCGAGTCATGTGCCTGGAATCCCAAGGTGATATTTGGCAAAAGGTTACTTTGGTTTATCTCTTCAATGGCAAATGCGAAAGCCAAGATATGTCGGATATAGTGAAGACCAAGGCTGTGAGGTTAACAAAACAATGTTAACAATGTAATGAGCTGATTTCCGGATAAAGAGAATCCTCTAAACATAAACTAGTATTTTACCAATTACAGCAAAATATGAGCAAATCTAAAAAAAACTAACTAAAAATCTAATCTAAGTACTTAACCTGCTCCAGGTCAGGCTCATGACCTGCCAACACTTCTGGTCCATCCATAAGGGTCAACAAATAAACCCTAGACTACACAGTGTCCCCCCTGCCTTGCCCCCCTTTAATGCATTCATTACCTCAAATATTTAAGTAGAAAATAAGACCAATACTGGACAGGAAAATAGGCTCTGGAGGATAATCTAGTCCTTTATTGCAGAGGTCCCCAACCTTTTTTTGCACCAGGGACCGGCTTTAAGCTAGACCTGTTTTCCATGGCCTGGTGTGGGTGGGGGTGGGGCTTTGGTCATATGGGGTGGGGGTATGGAGGGGTGGAGCTTATAATATAAGATATCAGGGAGTGTCCGGACCAGATCCATCATATCAGTTTGGTGTAAAAATAAAGCAATGCAAAATGCATACAGACGTACGCCATTAGTATAAAATGCACACAGCGTATCGCCATGTAGTATAAAAGGAACACAGCGTATCGCCATGTAGTATAATGCACACAGCGTATCGCCATGTAGTATATAAATGCACACAGCGTATCGCCATGTAGTATAAATGTCACACAGCGTATTGCCATGTAGTCATAAATGCATACCAGAATACGCCATGTAGTATATAAAATGCATACAGCGTGCTCTCCATATAGTATAAAAGCATACAGCGTTTGCCATGAGTATAAAATGCACACAGCGTATCGCCATGTAGTATAAAATGCACACAGCGTATGCCATGTGTATAAAATGCCATACAGAATACGCCATGTAGATAAAAGCATACAGTGTGCTTCCATATAGTATAAAATGCACACAGCGTATCGCCATGTAGTATAAAAGGCATACAGCGTATTGCCATGTAGTAAAATGCATACAGCGTATTGCCATGTAGTATAAAATGCACACAGCGTCATTGCCATGTAGTATAAAATGCATACAGAATACCGCCATGTATATAAAATGCATACGTGTGCTTCCATATGATAAAATGCACCACAGCATATCGCCATGTAGTATAAAATGCACACAGCGTAGCGCATGTAGATAAAAGCACACAGAGACGTATGCCATGTAGTATAAAATGCATACAGATACGCCCATGTAGTATAAAATGCATAGTGTGCTTCATATAGTATAAAATGCACACAGCGTATCGCCATGTAGTATAAAATGCACACAGGCGTATTGCCATGTAGGTATAAAATGCATACAGCGGTATCGCCAGTAGTATAAAATGCACACCGTATTGCCTGTAGTAAAAATGCTACAGAATCGCCCATGTAGTATAAAATGCATACAGTGTGTCCATATAGTATAAAATGCACACAGCGTATGCGCCATGTAGTATAAAATGCAACAGCGTATCGCCATGTAGTATTAAAATGCACACAGCGTATATTGCCAGTAGTATATAAAATGCATACAGAATATCCGCCATGTAGTATAAAAATGCATACAGTGTGCTTCATATAGTATAAAATGCACACAGCGTACGCCATGTAGTTAAAATGCATACAGCGTATGCCATAGTATAAATGCACACAGCGTTCGCCATGTAGTATAAATGCATACAGCGTATTGCCATTAGTATAAAATGCACACAGCGTTCGCATGTAGTATAAAATGGCTACAGAATACCGCCATGTAGTATAAAATGCATCCAGGCGTGCACCCAGTAGTATAAAATGCACAACAGCCAGCACCAAGTATTATAAAATGATACAACGTACCGCCAGTAATAAATGCACACAGCAGCCACCAAGTATTATAAAATAGATACACGTACCGCCAAGTAGTATAAAAGATCCAGCGTGCCACAAGTATTAGAAAATAGATACAAACGTACCGCCAGTAGTAGTATAAATGCATATCGAGTACTGCCATGTAGTACAAAAAAAAGACCTGATAAATATCACAATGCTGCATATACATACAGATAGATTACACATAAACAAACAAGTAGATACAGCATATACCACACACACCTACAACACATACATATATACACACAACATATACATATATACAAACACACATATATATACACACAAATAACATATATTTACACATATATACACATTTACACATATATACACATATATATGCAAAGAAAGTAACCTTACCTCTCTATTGTGTTCTTGGAAATTTTGGTGCCTTGTCCTGCAGCGGTGGTGGCGCGGGTGAGGGAGCCGGGAGCGGTAGGTGTGTGAGAGCCGGTAGGCTAGGGAGCCTGAGCTTAAGCGGGGGCAGGGGAGCGGGAGCTGAAAAGCCTGGAGGGGGGGGGGGGGGATCTTGGGGACCGGTTTAGCGAAGCCGTGGTTGAGAGGAAAGAAGTAGAAGGGGAGCGTGGAGCTTGAGCAGGGGCAGGGAGCCGAGAGCCTGGAGGGGGCGTTAGCGGAGACAGGTTGAGACGGGAAGTGGATAGCCGGGAGCGGGGAGCATGGGGCGGAGGGAGCGGAGAGCTCGCGGCAGTAGCGGCACCGCACAGCGGGCACGTCACGTCTTGTACCGGGGGGAGGCAGCAGTTCCCCCGCGGGCGCTCCCGGGGCCCCTGTGAACAATAACACTAACAATGGCGTCAGCTCGGGGCTGCTCTCTGTGAACGGGGCCTTGGCCTGGAGCCTGAGCCGACAACTCAACGGGGGGAGCGGAGCCGCGGCCCCCTGCGCGGACCAGCTGATAAACTGCAACGGCCCGGTCCTGGTCTGCGGACCGGCGGTTGGGGACCTCTGCTTTATTGGGACTAAGTCTATAAATATAATGACTAAGACTGAGAAACCCTAAAATATGTTTTTGAAATTCTTATGGACATGTGGGGGTTAAATATACAATAAAAATGTAATAAGCATCAAATATAATTCCGGGAAGTTATTAAATAACGGTTAATGCCTCAGTTGTACAGGAACAACTAACAGTCTCTCCGATGCCCCTGAGGGTCTGGAGTGGAACTGTGCCTGAATTTCCGACTTATTGAAAAGTGCCAATTCTTAGATCTGCAGTAAGTTGACTAAAGTAAAAGTGCAGTGGGTTGGCAAAAATCACAAATTAGGCACAAATTGCCAATGGTGGTTATTTTGTAGTCACTGATTGGCTAGGACTTAGCTGGTAATCAGTTCAGCCAACCAGTGTTAGGTACTTAGAAGATGGATCAGGCGCACTCTGCATGCAGCACAGCTCCTGAAAAGCACACGCATGCAGAATGCGACTGGGTATGGCTGTTTGGGCGCAGTAGTGAGCTGACTGTCAAACCTTGCTGTTGGGGCCCCCCTTATGAGTAAAGTGTTGGGGGGCGCCGGGGGTGCTGACCCTGGAGCCCTCACTATTATTCGGCTTTGGTAATAGATCAACAGTAAAAACACCATATACTGCAATACAGATGTATTGGATATTTTGCAACTTATAAACATTTTATAACATCATGCAAAAAATTACAACCTACACAGGTCTGTCTGACAAAGTGTGAAAAAGTAGAATATAGTGAAACAATGAGATATCTTTTTTTGTACAAAAGGTTAAAATTTTGTCCGATATACATTAAACACAGAGCGCTGGGCTTTAACACTCAGCGTCCGATATATCAAGATCGGAGCTGGGCTGGCATCTGGATACACTGGGTGCCGGCTGTAACAGCTGACATCCCAGTGTAACACCTGAGCGGGCTCTGATTGCGAGTGTTTAACCCGTTAAATGCTGTGGTCAGCACGACTGCAGAATTTAAACTGCCTGTACTGGGTTTCTGTCCCATTATCGCCCCCTGGCCGTCATCTTCGGCGGGAGCCAATCGCTTCCATGGCAGCCCTGAGGTCCGATCAGGACCCCATGGCTGTCCGCAGGCAGTGCCTGTAAGATGCCGTCTGTGACATCATCTTTAAGTCACAGTGTTAGCCTATGCATGTGCAATGTTATTTAATAAAAAATAAATTACTAAAAATAC
Source organism: Engystomops pustulosus (assembly GCA_019512145.1). Taxonomy (NCBI): domain Eukaryota; kingdom Metazoa; phylum Chordata; class Amphibia; order Anura; family Leptodactylidae; genus Engystomops; species Engystomops pustulosus. The sequence continues at coordinate 11,419,437 of CM033647.1, read as the reverse complement.
CCCTAAAACCCCTTAGCATATAAAGAGACATTTAATGCGCAAAAAAGTCTAAATCATAACACAAACCCCACATATATAGTATCACCGCGTCCATAACAACCCGTAGAATACAAGTAAATAATGATTAAATCTGCACGATGAACGCTGTAAAAATCTGTTAAAAGCACGCCAAAAATTATGATTTTTATCTATTATCTATTTAATCCCACAAAAAAATGCAATAAAAAGTGATTAAAAAATTGATTTATGTTATAAGAACATATTCTGTATATTTACCTTTCATTTTACAGTTCTTCTATAGTTCTTCAAGTAAGAGCTCTAGCTTTTAGCTGTATACTGAGAAGGCAAAGACAGAGCAGATTGAAGGGTTCATTCCCACGACCATGTTCTCACCTGGACCGGATCTTGGGCGTGTACAGGGCCGGAAGAAGGAGCGCTCTTCACCCCTCCTCCCTCCGTAGGCAGACAAGCGGTTGTGCCACATATCTGCCAAAGTATAGAACACATCTCATACTTTGCAGCACACCCCTCTGATGCAGCGCGTGCTCACCATGCCTCGTGCTCACCATGCTCCGTGACTGGGAGCCATAGAAGTCTTTGGGGGCCGTGATCTGGTGGCATGATTTGTGACCAGATTACAAGCCCCATAATGGCCGTCTGAATGAGGCCTGAATCTGCTAACACCCAGTAACTAATGCGAGGGGGCAATTGGTGAACACATGATCGTCAGGCCCAACAAAAACAGTTAGTAGACTACTACAGACAAAGTTTCTCCTACGCCCTAAGTTTCCACAAGATTTCCGCAAGATTATCAACATTATATATGGAAAATAAAAAATTATTAAAATGCCTTTACCTACTGCAAAACAAAACAGAAGGGGGTGTCCTCAGGTCTTGAGGTTGTAAAAATAGTTGTGGGCATATGTGGAAAATCCCTGCTATAATCAGATCACCGTCGGTGATGTATGTATATAGTGGTGTTGGTCTCCACTGCACAGAACAAGCGCTCAGATGATTGTAGATCAAATATGCATCAGGTTCTGCCCTATGAAGAAAAGGAAGGTGAAAATGTTGTAGCGCATAAGTTTCTTCTTGTTATCCTTCAAATGGTCAGTGACTTTTCATCAAGCTGTTTATACAGTAGCACAGTACCTGCTCAATCATTCATAATTAGCATAGCACCACATCATTGATACATGGGTGGCGCACCAGCACTCCTGCCTTATGAATTAATATGTAGAGCCAGTCCAGCGTCCCTCATCAACCGGAATTCACCTTCTTCTTCCCAGTGCTTTTAAGTGCCTGTCTTGCGACACAATTTTAATTTTAAATCCTGCGCGTAGTCCGAATCCGCCGGGTTGTCCGCCGGCGACGCCCCCCAATTTGTGTTGCATGAAAGTCGACGCAATTGCGCCAAAATCCGATTGCGTGCGCCAAAAACCCCTGTTAAATGCGGCGCTACACAGAAATTTGTCTGGAAACCCAACGAAAATGCGGTTCGTGGACCCTTAGTAAATGAGCCCCAATGTAAATACTCAGATACACACATCAGACTACTGATTTTTGCACTTTGTGAAAAGTTGAGATATAGCTTAAAGATGATCACCACATAAGGTGATGATAACCACATAGATGTTCCCATACCGCTCCAAAAACAACAAAAAATTTTTACTTGTGCCTTTTTTCAACGACATTTGTATTTTAATTTGATGGAAATGTCTACGGGACCAGCCATCCATCAAACATGTATGTGTTGTTCTTCGGAAAGAAGACGATGATACGATTAAATAAATACTATAGTTCTGCAGTCTAGTCCAGTGCTGGTTACCCTATGACACGTGTATCAGAGGTGACACGCCGGGGCATTTTTGTTGACAGCACGCTGATGACCTCCAGAGTTGGGGCAACTCTCCTGTTGAGAGCACAACCTGAATGGTGCCCATATCACCTTCTTAAATGCAGGAAGTTAGTACAGAGCTCCCAACCCCACTAAATTTAGTGCAGGTACACCCTAGAACTATGTCCCTTGGTTTCCCTGTCAGTGGCAGACATCTGGACCAAGGTCCATTCCAGTGACCACAGAGGGGAGAGGAGAGTCATTTCAGGCATGTGTTCTCCCTACACCTAAGCCATAATCTTAAAGCAGCTTCCAAAATCTCAACTGTTTCCAGTGAACCACCACTGTTACCACTCAGGAATTCTTGGGGGAGGAGAACACTCCATCAGAGACAGTTAACCCTGCGACGACTTCACTGTGCTCCCACTGTACACTAACAGTTACTGCTTGGCAATTCTTGGGGGGTCGGGAACACCTCAACCAAGACTCTACTGAACCCCTAATTGCCTACAGGGCTACCAAACTATCCTTGTCCTGTCATGGCTCCCCTGATGGAGAACCCAAAAAATAAAAAAGCAAGATTAAACAAAGGAAGTGTTGGTAGCATTACCCAATCCTTTCAAGAGATATGGACAGAGATGTATAGCATAGTATGGATAGAAATGTATAGTTGAAAACTGCAGCCACGTCCTTAGACTCCAATCCTGCAGAGAGGGGTTAATGATTCTTGTAATGTGAAAACTTTAAATCCCCAAATTGTAGTGTATTCGCCATCTCCCTCCCCAAAAAAAGTTTTTTTACACTCCCCAACATAATAGCATCACAACCCACAACTCAATACATCTTTCACAATGTTGTAGAAAGATATGTTGAGGTCAGCAGAATATGGCAAGGCACAGAATTTGGTTTAGGATTTCAGTATATTAAGAAATCAGATACAATGTCAATGGCAAAGCCCTTAAAGGTAATTAACATCATCACCAATGGGTAGGATTAAATTTTTGACACAGTATCACGAAATAGCATCGTCTTGAAGAATCCAACTATCCCTTAACACACATATCAAGACATGTCTAGCAGAGCGGAAATATATGGAAGGACACAGATATATTTGCTTACCTGCTAGTTTGGAAAGAATAATTGCTATTGGTGGACATCCCAGATATGACGGCTGAAAAAGTCATTTTCTTTTTTACAGGGTCTGAAAATTTGAAAAAACAAGTTATAGCAAACAACAGAGTAATATTTGGATGTAGGAAACAGAATATTTTCATAATGAATTCTATAGTAAGGGAATCCGTTCTGTAAAGACTCTTTGTGCAGTGTCTGGTCCTTTATATATTTTTATCCCTCTGAAATAATAAAAAAACAATGATATAATATGTGTATAAAAGACATAGGACCAATCAAAGCAATTATGTGCGCAGCTGGTTCAGTAATGGTCCTTTGGACCTTTGGGATGCAGCTGTAATACCAGCGGTATTACGCTCTGTAAATGTCATTGAGCGCTATTTGTCTATACAAGGGCCTTTCTCTGATTCTGTCAAAAATGTTAAACACTGTGATATTGTTCCTGCAATAGCTTAAAAAAACAAAAAGAACTAATCAAGATACTGAGTAGACCAGGACTTTGGTGCCATAAAATATTAAATTCTCTGGAAGTCAGAACAAGCATCATTTTCTTATTAATAATACAAGTAAGATCAAGCTAGATAGGGAAAAGAGACCTAGTCATTATTTTCTTTAAACATGTATGAATATCTTGTAGTCTAAGTAATGTTCCATTCCGAAAACAATGGACTGAATATGTGGTGTCAATTCTAGTGTTTCCTTTAAAAAATAAAGTTTTTAGCAGTTTGAGTTCTGCTGTATGAGTAACACACCAAGGTGTATACTCTGCTGAGTGATTTTTTTTTCTGGAGCTGGGGGTGCCTGTCAGAGTGATGGACAAGTCCTCTGGTTCATGGTTATACATTTACTCTTTCTGTGCTTTTGCTGTGCATTTGACCCTTTGCTTGGTATCTTTGACAATTTTTTTGCCTTATGATTTTGTACCTCACTGCCATCTTGGTTTTGACTCAGATTGCCTGACATCGCAAGTCGTAAGGTACAGTGGCTGTTGGATGCACAGCGCTTGCAATTCTTCTCTGCCCTGACTAAAGTTCTAAAAAACAGTAGATTTAAAGTTCAGCACATAAAAAGTACATACAGTCATTTTGTAACATAAAAAGATCATATGAGCACTGCATTCTCTTCACTTCCTACCAAGTACACTACCATGCACAATATAGTGGCTATGCTTTGTATAAAAAGATCATGTGAGCCCTGCCTTCAAATTGAACACCTAATGATGTATGGAGAGGGTTCATGGGCTGGCCCCTATATATAGAGTGATGGTTTGTGCTGCTTAAATAGCAGACACCTACCACCAACTCCTGAGGTTAGTGCTGATACTGATCACGGGTGTAAAATGTTTAAGTGCTGAAAGCAAAATGGCCGATGTCATATTGGTTTGGATAATCTCCCCCCCGTGTTGTCATCATGGTGCTGCTGATGGCATGAACAGATTACCCCACAGGGTCTGAAAAAAATATTAAAACTATAAAATAAAAAAGTTTTAGAAAAATTAAAAGAATATATACATGAAAGTTCCAATCACCTCTCCTACCATTTACCCAACTTCCTGACTGTGAATATATATTTTTGATGAAATAAAGAGAAGAAAAACTTTTTTGGAAGATTGGTGAGTATCGTCTTTTTTTCAAAAATATTTTTTTTATTTATCAAAATATAAAAATGTTTATTCCCTATGGTGAAATGTGTAAAAGAATGACTCCTCTTTATCATTTCACCACAAATTAATTTTTTTATAAAAAGTGATCAAAAGGCCATAAGGTTCACAATGGTAGCTTGTACAGCAAAAAAAGACACCCTATACTTCTCCTTAGACCAAACTATAAAAAGGTTAAGAGTGTCAGAATATTACAATTTTTTTTGGAAGGACATAAAAAGAATATTATAAAACCTATATAAATGTGGTATCTCCATGATCGTACTGTTCTAAATAATAAAATGGATGAGTAATTTAAAATGAACAATGAAAGATCTCAAAGTAGAGCCCATAAAAATGGGGCATATACATATGGGAAAAGGTATTGACTCAAGTATAAGCTGAGGGTGGGAAATGCTGCTGCTACTCTCTAATAAAATGTCCAATGTCAGGATTCAGGTTGCGTAAATCCACTGGACCTCTGCAGGAGGTGGTACTAGCCGACACCTGAGACCGGAGTCTAAGTGGCACCTGGTCTTCACCAGAGCCCACCGCAAATCGGGATGGACTTGCTGCAGCAGGGTACCACCACAGTTGCAACTAGCCCGTGGTGGCAGCCGAGGTCGAGGCAAGTCTGCTCCCAGATGGACTTCAAATCTCGTACCAACTCCTAAACAGCAGGGACATCCGAGGACACAGGCAGAGGAAGAAGGGGGACATGGATGCTGTTCCTTAAGGTAATTAACATCATACCAATGGGTAGGATTAAATTTTTGACAAGTATCACGAAATAGCATCGTCTTGAAGAATCCAACTATCCCTTAACACACATATCAAGACATGTCTAGCAGAGCGAAATATATGGAAGGACACAGATATATTTGCTTACCTGCTAGTTTGGGAAAGAATAATTGCTATTGGTGGACATCCCAGATATGACGGCTGAAAAGTCATTTTCTTTTTTACAGGGTCTGAAAATTTGAAAAACAAGTTATAGCAAACAACAGAGTATATTTGGATGTAGGAAACAGAATATTTTCATAATGAATTCTATAGTAAGAGAATCCGTCTGTAAAGACTCTTTGTGCAGTGTCTGGTCCTTTATATATTTTATCCTCTGAAATAATAAAAACAATGATATAATATGTGTATAAAAGACATAGGACCAATCAAAGCAATTATGTGCGCAGCTGGTTCAGTAATGGTCCTTTGGACCTTGGGATGCAGCTGTAATCCAGCGGTATTACGCTCTGTAAATGTCATTGAGCGCTATTGCTATACAAGGGCTTTCTCTGATTCTGTCAAAAATGTTAAACACTGTGATATTGTTCCTGCAATAGCTTAAAAAAACAAAAAGAACTAATCAAGATACTGAGTGACACAGGACTTTGGTGACCATAAAATATTAAATTCTCTGGAAGTCAGAACAAGCAATCATTTTTTATTAATATACAAGTAAGATCAAGCTAGATAAGGAAAAGAGACCTAGTCATTATTTTATTTAACATGTATGAATATCTTGTAGTCTAGTAATGTTCCATTCCAAAAACAATGGACTGAATATGTGGTGTCAATTCTAGTGTTTCTTTAAAAATAAAGTTTTTCAGCAGTTTGAGTTCTGCTGTATGAGTAACACACCAAGGTGTATACTCTGCTGAGTGGTTTTTTTCTGGAGCTGGGGGTGCCTGTCAGAGTGATGGACAAGTCCTCTGGTTCATGGTTATACATTTACTCTTTCTGTGCTTTTGCTGTGCATTTGACCCTTTGCTGGTATCTTTGACAATTTTTTTGCCTATGATTTTGTACCTCACTGCCATCTTGGTTTTGACTCAGATTGCCTGACCTCGCAATCGTAAGGTACAGTGGCTGTTGGATGCACAGCGCTTGCAATTCTTCTCTGCCCTGACTAAAGTTCTAAAAACAGTAGATTCAAAGTTCAGCACATAAAAAGTGCATACAGTCATTTTGTAACATAAAAAGATCATATGAGCACTGCATTCTCTTCACTTTCCACCAGTACACTACCATGCACAATATAGTGGCTATGCTTTGCATAAAAGATCATGTGAGCCCTGCCTTCAAATTGAACACCTAATGATGTATGGAGAGGGTTCATGGGCTGGCCCCTCTATATAGAGTGATGGTTTGTGCTGCTTAAATAGCAGACACCTACCACCAACTCTGAAGTTAGTGCTGATACTGATCACGGGTGTAAAATGTTTAAGTGCTGAGAGCAAAATGGCCGATGTCATATTGGTTTGGATAATCTCCCCCCGTGTTGTCATCATGTGCTGCTGATGGCATGAACAAATTACCCCACAGGGCCTGAAAAAAATAGTAAAACTACAAAATAAAAAAGTTTTAGAAAAATTAAAAGAATATATACATGATACAATATATTCACCTCTCCTACCATTTACCCAACTTCCTGATTGTGAATATATATTTTTGATGAAATAAAGAGAGAAAAACTTTTTTGGAAGATTGGTGAGTATCGTCTTTTTTCAAAAATAATTTTTTTATTTTATTATTACAAATATAAAAATGTTTATTCCCTATGGTGAAACGTGTAAAAGAATGACTCCTCTTTATCATTTCACCACAAATTAATTTTTTATAAAAAGTGATCAAAAGGCCATAAGGTTCACAATGGTAGCTTGTACCGCAAAAAAGACACCCTATACTTCTCCTTAGACCAAACTATAAAAAGGCTAGAATGTCAGAATATTACAATTTTTTTTGGAAGGACATAAAAAGAAATATTATAAAAACCTATATAAATCTGGTATCTCCATGATCGTACTGTTCTAAATATAAAATGGATGAGTAATTTAAATGAACAATGAAGATCTCAAAGTAGAGCCATAAAAAGGGGGAGGGCATATGCATGTGGGAAAAGGTATTGACTCAAGTATAAGCTGAGGGTGGGAAATGCAGCTGCTACTCTCTGATAAAATGTCCAGTGTCAGGATTCAGGTTGCGTGAATCCACTGGACCACCGCGGGAGGTGGTACTAGCCGACACCTGAGACCGGAGTCTAAGTGGCACCTGGTCTTCACCAGAGCCCACCGCAAATCTGGATGGACTTGCTGCAGCAGGGTACCACCACAGTTGAGACTAGCCCGTGGTGGTAGCCGAGGTCGAGGTACCTTTGCAGGAGACAGTCTTGTGTCAGTTCCAGGCAGAAGGTCAGGGCAGACGACAGAGATACAACATCAAGTCCAATCCGGTGTCAGCAACGGGAGGTCCAGGCAAATGGGAATGAGAATATAGGCACACGGGACACAGGACACGGGAACTCAGGAGCAGGAATACACGGGAGCAAGAACGCAGGATACATAGGAACACACAGGAACGCTGGAGACACAGGAATGCAGGAGACACAGGAACACAGGATAATCGCTAGGGAGCTTTTTCTAAGGCAGTGAGGCACAAAGATCTGGCAGGGTGTGATGGGAGAGGCAGGTTTAAATAGCCTTCTGGAAGAATAGCCAATGCCAATTAATGGTGCGTTGGCCCTTCAAACTTACTGAAGCTGGCGCCTAGTTCACGGGGATGTGCGCGCACGGAGTGAGGCTGGGACTCGGTAGTGGGGACCGCTTATCCTGCACCGCCTTCATATGGAGGATCTCCTTAACTTCATAGATGTCAAAAGAGTCTGCCACGTGAGCAGGTGGAGACACTTGCCGGGAGGAACGATTCAGGACCACAGGTTTGAGTAGGGAGACATGGAAGGAGTTTGGGATGTGCATGGTGGGAGGAACATGCAGCTTGTAGGACACCGGATTGATGCGAGTCAGGACTTTGAAAGGACCCAAGAATCGTGGACCAAGCTTATACCTGGGAATCTTCAGCCGGATGTACCAAGAGGATAACCAGACCTTGTCACCAGGAGAGACACAGGAGGAGGTCTGCGTCTCTTGTCAGCATGGAGCTTGGTACAGACAGAAGCAAGTCTGGCAAGTCTGCTCCCAGATGGACTTTAAATCTCGTATCAACTACTAAACAGCAGGGACATCCGAGGACACAGGCAGAGGAAGAAGGGGGACATGGATGCTGTCCATAAATAATTAAGAAGGGAGCGGAGCCAGAAGATTTGGATGCAGGGAATTATACAAGAATTCCGCCCATGGCAACAGAGCGGACCAGTCGTCTTGATTGGCAGAAACAAAATGACGGTAACATCCCAGAGTCTGGTTAACCCTATCCATTTGTCCATTGGACTGAGGGTGGTAAGCTAAGGAGAAATACAACTTTACCTGCAGTTGGCTGCAGAGAGAACGCCAGAAGCGGGAAACAAACTGAACTCCCCGATCAGAGACGATGTGTCGAGGAAGACCATGTATCCGAATATATGTAGGAAAGAACGGCTGACAAGACGCTGAGCAGATGGTAACCGGGAAGAGGGAAAAAAAAATAAGACATACTACGAAAATGGTCTGTCACCCCTTGCCAAGGAGGATGGAAGGTCGTGACAAAGATCCATAGCCACCTGTGACCACGGCTGACTGGGGGGTATCGGCAATGGAAGCAGCAGACCACCGTTTCAGACGGGAAGGCTTAGTAAGGGCACAGGAGGTGCAGGATCCACAAAGTTCCGAACATCCTTGACCAAGTCAGGCCACCAGTAGTAGTAGGAGATTGAGGGCCACGGAGAGTTGCACCCCAGGGCGCCCAGCCAGGTGTGAAGAATGTCCTCAAAACAAAATCCTCTTCTGCAGAGGCAGGTCAGAAATCGTCTTGGCCAGGGGGTAAGCTGCCAAAGATCCACCGGAGTGGCAGCAACCAACTGTTCGCGGAGAGATGATTATTCTTGAGGGACCGGTCTCTTCTCCAACAATATCTGACGGCATGGGAAAGGGCATCTGCCTTGATATTCTCTCCGCAGGTGGGAATGGATCATCAGGTTGAAGCGGAGAAGAAGCGTCTGGAGGTACGAGAGGTTCTTATGGTCTGTGTAAACATAGACTGCATGGCGAGCTCTCTCCAAAAGATATCACCATTCTTCCAGGGCAAGTTTGATGGTTTGATGGTTCTCTATCCCCTATAGAGTAATTATTCCCGGTGGGTGAAAAGGTTTTGGAAAAGAAGCCACACGTGAGCGTTCGGCCCTCAGGCCCCTTCTGGGTGAGCACCGCTCCTGCACCTACAGAAGATGCATCCACCTCCAGGATAAAAGGCTTCTACGTATTGGGTCTAGAGAGAATAGGAGCCGTGGCAAAGGCGGACTTTAACTTTGTGAAGGCTTCTTCCGGCAACAACTCAATAGGGCAGTCGTAGGGATGGTGAGGCGGTAAAGTCTCTGCCTGCTTCTTGGAGAACATGTCAGAGAAGTCCCGGTAGCACGTTGGTAGACCTTCCAAATGCTTGGGGGACACTGATGAGACAAAGACGGGTACTGGTAGCGGCGCCACCATACAGCGGGACTGGCATTCTGGACCCCAACGAAAAATTTCCGCTGTCATCCAGTTGAGTACTGGAGCATGGAGCTGCAGTCACTGAAGGCCCAACAGGATGGAGGACGTAGACCGAGTTAGTACATAAAAGGATAGTCTCTCCTTGTGCAGCAAACCAACCTGCAAGGAACAGAGGCCCGGTGCATACTGGACCGGGTCAGAGAGGATTTGGCCACTTACAGAGGAGATGACCAATGGCTTCTCAAGGTGAACCACTGGGATGTGATGCTGGGAGGCCAGAGGGGCATCCACGAAGTTCCCTGCGGTTCTGGGTGCCGGTGCCAATGCTGAGAAACACTGGAATCATCAAGCGTGAAGAAGCTTTGCTTACACCTAGGGACGCTTCTCCCAAGAACCCCCACAAGTTAAATCACAGCAAGACACCAAACGAAGAACCAACGGACAGATTAACAAGTCACTAAGCAGGTAAGTTAAATAACTATACATATTTGTTATTTAAACTCTAAATATCATAAAATTAGGTTTTTTTTCTAAAGGTGACACACCACCCGAGTTATGCTCGGTTTTTTGGCGAATTTTGACACACCAAGCTCAAAAGGTTGCCCATCACTGCTATAGGGGATAGAGAACCTCAAAAACTCATCAACTTGCCCTGGAAGAATGGTGATATCGTTTGGAGAGAGCTCGCCATGCAATCTATGTTTACACAGATCATAAGAACCTCTCGTACCTCCAGACTCTTCTTCTCCCGCTTCAACCTGATGATCCACTTCCCACCTGCGGAGAAGAATATCAAGGCAGATGCCCTTTCCCGTGCCTCAGATATCGTTGGAGAAGAGCCGGTTCCTCAGAATATCATCTCTCCGGAACAGTTGGTTGCTGCCACTCCGGTGGATCTTTGGCAGCTTACCCCTGGCAAGACGTATGTCTGACCTGCTCTGCAGAAGAGGATTTTGTTTTGAGGACATTCTTCACGCCTGGCTGGGCGTGCAACGCTACGTGGCCCTCATCTCCTACTACTACTGGTGGCCTGACTTGGTCAAGGATGTTTGGGACTTTGTGGGATCCTGCACCTCCTGTGCCCTTAATAAGCCTTCCCGTCTGAAACCGGCTGGTCTCTTGCTTCCATTGCCGATACCCAGTCAGCCGTGGTCACACGTGGCTATGGACTTTGTCACAGACCTTCCATCCTCCTTGGGCAATACTGTCATCTGGGTGGTGACAGACCAGTTTTCGAAGATGTCTCATTTTTTCCTTTCCTCTCCAGGTCTACACTTCTGCTCCACGTCTTGTCAGCCTCTTCTTCCAACATATCTTCCGGCTACATGGTCTTCCTCGACACATCGTCTCTGATCGGGGAGTTCAGTTTGTTTCCCGCTTCTGGCGTTCTCTCTGCAGCCAACAGCAGGTAAAGTTGTATTTCTCCTCAGCTTACCACCCTCAGTCCAATGGACAATGGATGGTTAACCAGACTCTGGGATGTTACCGTCATTTTGTTTCTGCAATCAAGACACTGGTCTGCTCTGTTGCCATGGGCGGAATTCTTGTATAATTCCCTGGTCCAATCTTACGGCTCCGCTCCCTTCTTCATTATTTATACCAGCATCCATGTCCCCCTTCTTTCCTCTGCCTGTGTCCTCGGATGTCCCTTTGTTTAGGAGGTGGACGAGATTTGAAGTCCATCTGGAGCAGACTTGCCTGCTCTCGGCTGGCCACCGGGATTACGGCTAGTCAACTGTGGTGGTACCCTGTGAGCAAGTCCATCCCGATTTGTGCGGTGGGCTCGTGGTGAAGACCAGTGCACGTAGACTCCTAGATCGCGTCTCAGTGTCGGCTAGTACCACCTCCTGCGGAGGTCCAGTGGATTCACGCAACCTGAATCCTGACATTGGACATTTTATTAGAGAGTAGCAGCAGCATTTCCCACCCTAGCTTATACTTGGATCAATACCTTTTCCCATATGTATATGCCCCATTTTTATGGCTCTACTTGAGATCTTTCATGTTCATTTTAAATACTCATCCATTTTTATTTAGAGCAGTACGATCATGGAGATCCAGATTTATATAGGTTTTTATGAATATTTCTTTATGTCCTTCCAAAAAAATGTGTAATAATTCTGACATACTTAGCCCTTTTTAATATTTGGTCTAAGGAGAATATATGGGTGTCTTGTTTTTGCGGTACAGCTACCATTGTGAACCTTATGGCCTTTGATCACTTTCTATAAAAAAATTAATTGTGGTGAAATGATAAAGAGGAGGTCCTTCTTTTACACGTTAACACACCATAGGGAATAAACATTTTTCTAGTTTGATAATATAACAAGTGGGGTGCCATGAACTAAGAAAGTGAGGGGGAAGGGGGAATTCTTCTAGTGATGGCGAACCTGTGGCAGTCCAGCAACAGCTAGTTTTAAGGACACTTGTGTCCTGAGAAGTGCCCCCCAAAGCAGTGTACATCACAACCCAGCTCGGCAGAGCTCAACTCAATAAATTAACTTACCTAACTGGCACAGGCTCCAATGACACCACGAACCTCCGTTCTTTTTTTTGTACATAAAAGGATAGTCTCTCCTTGTGCAGCACACCAACCTGAAAGGAACAGAGGCCCGGTGCATACTGGACCGGGTCAGAGAGGATTTGGCCACTTACAGAGGAGATGACCAATGGCTTCTCAAGGTGAACCACTGGGATGTGATGCTGGGAAGCCAGAGGGGCATCCACCAAGTTCCCTGTGGATCTGGGTGCCGGTGCCAATGCTGAGAAACACTGGAATCATCAAGCATGGAGAAGCCTTGCTTACACCTAGGGACACTTCTCCCAAGGACCCTAGGTGCTGGCGTTTCCGGACGGTGGGGACAGACTGGATAAATCCTGATGAAGTGCTCTGGACTGGCACAATAAAGGCAGAGGTTTCCCTGACGTCTTCTGATGCGTTCCGGGGAAGAGAGTCTGACTCTGTCCACCTCCATAGGCTCTTCTGCAGATGCTACGACCAGAGGCTGGAGCGGTCTTTGGAAAGCCAGGCGAAGAAGGCGTCGTGGACGGACGTGGGGTTGCTCAAGGCGTGACTCTTCGGTGCGCTACCTAAACTGCACGTCAATCCGGGTGACCAGGGGGATTAGACCACTCAGGGTAGACAACAGATCATGAGTGGCCAGAGTGTCCTTAACATGAGAGGAGAGTCCCTTTTTGAAAGCTGCGGACAGAGCCGCGTCGTTCCAGGAGAGTTCCGAGGCCAGGGTACGGAACTGAACGGGCATTAGTGCCCCCAGAAGAGTTCACTTGGGCAGATTCAACAGCCAGTCTAGCGAGGGAGGCCATGCCAGGTTCTTCAAACACGGACCGGAACTCCGCCAGAAATGCCTTGAGAGTAGCCATGACCGGGTTGTTTCTGTCCCATAGAGGGGTAGCCCAGGCCAGGGCTTTCCCGGAGGCTGACGATGAATTCCACCTTGGATTGCTCCGTGACTAATTGAGATGGCAAGAGTTCTATGTGCAGGGAGCACTGGGTTATAAAGCCCTTGCACAACTTGGGATCACCACCATACTTGCCGGGCATAGACAGCTGTAGACTAGGTTTAGCAGCAAAAGGACAGAGGAAGACGAGGTAGCAAAGCCGCAGGAGCAGTCTCAGGAGCCTGTTGCTGTTGCTGCATGGCGGTGACTTGTCCTAGCTGTTTGCGTTGAGCGGCAATCTGCCGGGATTGCTGGACCACGATGGTGGCAAGGTTGGGACGACCAGGAAACGGAACCTCGGCAGGATCCATGGCCGGATCTTACTGTCAGGATTTGGGATGCGTGAATCCACTAGACCACCATGGGAGGTGGAACTAGCCGACACCTGGGACCGTAGTCTAAGTGGCACCTGGTCTTCACCAGAGCCCGCCACAAAGCGGGTTGGACTTGCTGAAGTAGGGTACCATCAGGTCGTTCCACAGGTGCGACTAGCCAGTGGTGGCAGCCGAGGTCGAGGTACCGAGGCTCGGGAGCAGGGACAGGTGAGAGGCGCTGCACCTGCGGGCAGCGAGGGGCAAGGGTGAGCCCGCCACTTGCAATATGGGTCGTGGGAACACCGGTGACATCCAGTAGTGTTCCCTCATGTTCCTCCCTATGTTCACAGCGACTCCACCAATTAATATGATTTCCAGCAAGGTTCCCCCATTACTATAATGTACAACAGAGTGCCCCCATTAATAAAATGTGTGGCAGAGGGCCCTCATTAATATAGTGTGCAGCAGAGTGCCCCATTACTATAATGTGCAGCAGAATTCCCCCATTTAATATAATGTGCAGCAGAGTGCCCCCATTAATAAAATGTACAGCAGATTGCCCCCATTAATAACATGTGCATCAGCACCCCCCCTTAATAACAATGTCCAGCCGAATGACCCCCTCAATAACAATGCTCAGCAGAGTGCCCTCTTTATAACAGTGTCCAGCAGAGTGCCCCCCTCAATAACAATGTCCAGCAGAGTGCCCCCTCAATAACAATGTCCAACAGAGTGTTCCCTTCATAAGAATGTCCAGCAGAGTGCCCCCTAAAAAACAATGTCCAGCAGAGTTCCCCCTTAATAGCAATTTCCAGCAGAGTGCCCCCCTTAATAACAACGTCCAGCAGAGAGCCCTCTTAATAACAGTGTCCAGCAGAGTGCCCCCCTCAATAACAATGTCCAGCAGAGTTCCCCCTTAATAACAAAACAATGTCCAACAGATTGTCCCCTTCATAAGAATGTCTAGCAGAGTGCCCCTAAAAAACAATGTCCAGCAGAGTGCCCCCCTTAATAACAATGTCCAGCAGAGTGCCGCCTTAATGACAATGTCCAGCACAATGCGCCCTTAATAACAATGCCCAACATGTTCCCCCTTAATAACACTGTGCATTTCACATATTTAAAGTGCCAGCGCACTGCTGGTTGGCGCTAGCCACTTCCTGGTTTTCCATAAAGGCCGGCTTCTCCTAGCAACCCCTGCCGGATCTTTGCGCTCATATGCCTCAGAGAAAGCTCTCCCTGCAATTCCCCAGTGTTCCTTGTGTTCCTGCTCTGACCTCCCATTGTAACCTCGGACCTGAACCTAATCTAGCATCTCTGCCGCCTGCCCTGACTATCTGCCTGTTCTTGACTCCGAGACTGCCCACTGAATTGGTACTTTGACCTTAGCTGGCACGGGGACTAGTCGCACCTGTGGAACGACCTGGTGGCACCACGCTGCAGCAAGACCATCCTGCTTTGTGGCGGGCTCTGGTGAAGATCGTGTGCCACTTAGATTCTGGTCCCAGGTGTCATCTTGTGTCATCATCCAAGGTGGTCCAGGGGGTTCACTGACCTCGAGTCCTGACACAAACCAGTAGATCTATTAAAAAAGGAGCAGACTTCCAACTGTGTGCAACTCTATTTAATATTTTTTCAATCTCTTCAGCATAGTGTACGGAACCGATTTGGTTCGTTCCCATCATCAACCTCATCTAATAACTTGTATGCATGTTGTAAGTAATAATACAATTATGGCCTTGTTTTTATAAGTTATGTTTGACTTTATGCACGTAACTCATAACCTAACACTTGGCCTCCTGAACACACAATAACGGAGTGGCCAATTAGAGGACCCACTGGTAGGCGAGGCTCTAACCCAAAACTGGACCCCAGAGGTCCATCAAAGGACAACTCAATGCTTGTAGGGGTTGTTATAGGGTAGGTTTTAGTAATAATTTTATCTGGTAGGTCCAGGGAACCTCATTTCGACACTGTGAACACTTCATATACAGCTGCAACTGCGTTATAATGTCAGAATTGTACATGGATACACAATTTCCTCCATTTTGCATTCAAATTAAAAATGAAAGAGACCTGACATCACCCCTGGCACAAAGAATTCTCTTAAGGCGGCAAACAAGCCGCGTCCTGGGAGCCGCTTACCGCATTTTCCTGTTTGTTTTGCAGTCGTGTTTACACTATTCTATAGGGAGCAATTTGTCATTGTCACAGTTGAATTTTCTTTGCTTATTATTACCTCTGGGAAACAAGCAGAAGACCGAGAAGACGAAATCCCCGATGCATGCTGCAATGTATAATTACTATTACCAATCTCATGTTAGGTTATAGTTGGATCATTAAAAAAAAGATGTAATAGTTTATTGGAAATGAGTTGCCATGAAATTGGACCCAGTCCAATGTGAAGTTGTGCATGTGGTCATGGCTCAAAGGAACAGCCATTGTTCATCATTCCCTCTATAGAGTTTTTTGGTTATAAAAGAATTAGGAAAAAAGAATTACATAGGCAAAAATGCTAAAAAACACAATTTTTTTTCTGGTATCAATACCATGCATTTCCATAGCTGTACCCACTAACCTTTATTTCCATATGGTGAAGGCTGAGATTTTGAAAGAAACAAAAATATCCGTAGACTTCTCTTTCGAGATCAGTGTTAGGTGCGTTTCCTCTTGTGTTGATGGGATGTATCAATCTACAGTTTGGAGTCTCACAAAATACCCAATTCAAAAAATGTTTCTCTAGCCAGACATTGTATGATTATAGATAGCGCCCAAAAATGTATTAGTTCCTAGCTACAGACATTACACAGTTCTTATTTTAAAAATAATATAAAGGAAAACTCAACACAAAGGCTGTGGTTAATAAGTTTCATCTTACTCTTCCATCACTAATACACACAGTCCACATGGGGTTCGTCCCCGGCAGAGAAATGCATAATATTAGACATTGGGTATCATGCACTACACCTAAACTTAGATGGTTATGATGAAGCTATTATCGTTATTTTGATAGACTACCGTGGTCCTTTGTGTTGAAAACTCTTTACCATGTGGGATTGGGCACGCTTTTCTCCTACAATAATGTAGCCCTTCATTATACTCCGTCAGCTAGGCTACAAATCAATGGCCCCCTATTTACTCCATTCATGCGTTCATGTTTCATTATGACACAGGGCAGGGCTCCCTCTCCTTTATGTCTTGGTTTTGGAGCCTCTTGGAGGCCATCCAGGAAAGCCAAAATATACACAGGATCCACACTTTTTTAGCCTCTCTGCTGCCTGTGAGCCCGGGGAAGTTCCTCATGTTGTCTCATATCAGGTTGGGATGTCCATCCCTGCAATGCTTTTGGTTGAAAGTATTAACTATGATATCACATCATTACGGGAGCAAACATTCCTAAAGTGACCTTGGTATCTACGTTTGAAATGCCTCAGTTTTCCTATAAGAAGTCACTTATGCACCAACTCCTTCAAGCCAGCTCCTGAAGATGCACTCCCCCCTTCCCTTAAAGGAAATGCTTCTAAAAAAAAGTACACTTACAAGTGGCTCTTGGAACAGGATACGTTCTCCTTTTTGCTTCTAGTAGCTTAGTTTTTAAGAAGTACAACTTTTACAATGCTGCAAATTAGCCTAAGAGGCTCATGGATATGTCATAGAAGCCCCTTCTACCATCACTATAGACAGAGGGCATCCTCTACACCAGCGGTCCCCAGCCGCTGGGCTGCGGCCTACAAACGGGCCGTGAAACCCCTTGGCCAAAGAACATAACATAAAAAAGGTGGTACTTATCTCTGCAGTTCCTCTTCTCCCTGCGGCTCAGTCAACTTCTCTTTTCAGCTTCCCGGTACAGCGAGCTGAGGCATGTCTATGCGCTCTGCCCACACACTATGACGAGGCAGGGTCGCTGCCATGTGAAGGCAAGGTATGCGCGTGGGCAGAGCGCATCGACTCGCTTTGCCCAATCAGCCAGGAAGCTGTAAAGAGAAGAAGATAGAACTACAGGGAGACTAAGATGGAGGTAAGTATAGAATTTATTATAAGAATAAAAAACTTGGTACTTACCTTCTCAGGTCCTCTTCTCCCTGCAGCTCAGTCTTCTTCTCTTTGCAGTTTCCCAGCAGTGCAAGCAGAGGCATGTCTATGGTCTCTACCCACACACACCATTACGTGGCAGGATCCTGACATTTGACGTCATAGTGTTCGTGTGGTCAGAGTGCATATCGGCACCTCTGCCCGCTCTGCCAGGAAGCTGCAAAGAGAATTAGATGGAAACGAGGGGAGAAGAAGCTGGAGGTAAGTTTACAGTTTATTATTTTTAACAGGGCTCTGCTGTGGATATTTCATTAATGAGGGGGTTTGATCTGGACATTTCATTAAGGGGTCTTTGCTGTGGACATTACATTAAGGGGGCTCTGCTCTGGACATTTTATTAATGGGGGGCTCTGCTATGGCCATTTTATTATTAAGGGGAGGCTGCTGCTAGACATCTAATTAGTGAGGAGAGGCTGTTAGACATTTTATTAGTGAAAGGAGGCTACTACTGGACATTTCATTGATCAGGGGAGGCTGCAAAGAGTAGTGACTGCATTTCCCACTTTAGGCTTATGTTATCAAGTCAATACATTTTCCCAGTTTTTTCTGTGGTAAAATAAGATGCCTCAGCTTATACTCGAGTATGTACAGTATGTGTATATTCTTTTTCCTCACAGTGCAAAGGCCAAAGACAAGGGGGCATTATAGGTGTGTGTGTGGAGTGCTATAGAAAAAGGGTTATTATAATGTCCAATTTTCTGTAGCCCCTTCTTATAAAGAAATGGCACAATATATGGGTTGTGGCTAGATATGGATTATTTGTGGTCACCAAATTTTTTCGCATGGTGGGGTTAGCCTCTTACTATGGTGCCTGGGAATAAATTTGGTTACAGCCGGTCCCTACATACAAAATGGTTCAGGACCACTGCTCTACTCTTAGAGGAGAGGAGGTTCTACCATCACCATAGATAGGGGGCCTCCTCTACACCTAGAGGAGAGGCAATTCTACCATCGCCATAGACAAGGGGCATCCTTTACGCGCAGAGGAGAGATGGTTCTACCACTACCATAGACAGGGGGTATCCTCTACACCTAGAGGAGAGGAGGTTCTACCATCACCATAGACAGGGGACATCCTCTACACCTAGAGGAGAGGAGGTTCTACCATCACCATAGACAGGGGGCATCCTCTACACCTAGAGGAGAGGAGGTTCTACCATCACCATAGACAGGGGGCATCCTCTACACCTAGAGGAGAGGCGGCTCTACCATCACCATAGACAGGGGGCATCCTCTACACCTAGAGGAGAGGAGGTTCTATCATCACCATAGACAGGGGACATCCTCTACACCTAGAGGAGAGGAGGTTCTACCATCACCATAGACAGGGGGAATCCTCTACACCTAGAGGAGAGGCGGATCTACCATCACCATAGACAGGGGGCATCCTCTACACCTAGAGGAGAGGAGGCTCTACCATCACCATAGACAGGGGGCATCCTCTACACCTAGAGGAGAGGCGGATCTACCATCACCACAGACCGGGGGCATCCTATATGCCTAGAGGAGAGGAGGTTCTACCACTACCATAGACAGGGGGCATCCTCTACACCTAGAGGAGAGGCAGTTCTACCATCACCACAGACCGGGGGCATCCTATATGCCTAGAGGAGAGGAGGTTCTACCATTGTAACTAACTATGGCTGATACCTTGTACAAGTTCAAGAGGGGCCTGATGCAGTTGGTGATTATAACATAGGTGGTTTGGGCAGCAGCCCATGGCCCCCAAACCGCCCACTAAATTTTATGCTGAGAAGGGGCTTCACCCATGAAATCCTCGTACACCTGTTCCTGACTTCAATACACATGTACACAAGAGCCATTCCCAAGAAGCTGATTCTAGTACCATATGTAGGAAGTGACTCCAGACTTGTAGGGGCTATAATATGGGGCCCCTCATCTCCTCAGAAAATATATATATGTATATATATATATATATATATATACTCGCAGATTTATACACTGATATTTACATTTATGCACTTACACCGATCTATCCCTGTAGCTGCCAACCACCTGGAAGTAGACAGCAATAATTAGATACAAGATTATTAGCCCTGTCGGTCTGCTGTCCCCTCCCTTTCCCTGACATTTCTTATCTAAGCTGCCGATTCATGCTGTGTACTGTGGAAGATGTGCACTGTTATATACATGTTACGCTCTACAACATATAATTATGCACATCCTCCATTCTTTTAGTGTTTCATGACAGCTGCCAGGGCCCCCTAACACTGTGGGCCCCATAGTAGCTGCTAGGGCTATTACCCCTGTAGTTACGCCCCTGCTCACTCCCCAATTTAGAATTCCCCTGATTCCCATTTTAAAAATTCTCATGATACATTTCACCTAATGACCCTTCTATTTTATTAATTTCAATTAATTAATCACAGACAAACTTCATCTATATCTTTGTATCATTAGTATTTGTAGTCATTGGTCCAACAATATCTAACCCTGGGTTTAACAAACATGGGAAAAAAAACTATGTCAAGAGAGTTAGCGTCTTATCCAAATAATTAATTTAATACGATGTTTACTCTCTTTTTAATTATACTCCAGGGACTGTGTCAATATATTTATTAGAGACTGAAACATAAATGGGGGACGGCTGCAAATGGGAAGAGGAGGTATATAAAAAAAATTGAAAACCCTCTGCCTCACTTATAACATAACATGAGAGTAAAGGGATGGAGAGACTAGTCTGGATTTTACTTATGAATGTCTGACCCAGAGAAAATATATAATTTATGTATAAATTGTGTAAGTATTACTTTATATATTGATAAGTATTACACTTTTGTTTATATACTTTATACATACTTTTGGTATAGAGAAATCCCTTTAAGTTTTTATCGGAGAAATGATTTTAACATATCACACATCAGCTGATAGAATCCAAGTGCCATGTCGCCTATATCGTGTATGTTCCTTGGCCCAGGTGCAGATTAAGACCGCCATGGGTCCTGTGCTGTATAGTATGAATATTATAGGCCCTACAAGTCTGGAATTCACCTCCTATATATGGTACTAGAATCAGCTTCTTGGGAAATGGAGGATGCATCACTTCTGCCTGCATTCAGGGGTTCAGGACCTTTGGAGGACCTTCAAATGTCCTGAAATGGCTCTTGTGTACTTGTGTATTGGTGGTTGGTTTGGGTGGCCCAGGGCCCCTAGAAGGCTTGGGTCCCAAACCACTGCCCAAACCGCCTATATTATAGTCCACTACTGCAATGGCCTTTTAACATGTCACATTTAACAAGAGAATTGTGTGGCACTCGGGAGGGTCACTGCAACCCTGGTTCATCATTACTGGATCAGTTATTCGGAGAGGAATATACAAATACATTTTCCAGGATGTAAAAAGGAAACCTCTACTGCTAGGATAAAGAAGAACGCTCCCTATAGATCAGTGCCTGACTTTGAAGAATCCTTAACATGACATGGGACAATAGCCTATCCAGTAAGTCTGTGCCGAAAGAAGAAGACTCCTAATTATAGACTGCACCATTTTGAAGTAATTTCTTCTTTTCGATTTGGCTCGGTACCACGCCATAGATATGGGTCAGGAAGGGGAATATATCTCCTTACTGGGACCAGGATCAGTTATTAAAACTGTTTACTGTTACTTCAACATATTAAATAGTGTCAAATTAGAAGACTCAAGGGAACACTCCAGAAAATGTCCTTTATACTGGTGTTATTAAGCTGAATAGGGATCTGTTCCCATCTGCGTGTAGGACTTGTTGATGCGGTAAAATAACGTAACTCTAGTTGTTATATTATAGTCATTGGGTTTTTTTGGGACCCGTTATTGCACACTACAGAGGCTTCCATCCTAAAACAATGGATGTCACAAAACTATTGTGAACCTACCCTGTAGAAGACCCAGAATCCTTCCATCAGGACGACAGAAATAAGGGTGTAGATATGCTCTAGTCTCTGTCAATTCTTCGTTATACCGCTCTGATGAAGCAATGAATAATAATTCCTTTTTATTTATATAGCGCACACAGATAACACGGCGCTGCACAGATGTGGCCAAATCAGTCCCTGTCCCAAATGGGGCTCACAATCTAATCAACCTACTAGTATGTTTTGGAGTGTGGGAGGAAACCGGAGAGAACATACAAACTCTTTGCAGTTGTTGACCCTGGGACTTGAACCTAGGTCCCCAGCGCTGCATGGCTGTAATGGTAACCACTGAACCACCATGAATAATTAACTAACATCACTTATTCAGGGTTTTCATTTACTAGAAGAGATTGGGTGAAAGACCGGAAGATGGAGGCTCAGGTAAAACCTTTGGGATATGATGTAGAAAACCACAGTAAAAGGGTGCCCACCATATGAAAGCAGCTGCAAGCCGGGTGTCCCTGGACTCACATCCCAATTGGGAGTGTGTATAGTAAGGCTCAAAAGAGACAAATATACGGAATCCACCATGATAGATGCTGCCAAATTCCAAAATAATATCTATCGTAACGGAACAGACTAAGATGATTTATTAAAATCAATGAATTATTATACGGAAAATCAAATGTGAAGGATGCCAATAAAGTGATTAGGGATATTTTTTGTTGCCCAAAACATGTAATTGGAATGTTTTAAATTTTACTTTTTGGTAAGTTATTTTAGTGATTTTAATAAACCATCTTAGCCCATTCATTGGACGGCTACAATAGATTTTACCTTGGAATTTGTCAGCGCCTATCACAGGGGATCCCGCATGTTGTTCTCTTCTGGGTTTTGATTGACATCCTTCAATGTGAATCCCTTTTATTTTTTGAGTGAGTTGTAGAGATACCGAAGTTATATTTGTTACATCTAAAAAACTTAACATTTCCAGAGCTATATTATTTTCTTTAACACCTTTTCCAGACACCTGTGACCTTTTTACATATTTTGACGTATCGGCACTTGGTAAGGTGTCAGATATTGATTGATCGAGCTAAGGTTTTCTCTAAATCATTTTGGGGCTTTTCGATTTTTTGATCAATTTTTATTGAAACATTTACAACTAGTGAAAAGGTGGAAATTCGACACTTGGGCTTCATCTTTATGTTGATCACCACAGGAATTTTTTTTTACATTTTAATAGATCATACACATGCTTATGATTTTGTTTATTTTCATACATAAGTTCGGGGGAAAAAAGGGTGATTTGCATTTTTTTAAATGTAGCTTTATTTTTTTAAGCAGCCTAGGAATCCTAAACCTTTATGGGTCTGATCTCTCATAGAATATACATCAATACAATTTGGTCAAGATGGCAGTACCAATGGATAGGAGGGTGTACGGTGTTCTTCATTTAAAGGTTAAGAAATAGTACAGGAATGGTATAGGAATATAATTGTTTTTTCTAACTAGTTTTGCAAACAAGAAGATAATTTTGTTAATGGGGTTGTCTGAGGGTAGAAAAAAACCCTTGGGTGGCCGGGATGGGCAGGTTAAAAAAATAAACATGTACTTACCTCGGTGGTCCCTCCTGGCATCCAGCGTTGTGATCTCTCTGGTCCGTGCCCCATGTAAACAAACAGGGGCATGGAAGCCGCGCCTGCGTTCAGCTTCCGGTCGGCCGAGACCGGACCGGTCAGGTTGGGTGGGCAGCCCCCTTGGCCGGCTAGAAGCTGAACGCAGCGCGGCTTCCATGCCCGTTTATTTACAGCGGCACAGACAGGAGAGATGGCAGCGCGAGACGCTAGGAGGGACCCTCAGAATTTTGGGCATGTCCAGCCCCAACATTAATACCTCAGGTGGCAAATTTATCGAGATGTCTAAGCCACTATGATAACTCTGACAGAGCCCTGAAGAAACTTTGCCAAGATTGTGTATAATGATAAGTCTGCCTTGATGTCTAGTTAAGTTTAGCAAGAACCAGGACATTATTTGAAGGAATCTTCCTTTATAGGGCTCTTCATTACCTTCTAATAACACTGTGAATGTAGTCAGTCCAGAATATTTATCCTACATCTAATTTTTCAGATTCTCTCTCATCATGTGCAGTGACAATCAAACCACGGTCTCCGATTTCCTACTTCTTGGATTCAAGACTCATCCGAATTTTAAGTTTTTCGTTTTCTTCTTGTTTTTGATCATATATGTTGTTATAATATTCGGAAACACCATGATTATCATTTCAATTTCACTTATGGAATATCTGGACATTCCTATGTTCATTTTCTTAAAGCATTTGGCTTTGGCTGATGTGATGTTCACCACAAATATTATACCCAATATGTTGCACGTCATCATGATGGAAGGTGCTAAGATATCTACCAAGGGTTGCTTCACTCAATATTATTTCCACTGTATCTCTGTGTTTGCTCAGTCCTTGGTGCTCACTTTGATGTCTTTTGACCGTTATATAGCCATCTGCCATCCTTTGCGTTATTCTACTGTTATGAACCATAAACTTTGTCGCCATCTTGTTTTTTGGTCTTGGGCCACAGGGATCCTTATAATGCCAAGTGAGATGGTTTCATTGTCTCAGCTGAAGTTCTGTTCTTCTAACATCATTGACCATTTTTTCTGTGACTTTGCACCGGTCGTAAAAATTTCATCTTCGGATACTTCTTTGGTTGTATGGGAAGACTTGGTTTTTACCATCCTCCTCATTGTTTTTCCATTTGTATTGGTCATTGTATCATACACTTGTATATTTCTCTCCATTCTGAAGATCTCAACAACGACCGGCAGGAAGAAAGCCTTCTCCACATGTAGCTCCCACTTAATTACACTGAGCACCTACTATGGTGCCATTATCACTATCTACGTGTTTCCAGTGGATGAGACCGCACTCACTGCAAATAAACTGAAGTCCCTTTTATATATCGTTCTAACCCCTTTTATTAACCCCATTATATACAGTATAAGAAATCGAGAAATAAGAAAAGGGTTTAAGCAATTGTTATGTAACAGAAAAGAATAGAAATCCCATATTTTCAGATCTTGTCGTTTTTATTTACAGCATTTACAGAGCAAAGTAAAGGAAAGTATTAGCTTAACCTGCAAACTAGGAAGCTGAAAATATAACATTGAGAAATATATGTGAACAGTATATAGGCGGCCATTGTACAGTGGGATATAGTCTGTTAAGATCTTTGTGAGAAGAAGCTGGAGAAGATTGATTAAAATTTATGAGCTTTCTTTAAAGAAAGTGTTTTTTGTAAAAAATGCTTCAATTAAATCTCAATATAAACTATACACCTCCAAATTTATTTTCTCAGACCAATCAAAGTTAAAGGTGTTTAGATTCAGAAGGAAAAAGGTTTTTTATAGGTTGAAAGATAGGTGCACACTTCCTGCTTACATTCAGGTTCCAGTTAAAAATTACGGAGGTTACATTATGGTCTTGGGAATTTTTGGAGGTGGTGACACAATGCTGCTGATGCGGCAAACAAAGGAAAAAGTAAGGAAAGACACAGCTGGTGAGTCTATGAGTAAACCCATCCAGCTGTTCCTACCTACTTACCGATGCTACCCAAGGCAGTAAGTTGGAGACGTTCCATTCCTTCGTCAAAGTGAAACACAGACAAAAACACAACAAAACAAAACACAGCCTACCTTAA
>CM033647.1:11319957-11393812 GCA_019512145.1 Engystomops pustulosus | reverse complement strand
GTGAACAGTATATAGGCGGCCATTGCACAGTTGGATATAGTCTATTAAGATCTTTGTAAGAAGCTGGAGAAGATTCTTTAATGAAAGCTCATAAATTTTAATCAAAGTGTTTTTTGTAGAAATGCTTCAATTAAATCTCAATATAAACTATATACCTCCAAATTTATTTTCTCAGACCAATCAAAATTAAAGGTGTTTAGATTCAGAAGGAAAAAGGTTTTTTATAGGTTGAAAGATAGGTGCACACTTCCTGCTTACATTCAGGTTCCAGTTAAAAATTGCGGAGGTTACATTATGGTCTTGGGAATTTTTGGAGGTGGTGACACAATGCTGCTGATGCGGCAAACAAAGGAAAAAGTAAGTAAAAAGACAAAGCTGGTGAGTCTATGAGTAAACCCATCCAGCTGTTCCTACCTACTTACCGATGCGACCCAAGGCAGTAAGTTGGAGACGTTCCATTCCTTTGTCAAAGTGAAACACAGACAAAAACACAACAAAACAAAACACAGCCTACCTTAATCATTTGCATATCAGAACAACATCATAAGGAGACACATGAGTTTATCGAAATTCAATTAAGACTGTCAGGATTGAAATAGAGCAGTGTTCAGACCAGAGCAAGACAGAAAGACAAACAAGTGTGAAATCATAGTCAGACAAAAAAAGGAGTTCCAATAGCAAATAAATGAGATCTGGTTTGTTAAAGGAAACCTACCATCTCGGATCTGCCTATTAAGGTAGATCCGGTGGCAGGTTTGACTAATGAATGACTTGAGAGCCCTTTTTAGGGCTAATCCTTGGATGGCCTGTAACTTTATAAATCTTTTATCACTTAATATGCAAATATCTGATAGAGGCTACTGGGGCATGGAGTAGCCAGAGCCGAAGCTACACAGCGAGGCTACTCCACTCCCTAGTAGCCTCTTTGGATCCTACTACTATGAGATCTTCAGCACGCAGCTCCTGGCCACTCATCCGCGCTCTACATAGACTCTTTATGCAGAGTAGTTGGCTGCGAAGCCGGAGCTACTGGGCATGGTTAATAGCTCTGGAGCCAAGTACGCGCAGCCGCCATAGATAGTCTATGCAGAGCGTGGAAGAGTGTGCACAGCTACCAGGAGCTGTGGGCTGAAGATCTCATAGAAGGAGGATCTAAAGAGGCTACTAGGACGTGGAATAGCCGCGCCGGGTAGCTTCAGCTCTGGCTCCTCCACGCCCCAGTAGCCTCTTTCAGATATTTGCATAATAGGTGATAAAAGATTTATAAAGTTACAGGCCACTCAAAGGTTAGCCCTAAAAAAGGTTCCCATTAATTAGTTGAACCGGCCACCGTATCTACTTTAATAGGCAGATCCGAGATGGTAGGTTTTCTTTAAAGTTGTAGAAGGTAAAATTTAAAATCACCTGCATAAGTTTCCACATATGAAGTTGCTTGCAATTGGACCAGCTAACTATAAAACAAAATGTATGCTCTTTTTTATATAGAAATCCCTGGGGATAATGGTTGTTGCTATGAGGCAGCATTCCCCAATTTTTTTTTCCAACAAATGGATTGGGTGCATATAAACATAAAGACATGGTAGAAGAAGCCGTCTTCTGGACTTGTAATCCAAGAGAGCACAGTCATTATTGGTCCATGTGTCACAATGTCAAATGATATCACTTCTAAAATGTACAATAACATTTTTTAGGATTTATACCTATCTAAAAGATTTATGGTATATCTTCAGGTTTTTTTAAAATTAAAGTAAAGCAGAATACAATCATAAAAGGACAATCGGTAATCTTACAATTGACTCATTGCACTTTAAATATCTACTCAGCCGTGCAAGTCGCATGATGTCTATACAAGTCCATTAAAATTAAACATGTCCAAGAAGATTAGTGGTTGGTTATCGTTCTTCTAAAGCTGCAGTCCGATTTCTGGTTCCAATATTGTTGCGAGAGTCCACGTGGATACCATTCTCCTTTCCGGGAAGATGGTATGATCAAGAAAAGTGGAAAAGCAACAACCTGTGAGAGTGGGTTACGTATTTCTTAGGGTACATATTTCTTAGCTAGTGTTTGGGCGTAGGGGGAGTTGTTGTCCTCCTGTTATTTCCTATCTTTTGCACTCGAGGGACTGGAAGGGGGTGGGGGATGCATCTCCTTACTCCCAACCTCGTATTGTAGCTTGATCTCCAATATATCTGCCACTCTTGTTGGGATTGAGTGACCATAACAGTTCATCAATCCTTATGTTGCGTTATATGGGCTATCTAGCCAACACTCCCAA
The DNA here is from genome assembly GCA_019512145.1 of Engystomops pustulosus. Lineage (NCBI taxonomy): Eukaryota > Metazoa > Chordata > Amphibia > Anura > Leptodactylidae > Engystomops > Engystomops pustulosus. The sequence continues at coordinate 11,391,537 of CM033647.1, read as the reverse complement.
GATTCTAGGTATAAATGATGTTTATTTGTCTGAAGTGAAATCATTTTCTCATATGTGCATGTGGTGTTCATAGTATTGATCACTTTGTTGAATGAGGGGGGTGTCACTTTCTTTCCAATGCCTAGTGATGACTAGCTTGGTTGACATCAGTAGATGAGCTACTACTACTCTTAGAGATGGGGGTATGGAGTCTATATCGATTAAGGAGATTAGGAGAGCCATATATGGGGTTATGCCCTTGTGCTTGCGTGTAATTACTTCTATCGCCTTGGAAGTGGCTTCCCACAGAGGCCTTATTCCTGGACAGCCCCACAGGATATACAAGGTGGTGCCTCTTGCACCACATTCCCTCCAACACATGGGAGTAGAAGAGGAGTATATTTTTGACCATTTGGTGATAGCCTCTTGGTAGGCAGTGCATCTGAATAACGCATATGTATTGGAAATTTCTTCCGTTTTGACACTCCAGAGAAGAGGATATGTGGTGTGGTTGTGTATTCATGTATAATTTTTTAGCTCCCATATAACGGAGGCAGCGCATGCACACCCTCTTCTTCTCTAGAGTGCTGAACAGGGGAGTAGCAGAACCCCATTCTTCAGAAGGTGATTCTCACAAACAAAGATAGCCCAGGTCATAACTGTCTGAAGACTCTGCTAATTTAGACATAAACAACAGATATTTGGTTCCCTTTGTAACTGCGGCTGTGGCTTCTAGAATGAAATTTTGGGTTGTTGAGAACGTACTATCAAAGATGGGGTCCTAAAAGAAAACCCATGGAACAACTTGGGTTGGGGGCATGCATCCTCTTCCTGCCATTATATACTAGTGTCATCTAAAAAATAGCGATAGGCGGACCCAAGGAAGTTCGGGTCCTGAACCCAAACCTGTAACACTCATTATCTATGGCAGTGGCAATTAAATCATTAAGGCACGCCAGCATTTTGGAAAGGATCATTGCTCCCTGTTGAAGTGATGATCCTCCCCAAAGTGGCAGTAGGATGAGCTGTCGGGCTTTGCCAGTTGCATTTAGAGTGATAACCCTCGCCAGCACTGATCGTAGGTGTTTACTGGTGGGACAGTTGAGCTGAATCCGGATCCAACGTTCTGAAGTTTGGACTTTCCAAACCTGCAAAGTTCGGCACTGACCCAAATGTTGTGGTCTGCCCTGCTTAGCATTGCTAGAGAATGCTAATAGTAAGGCTTTTCGGTGTTTCCTTTCTTGGGCCATTAAATACTTAGGGGTCTTTATCTCCTCAGACATAACAAAACCCTTCACGCATTTGGAGCACATCCGTGTACATCATGCGATGAGGAGCAGCCTTCTCTTTACCATGATCACTAGTGCCTTCATTTAATGGCAGGGCCTTTTCCTGGTTCTTACATGTAAGGTTCATTTGTGATGGGTGGATCGTATCCAACTGACATTCCAGATTTTAACCCCATTCTTAGTAGCTCAATCCGCCTATTGCAGAATATCTCACTGATTGATCAAGCCCTCCTCTCCCTCATCTTCTTCTACCATCTGGGCACTTGGGGAGAAATGGATTGACAGACTCGAGAAGCACATGTAAGGTGATCTTCTCCATATGCTTGTCTCCCACCTGGAGGTTCAGGGAGAGAGTATAGAAGCTTGGATCTCAAAGGAATACTCCAGTGGTCAGTACACCAAACAAATAATTATTGTGGTGCAGCAAAAAAAAAAAGACCAACTAATAGGAGGTGCAGATTACGCAGAGACTTTGCCAATGAAGGCTTCCTTGTAGGTGTGTTGAGACTTATAGCCATTTATGCTCAACTAGTGTATTCTGGGAAAATATGCAAATACATTTTCCAGGATGGGATAAGGAAAACCATCCCTTTTTTTAGCTACATTTTTAGAAAGCTCCCTTAATATCAAGCATGACTTTCATGATGCAGGATTAAAAACAAACCAGTATATCTATTCTGGACGGAACAGGTTCCCAACCATAGACAGCACTGTTTTAAATCTGAAACTTTGGCAGTTTGATTCCCACTAGATCTGACTCCAAACTTCATCCCCAGTTCAGGTTCAACTCAACCCACCTATTGTAGCCACCAGCACCGATCAATGGCATTATCTGTATAAATGCTGCCAGCAAAGTCACAATGCCATTTACATTGATCCGGCATGTGCGCATCGGCACTTACTTGGGGGCAGCACTGCACACCACCATTTTGGGGAGGACTGTCAATGGCCAATGACATCATGGGGTGTGCTAATCCTCCTCTCAATGAATGCGCACATGTGCCACATCGATTTAAGTTCCACCGGCACTGATCTCTGGTGTAATTTGTGGTGTTGTTCAGGATGAACAGAATTTCAGTTCGGATTCAGCCCAAACCTCTATGGGTCCAATGATACTTGTGAATAAGCCCTAGCCAGTGCAGATTTTTTTCTTAAAAATAAGCTGCCTTCCTGGAGGCCCAACCTGGCCTTGGGGAACTGGGTTCTCCTGCTCCCACACTTTCCGGAAGGTCACCACATCGTGGACGCACCCTGGGAACTTCAGCTCTGGTTCTCCGCCACTCCCCTTAGGCCAAGTCGTGGATATCGAAGGGCATCAACGTTTTCAAACAAAGCACTAGCCGATTCCAAAAGGGCTCCCGGAAGTCGGTCACCACTCCCACAACATCAACCTCTCCATCATGGAATTTGTTACCGTGATTTTCCAGGAAATTCTGCCAAATCAAATTTAGGATTTCAGATTTGGATTTAATTCTACTTCATCCCATTTGATTTGCTCATCAATAATGGGAACTCATAATTGTTAGTTAATCCTTGGTTAATTAAAATATTTTTCCTCAATGACCTTTGACCCACAATAGTGAGACACTATTCATTGTCCCAAGTCGACATCATTTTAGTTCTAAGTCCCTGAGATCCAGTAATATGTAGAATTGTTGTTAATTAGGAAAAGGATGTTATTGTTTTGTTTTCTAACATCTAATTACCCTCTAGGGAGTTTATTGGTATTCTTAAGGCAATACGTGGCTCAATGGATGACGATCCAAATTTCTGGGGTCCTATATATAGACCTTCCATACATAACGAAAAATTTCAGCAGTGAACATGCTATAAGTTGCAGTTGAAGTCCACACTCTACCTCCATATTGGCTGCCACTAAACTAATGAAAAACTATTAGTACTTGGACCTAAAATATTGTAAGTATTTCCTTAATGTTATATCATTTACAAATAATTGAGATGCAACAGATATAAGACGTTTAAGCAACAGCGAGATATATTGTATGCATTTTATTGTTATATCTCATGTGGAATTGAATTATTCATAAAATTATTCGCAGTTGATTATTCATAAAAAATATTCATAAAATATAAATACTAGTGAAATATCAGAATGAATCAAAATTAATTATTAATTAAATTAATTAAATTACATTTAAAAAATGTAAAATAAATAATATAGTTAAATGATGCTAATAGTAAGAATGAAATTTAAATTTAAAAAAATGTATATCCAGACCTTAAATAAAATGTTATTATATATATATATCCCAGATTAAATTTTTTTTAAATAAAATTTTTTTTTGGGTTAATTAAATGTCTTTGGAGTTTTAGCCCAGAGAAGCGAAAAAACCCCAGAAGGACGTCCAGTTACTTCATAAAAACAAGTTTTTCCCAATGGACAAGACTATATCCATGTGTAGTATAGTATTACACTGCTTATTAGCTGTGCTAGTGATTATGGTCAGTGGCAAGGACTGAACATGACCAACAACATAATAGCCTCGTAATTGACTCATATTTCCTCTTTGGGACACAATGAAACCTAACACCACACAATGTAATGTTACAGAAATGACATCCTTGTAATGTATCCACAATAATTAGTTAATCGGCCGCTTAGAAAGATTAATGAAGGTATTAAATATAATTCAATATACATAACTTAATGAAACACTGAATGCCCAGAGAGACTCTTATCTGCAGATGTTAAATGCTACAGCTACACACAGACAATAAGCACAGCGCCATTATTTTAACAAAATAATGTTAGTACATAGTGTCCTATCTGGAGGCAGCATGTTATAGAGCAGGAGGATCTGAGCAGATTGTACATAGTGTCCTATCTGCAGGCAGCATGTTATAGAGCAGGAGGATCTGAGCAGATTGTACATAGTGTCCTATCTTTAGGCAGCATGTTATAGAGCAGGAGGAGCTGTGCAGATTATACATAGTGTCCTATCTGCAGGCAGCATGTTATAGAGCAGGAGGAGCTGAGCAGATTGTACATAGTGTCCTATCTGCAGGCAGCATTTAATAGACAGAGGAGCTGAGCAGTTATCTATAGTGTCCCTATCTACAGGCTAACTGTGGTATAGAGCAAGAGGAGCTGAACAGATCACACATAGGGGCACATTTACTTACCCGGTCCTGTCGCGATCCCCAATCCGGACGGTCCGACGAAGGTGAAGTCCGGCGCGATTCACCAACATCGTGCGCCCGAGATCCTGCATGTGTCGCTTCCCCGCTGAGGTCCACCGGAGTTCACCTTCGTCTTCCCGGTGTATGTGAGTGCATGGCTTGCGACACAATTTGCAACATTAAATCCAGTGCGGTGTCATAATCCGTTAGATCGTCCGACTGCCCGCCCCCAACCGGTTTGTGTCGCGTGAAAGCCGGCGTCGATGGGGCAAAATCCGATCGTGTGGCCAAAAACTCCTGTTAAATGCGGCGCAACTCGGAAATTGGCGATAAACCCAACGAAATGCGGTTTGTTATAGAGCAGGAGTGTAGGAGCAGATTGGCAGATTGTACATAGTGTCCTGTCTGCAGGCGACATTTTATAGAACAGGAGGAGAGGAGCATATTGGATCTGCAGACAGCATGTTATAGAGCAGGATAAGCTGAGTACAGTAGATCAAACATATTGTTACTGTATATTTTCAAGCAGCATGTTATAGAGCAGGAAGATCTAAGCAACACTGTCTTTTTTAGAGCTGAGTCTTCTGGCAGCGGCAGCCAATTGCTGTCTACTTTAGTGACGTGTTGTCCACTGTGTCGCCACCGAAGTGGCCAGCGATTATCTGCTGCTGTCATATGATGTGACTGAGCCCTAAGCCTAATTCAACTATTCATTATACACAAATATAATGGATAACCTCTGTGACACTGGTGCCGATCTATAAAGGTAAGTTATTTTTTTAATACTTTGATTACAGTAAGTAGGAGCCCATTATTTAAAGGTTAGCAAATCCCCTTAATATTCATAACATCCCTGGTTGTCTAGGGGAGAGAAGGGATTATTCCTAGTAATAGTTATGGTCAAGGGTCAAGAAGATGTATATGGTAATATCCCTGTGATGTACAGTAGTAGATTTACATTCTTTATAATATGCGGCAGTTAAGGGGGGGTTTTGGTAACATCCCTGGTGGTCTAGGGCAGGAATGGAATTTAAGCATAAATTACAAAGAATATTAGTATTTCAGGTTGTAAAAATTTAGAAAATTCACTCAAAAAATTCCCAGTAACTAGTGATTTGTTTACAGATGCAAAAACCAGTAGAATTTTTTTCCCTGACCTTTGTGCTAATTTTTCTGTAAGTGTTTCATGTATGTGCACCAAAGAGGACCTGTCCGGGTGATTTGGGACACAAAACCACCCACAGGTCCTCATGGAGCGGCTTAGTGTCCCAAATCGCCCTTTAGCAGGTCACTCTATTGTACTTACCAATAATGCACCTGTGCAGTCGTGTAGTGAACCACGGCGCATGCACATTGCAGCAGGGGTGTAGTATGCGCTCTTCACTGCTCGATTGTGTGGAAGCAGGGAGCCCCATCCTGAGGTAGGTATTAATGTTTTTTATTTTAATAGCGGGCACCTGGGGATTTTCTAGAGGATGAATTGCAACACTAAATCAACAGTCCACAAGGACCTGTGGGTGGTTTACTGCCCCGAATTGCCCGTCCAGGTCCTCTTTAAAGTTTGACAATAAGTGTTGTGGCTCCAGATCTGTTTCATTTGTAGCACCCACCGTGTGGATGATATGTGAGCGCACACCCCCCCCCCCCCCCCCCACTAACATTTAGTGGAAATTTTCTGCAAGGAAATTGGCCTGTGATGCAAAATTTGACCCAGATTCTGTTGATTCTGGAAGAAACCCATGATCATATACTACTGTGCAGATATTACCGTAACTTAAAATAAAAATACTAACTTATCCAACTTCCAATCTTCTGCTTCTTCCTTGGCGACACTTGACTGGTCTTCTGCCACCTCTTCCTCTAGACCAGTAGTGGCGAACCTATGGCACTGGTGCCAGAGATGGCACTCGGAGGCCTCTCTGTGGGCACATGGGCTGTCTCCCAGGTACAGAGTTTGCCAGAGGTGTGAACAAGGTCGGACTGGAGCTCAAAGATTCTTGTAGCAATAAGTTTGTTACTGCCTAAATTGCTGTATTGGCACTTTGGGAAAAGCTAGTGTTTTTTGGGTCACATTTTGGACACTCAATCTCCAAAAGGTTCAATGCTCTAGACCAATCAGAGGCTGCTGGGGATCATAGCATAATGTCATTAGTGAAGGACCAGCCCAAGAGAACGGCAGAGAATTGGAAAAATTCAGTGCTTTCCATTTTGGCCAATCCACATAATCATTCCAACTTGCGGATGAAGTTCCTCCTGTAGAAAGTCATCCTAGAAGCTTCAAATAATGAATTCCGATTACCTTTCAGGTCCACAGATTCTTCGAAGTTCCATAACTATGTGTGAACAGAACCAGACTACAGTGACACAATTCATACTTCTTGGCTTCCAGAGTTTTTCCAACCTCAAGGCCTTACTTTTCAGTCTTGTATTTTCAGTTTACGTGATCATATTATGTGGAAATCTTCTCATTATTGTACTTGTGTCGACCAATCATCGTCTGCAAGTTCCTATGTTTTACTTTCTAAAGAACTTGGCACTTGTGGACATTTTGTTCACCACCAACATAGTCCCCAATATGTTATACATTATTCTCATGGAAGGTGGGAAGATATCCACCACTGGATGCTTTGTGCAGTACTATGTGCACTGCATTTGTATATACACCCAATCTGTCATCCTCTCCGTTATGTCCTTGGATAGATACATGGCCATCTGTCAACCTCTTCATTATTTTACCGTCATGAACCCCAAAGTATGTTTTCATCTTGCTTTTTGGTCTTGGGCGGCCGGATTCTTCCTCATTCCAAGTGAGTTCCTTTTGATATTCCAGTTACAGTTCTGTGAATCGGCCATCATTGACCACTTTTTTTGTGATTTTGCCCCTTTCCTTAGACTTTCCTCGTCAAACACAGAAATTATAAGATGGCAAGACTTTATGATTTCCGTTCTTCTCATCTTCCTTCCATTTTTGTTTGTCATCGTGTCCTACGTGTGCATTTTTATCACCATCCTGAAGATCTCTACGGCTGCGGGAAGGAAGAAGGCTTTCTCTACCTGTAGCTCTCATCTGGCTACTGTCAGCACCCACTATGGGGCGTTGGTTACCATCTATATTTTTACCGCCCGAGGCAATTCTCTTCCTGAAAATAAGTGGAGATCTCTGTTATATACAGTCCTAACACCGTTCATTAATCCAATTTTATACAGTATGAGGAACCAAGAATTTAGAAAAGTGTTAAAGAAATTAATTTGCCGCAGATGAAATTTATCTTTCAATGGTTTAGCAAAATTTTTTAAAAATGTTTAATAAATTGAATCCATTTTATACTCTGTAGTTGGTTTTGTCTCGAACTAAACAACAAATACTGAAGCGATCAATCAGAAATTTAGAGGCTCTAGAGCAGGTTCAATCAGAATTTAGAGGCTCTAGAGCAGGCCCATGTAGACTTTCTATAAGCCTATCTATATTAAACACCTTACAAAAAAAGGGAATTAATCAACTACATAATAAAAGTTAATATTTTTTATTTCATCTAATTTAAAAACAAACCGCTTACAAATCATCTTAGAAAAATTGATCCCTAGTATAAATGGAGCAAGACACCCAACAACAACAGTCCGGTATTACAATTTTACAAGTATTAAAAAAGTCCTATACAGGCAGTCCCTGGGTTACGTACGAGATAGGGTCCGGAGGTTTGTTCTTAAGTTGAATTTGTATGTAAGTGGAAACTGTATATTTTATAATTGTAGATCCAGACAAAAAAAAATTGGGCCCCAGTGACAATTGAAGTTTAAACATTTTTGCTGTAATGGGACCAAGGATTATCAATAAAGCTTCATTACAGACACCTTACAGCTGTCTGGGACTATAGTAACATCCAGAGAGCTTCACCAGAGGTCAGAGGGGTCTGTCTGTAACTATGGGTTGTCTGTAAGTCGGGTGTCCTTAAGTAGGGGACCGCCTGTATTTCTGATCTTAATTTATAACGACATCTCAGTCATATTGGTCCATTGCTAGGTCCTTATTTTAGAGAAGTGTATCAAAGGTTATTACCATACTGCTATGGCTGCCGGCTGCCCCTCGCTCCGACGAGCGTTTCACCTATTGCTTCCTCAGGAGGCGTCTATAAGCCTATCTTCAGGTAGGGAGGAATGAATAACGAGACACTGTGGGGGATATTTATCAAGGTTTTTACAATCCCTGAAATAATCACAATGCCTTGCAAACCATGAGGGATTGTGATTATTGGGCAGGGTGTGAAGGGGGGGTACAGCCAACAGTGGAGTCGACCGTCGTAAGACATTCCTGCCCCGCACCTGCACACTCGCTACAGCCAGTGACCATTCAGGCCTGAATGAATTACAATTGAATGCTGGTGCAGCCTCCCCACCAGATACAGGCGGTCCCCTACTTAAGAACACTCGACTTACATACGACCCCTAGTTACAAACGGACCTCTGGATATTGGTAATTTATTCTACTTTAGTCCTAGGCTACAATAATCAGCTGTACCAGTTATCACAGGTGTCTGTAATGAAGCTTTAGTGTTAATATTGATTCTTATGACAACCCAAAATTTTTAAAATCCAATTGTCATAGAGACCAAAAAAGGTCTGTCTGGGGTTACAATGATAAAGTATACAGTTACATACAAATTCAACTTAAGAACAAACCTACCCCCCCCCCCCCCCTTTGGCATCATCGGTGGGCGGCGATTTCCTACAATGTGCGATTTGCATATTATAATGAATGAGGAGAAAAATCCCCATATACTGCCATACTGTATTATGGCAGTATATGGTAGACTCAATCAGACAGGGTTAAAGTACCCTACGGGGTCTGAAAAATAGTAAAAAAAAAGTAAAAAAGAAATAATTATATTACAAAAAAACTAACAAATTAAAATCACCCCCTTTCCCTAGCACTGATATAAATAAACAGTAAAAATCATAAACATGTTAGGTATCGCCGTGTCCTAAAATGCCCGATCTATCAAAATACAATAAGGGTTATTCCCGGCGTTTAACCCTGTAACGGAAAAAAGAGCCCTAAGTCGAAAATACCACTTTTTTGACATTTTTGAAAAATATAAAAAATTCTATAAAAAGTGATCGAAAGGGCAAACAGAGACGAAAATGGCAGCATAGAAAAGGTCATCCAAAGTCACAAAAAATGACACCACCCACAGCTCTGTACACCGCAGTATGAAAAAGTTATTAGTGCCAGAAGATGGCAACATGAATCTTTTTTTTTTTGTACGAGAGGTTTAAAGTATTGCAAATGTATGAAAACGTCATAAAACCTATAGAAATTTGTTATCCCCGGGATCGCACCGACCCAAAGAATAAAGTAGACATGTCGTTTGGGGCGCCCAGTAAAAGCTGTAAAATCCAAGCCCACAAGAAAACGGCGCAAATGTGTTTTTTCACCATTTTCACTACATTTGGAAATTGTTTCCCACTTCCCAGTACTCGGCCTGGAATATTAAATACCGTCACTATGAAGTGCAATTTGTTACGCAGAAAACAAGCCCTAACACAGCTCTGGACATGGAAAAAATAAAAAGGTAATAGATTTTTGAAGGTGGGGAGTAAACAAATAGAAATGCAAAAACGTACAAGGGCCTCGCGGGAAGTTACGGCAATGGGCGCGCGGCGCCCTACGGGAGCGGTACGGTGCAGCACACGTGCGGCACTGTACCGCTCCATACCCTGTGAAAAAATAGGACATGTCCTATTTTTTCAGGGCATACGGCGCCGTGCGCCATACATCCCTATGGAGAGGGGTGGGGGTGAGCAGCTCTCTCCCCCTCCTCCTCTCCCGGCGCGCTGCCGTGTGCCCGCCGTGCTACGGTACCACGGGCACCGGTCGTGTGAATCCAGCCTAAGTTTGAGAGATAGTGATAATATCAACTTATTCTTTAGGGCTAATTGGTAATGTAACATTTTGTAGATGATACATGGCTTTTTAAAGATAATTATGGAGTTAGAGGACGTCTACCATCAGGATGAAGTTTTGTTAACCAAGCACACTGATATACTGGTGTGCGCCCTCTCTTTCAGAATCTGATCTTCTTTTAGATTCTTATGCTCTTGTTTTTACAAAAAAAAGGCTTTAAAAATTATGCAAATATACCTGAGGGGCTCTGGGTTCCATAGATGTTAACGGAACCTGTAGCCCCTCTGTCTCATTTGCATACTGTTTGCATAATTTTGTAAAAACAGGGGCATGAGAAGCTAAAAGTAGATCAGATCCAGGCAGAGGGTGCACACACCAGTATGTCAGTGTGCTTGGTTTACAATCCTTCATCCTGGTGGGAGATTTCCTTAAAATGGTAAAAAAAGTATTTGGACACATAAGTGGAAGTTTACAATAAATTCCAATACATTTAAACTGGGGAAGAAACAATAACTTTCACTATAAAGAGCTTTTACTACTTCCACCACCAACTACATTCATTTGCATCTTTTAACACCTCAAGCACAAGGCTTCTTTAAAACTTCGGGACAGAGCACTTTTTCATTTCTCCGTCGTCAAATTCCAGAATCCATAACTTTTTTATTATTTGTCTGACATAGGCATGTGAGGGCTTGCCTTAAGCGGTAAGGTCTGTATTTTCGAATAGCTTTATTTTTAAGGTAAAATAGCCTAATGATAAAAATTGTATCAACCTTTTCTAGTGGGGTAAGGGAATCAAAAAGCTATTCTGCTAGTACTTTGTTTATTAAAATGTTTACGAGGTTGACCCTACAGATTAAAAAACAGGAAAAATTATTCTGTAGGTTAGTATAATTAAGGAGATAAAAATGTGTAGATTTTATTATGATTTATGTAATAAATACACCTTTTTGGGAAAAAAATTTGTGAAAAAAGTGTGTTTATATTCTGAAAACTATAACTTTTTAGCTACTCAATCAAAAGAGCATTATTAGTGCTTGTTTATTGTGCGATAAGATAGTTAAATTATGACTATTTTGGGCTACATTTGACTTTATGATCGCTTTTTATAAAATCTTGGGGGGAGGTAGGAAGCACTAAATGGCAGTTTTTAAAAACATTTTTAGTCCCTTTACAGTCAGTACGGGTATAATGACATAATGGGACACATTGGGGCACATTTACTTACCCAGTCCAGTCGCGATCCAGCAGTGGGTTCTCCGGAGCTGATTCGGGTCAGGCCAGGATTCACTAAGGTCATGCGCCCGATGTCCACCAGGTGTCTCTGCTGCGCTGAAGTCTGCTGGGGTTCGCCGGAGTTCACTATCCTACCATGGGAGCAGGTAAGTGCGTGTCAAGCGACACTTTTTAAAAAAAAATATGGCGGTTTTTCCATATCCCTCTGGTTTTCCGACGGCCACGCCCCCTGATTTCCGTTGCATGCATGGCGGCGCCAATGCACCACAATCCGATCATGTGAGCCAAAAACCTGGGGCAATTCAGGGAAAAACGTCGCAAATCGGTAATATTCGAAAAACCTGACGAAAAATATTCGGGCCCTTAGTAAATGATCCCCATTTACTTACCTGGTACGTGGAGTTCACTGAAAGTGCGTTGTCCGGCGATAGTGCACTCTGCTGTGATTCACTAAGATCGTGCGCCCGATATCCTGCATATGGCGCTTCCCCGCTAAGGTCCGTCAAAGTTCACCTTCTTCTTCCTGGTGCATGTAAGTGCATTGTCTTATGACACAATTTGCTATGGATGTGGCAATATGCATCATGTAGGGAATTTATTACTGCTTTTACCCCAGTTTTTTGGGTTTGGAGGGGGAGTTGTTTGCTGTTTTTTTACGCAAAACTAAGCCAGGTCCGAGGCTTAAGCCTCTTGATGTATCCACCACAACAAGGGGAGGGGGCGTGGCCGCAGGGGCGCAAGCGTATGATAAATCTCCCCCTTTGTGTGTGTGTTATTTTATTTTTAATTCACTGCATACAGGTAGTCCCTGGGTTACGTACAAAATAGGTTCTGTAGGTCTGTTCTAAACCCATTCCTGATGTGTGCCATACTATTATGGCATAGCATCGGGTCGTGTGGCAGAATGTAACATATCATGTACAAAATTCCCATATAGCGCCATGAGGACTGAGGCAAAACTTCCAAAGTTCAGTAATTTACCAGGATCCAGAAAGCTTCACCAGAGGTCACAGTGGGCAGAGAGGTCAGTAGGCAACTAGGGTTCAGGTGTCCTTAAGTCAGAGTTCTACCTGTATTTACTCATAGGAAAATGGGGGATTTTTCTTTACTGTGGGTGTTTTTTTTTACTGTTTTTACTTTACACTTGGGATACCTTGATCCCTGATACAATAGACGGAAGTACTTCTGTAGTGCAGTGTTTTATATCTGTCAGTATTTCATTGGGCCTAATAGGCTTTTGTACATTGTAGCCACAAAGACTTGAGCTCCCTAGCTGGTGCGAGTGATCTTCATGCAGGACAGATGCAGCAGGGACCAGGCTATTCACTGTAAAGAATCCAATCTCATTGTGCAAGCCTGATCATCAGGACAAGAATACTCGTCCTAAAATGAGCATTCCATTTAACAGGTCAGCAACCAGTTACTAGACATCGATCCACTGAATTTGGAGTAGTTGGAACTTTTTCTCTAGCCCCTAACTTGTAGAGCAATCATTGGCATTCAGCTTTCAATATTCTAATTAGCTTCTCTACTGTCAGGTGGGAGGTGCCAGGCTGTCTGCACCAGCCAAGGCCTACCCATCTAGACAGCAGAGAGCCTAATTATATCAGATCGGCAACGCTAACAACAACTAATGCTCGGGAACGCTGGAGGAAAATTCAAAATACACCGGAATCAGTGGAGTTGGTGAACGGTGCTCTTCAAATACTAAAAAGTAAAATACAAAATAAAACTGCCATGGTATAAGGATATTAGTTACCAACCAATGTCAGGCATTGCATCCAGAGGGCATGAACACAATGAGACAGAAGTAGTAAAGAAAAATATATAAAATGTTAAATAAATGATAGAGTTTTAGGTACATAAGCATAATAGAAGCATAATAGAAATAAGCCCTTCGTGGGACCCGATATTGCAGAACAGGCTGAACTGGATGGACTAGATGTCATTGGTCGAGCTTAGTTACCATGGTATTATGTCACTTTGTAATGTATCCATGGCAATAAATATTTCTATCCATAAATGAGAGAAATATCTGTACTGGACCAACATCTTTCCATTGATTCAAAAACAAAAATACCTGATTCTACTAATCTGCTGAGTGTGCACATTCTGGGGGTAAAGGGGAAATAGCTGATTACAAGTTGAAAGTTTGTCTGACAGCACAACAATTCTTTAATAAAAATGATAATACCTTAAATTTTCCTGTAGTCATTGCTGCAGCCCTCCATCTGTCCTAAGAGGGTGAAACAAAAAGGTCCAGATGGTGAAATATCTTGTTAAATACACAATGGATTGAAAAACTAAAAATATATGTGTCAAATTTTTTTTTCAAAAACTTGGCCTCCCACCCCCAACACCTTGGGAATGGTTATTGCATATTTGGATATCCCAGGAAAGATTACACTGATTCAATCTTCGATTCAGGTAATTTTCAGTGGGTCACGGGCACCCCCGCGATCCATAACTTCCCGTGGACTTACCTCTCCACGCTCCCGCTCCCCTCTGGAGTCCCTAGGGCGCTCGCACGACAGTACTTCAAGATTTAAAGGGCCAGCGTGCAGGTAATTGGCGCTGGACACTTCTGCATTTAATCCGGTGGCTCCCATTATTCCCCACCGGATCTTCATGCCATTTTCCTGAAGAGAAAGCCTTCCTGTGTATCCAGGCGTTCCTGTGTTACTGTGGTCCTGTTCCAGTGTTCCTGATCCCGTGTGTCAGTCCTTTCCTGATTCAGTGTACCTGCTCCTGTGGTTCCTGACGTGAGTCCCAGTGTGCCTTCCTGTGCTGTTCTCCCGCTGTCACCCCAGGTGCAGATTGTCTCCTGCATTGCTACCTTGGCTGCCACCGTGGGCTAGTCGCACTTGTGGAACGACCTGGTGCGGCTGCTCTGGTGAAGACCAGGTGCCACTTAGACTCCGGTCCCAGGTGTTGGCTAGTACCATCTCCCGCGGTGGTCCTGAGGGTCTACAGACTCACAGCCCTGACACATTGACAGATCGGCAAAAAGTTGTTCAAAAAAGTTATTAAAAAAATATAACAAATATTTCTTAAAAATATATATAATAATACTAAAGTTGACCCTGTTTTTAACCCCCCCCCCCCCCCAGAGGTGAGGTGGGGGGGAATCAGATTTTTTATGTAGAAACTACATTCAGGGTAGTAATAATAATAATAATTCCTTTATTTATATAGCACACACAGATTAAGCGTACACGCCTGTCGACTGACAGCGCTGACAGGCTGACGCTTATTAAGATGAATAAAGCCTGGATTTCTCATAATTTCCAATCTCCACCAGGTGAAGGAAGCTCAACCTGAATAATTGATCCACTCCTCCTCCTCCTCATTTTCCTCCTTCTCCTCCTCTTTGTACAGTAAAGCAGAGGAAACTGGCTATTTTTTGACAGGGCCCACTGGCTCTAGCTATAGTACTTTATGCATTTAATTTTTCTGGAGGGCCACCGACCCGGTCCTCTGTTTTAAACAATTTTTGGGAGTGCCACATACAGGCACTCAATCTATTCAATTTTTCTGGAGGGCCACCTACCTGCTCCTCTGGTTTGAACATTTTTTTGGACTGCCACATACAGGCACTCAATCTATTCCATTTTACTGGAGGGCCACCTACCTGCTCCTCTGGTTTGAAAAATTTTTGGGACTGCCACATACAGGCACTCAATCTATTCCATTTTTCTGGAGGGACACCTACCTGCTCCTCTGGTTTGAAAACTTTTTGGGACTGTGCCACATACGGCTCACTAAACTCTATGTCAATGTTTCTGGAGGGCCACCTCCTCTCCTCTTGGCTTGAAAATTTTGTTGGACTGCCCTATACGGCATCATCTATCCTCATTTTTTATGAGGGGACAACCTACTTGTCTCCTTCTGGTTTGAAACTTTTGGACTGCCACATACAGGCACTCAATCTATTCATTTTCGGGAGGGCCACCTACCTGCTCCCTGGTTTTAAAATGGTTTTTGGACTGCCACATACAGGCATCAATTCTATTCATTTTTCTGGAGGGCACCTACTGCTCCTTGGTTTGAAAAATTTGGTGGACTGCCCCACATACAGGCACTCAATCTATTCGCATTTTCTGGAGGGCCACTACCTGCTCCATGGTTTTGCAAAACGTTTTTGGACTGCCACTACAGGCACCAATTATTTCATTTATCTGGAGGGCCACCTACTGCTCCTCTGGTTGAAACCTTTTGGGACGGCCACACAGGCACTCAATCTATTCAATTTTTCTGGAGGGCCACCTACCTGCTCCTCTGGTTTGAAAATTTTTTTGGACTGCCACATACAGGCACTCAATCTATTCCATTTTACTGGAGGGCCACCTACCTGCTCCTCTGGTTTGAAAAATTTTTGGGACTGCCACATACAGGCACTCAATCTATTCCATTTTACTGCAGGGCCACCTACCTGCTCCTCTGGTTTGAAACATTTTTGGGACTGCCACATACAGGCACTCAATCTATTCCATTTTACTGGAGGGCCCAAATCAGTCCTCAGGAACAATGAAATGGACGTAGTAGTTTCCTGTTCGTCTGCTCCCCTCTGAAGATGGGATTTTTTGTCGCCAACAATATAAAATGCTCTACTTTAAGTGCTTGAATTTGGCAACATTGGAACTTTTTGAAAAATATTCTACATGACTATTTTCAGATTTTGCATATTTATCGAAACATCCCCATCAACATTTCTGCCCACATTTCGATTGAAATTGAAAAAACAATGTAATTTTTTCTTGGGAATCTGCAATAAAAAAGGAGAGTTCCCACTGAGGGATAGGTTTGGTAACACTGGATAGAATTTAGAACATTTTGAAAATTTAACACATATATATTTAGTATCTTAATTTGTTGTGTATTTCGCAAGATATTCCACCACCCCGACCTTTTTGTTATAGTCTGTATATTTTTATAGCACACAAAGAGTTTGGCTCACCCTCTTGTGCCCTTTGGGAAACCATATTATGTCATTACACAAAACCGTCCTACGCAAGATGGTGCCTTTACTGTAAATTTTACTATCTTAGCCCTGACACTCACTGAAATCCTCCCACCTATACTTTTCTTATTAATTTAGGCATATAGGCGCCTGTCTTCATAAATGCCTCAATAATTTAGATACACAAATTACACAATACCTAATTCGCCATAAGATTACTTAACAATGACATTAATAATACTATCTCTTTGGGAGCCTAAGTTCTTTAAGGCTGCAAGCAGAGTTCTATTAAGTTTTAAAGATTTAATATATGGATGTGCAGTGCAAACCTTTTTGCTAAAGTTTATATTAAACTCCATAACTCATGATAGTTGCATGGAATGATTGTGAACTTGCCTCCAATCAACCTGGCACCTGTCACCGAATATCAGACAGGAGGGGTGTATGCCCAGGACTGGGGGTGTTAGTTTATTTAGTGGGGTTTTTGGTGCCAAACCTACTCAAAATTTGCATGGATGATTGATTTAGCACCCCCTGACCTAATCCTGTTAGCAGGGACTCCTAACTATGGGTTATGTCCAAGTTATTGTTGCACTTTTGGTGGGAATGAAGCTAAACCGACTTTGACCAATTAGACCTTCTTTTTGATCCTGTGAACAGGACACATTGGTCTGAAAGGTGAGAATGGCCAAACTTTCTACATGGAAAATCTCTTAACTAAGTTCTTTGAACTCCATGGCCCCCAAAGGTCAACGGGCAACAGACCAAGGTGTTGGGTCCTAAAGTGTAATTAAGATATGCAAATTAGGGTGGTTCTAGGAAAGATGAAATGTAATTGCAAGACGAAGGAGGACTTCAAACAAGTTATGTTTTTGTATTATTTTGTACTATTACCACAGAAGCATTAAAAGGGGTTTTCCAAAAATATGAAACCTACCAGAGGCAATTACAGGCAGTCCCCAGGTTACGTACAAGATAGGGTCCATTGGTTTGTTCTTAAGTTGAATTTGTATGTAAGTCAAAACTGTATTTTTTTTATAAATGTAGCTCCAAACCAAAAATTTTTTCGCCCCAGTGACAAAATTTTAGCTGCAATGGGACCAAGGATTATCAATAAAACGTCATTACAGACACCTTACAGCTGATCATTGTAGCTGGGGACTAAAGTAAAGCATCTAAAGAACTTCACCAGGTGTCACAGTGGGCAGAGGGGACTGCCTGTATAGCATACATAAAAGAAAACATTTTTACTCTGTTTCAGCCTTCTCCTTCACTCCGGTACTTCCAGTTTTCAAGAATGCTCCATTTTGAAATGTCAGAAAGTCACAGGATCTAGTTTAACTGACCATAAAACCACAAAGGAAGTGAGGTCCCCTGGAAAACAGAATTGACGTCCTGTGGTCTGAGGACACCACTCATAGGCTGAAACCAGAACAAGGCTGCTAGAGGAGTCATTGTTTTCCTTGTCTTAGGAAATGTAAAAAAACACTTGTTTAGGAAATCATCAAGGCTTAAAGGCTCAAGGCTCTGGGAAATCAATGAAACAATAAACAATGGAGTGTATGAAGTACAGATTTGAAAAAATTTGGAGTCCCTGGCTAGACTCACCAGGATTACCATCTGCATGTATATGAAGGAGTCCATTTCATGCATTGTAAAGATGTATTTTGTAAATAACTTCTGGATATTGTGAATACATACAGGCCACTGTAGGCTCTATTCATCATAAATGTAATGGGGCGTGCGCCCCTCGGTGTACTCTCTCACAGGATGTTAACTCTCTCAATTGATGTGTTATGTACATTGTATATTTTATACTGGAAATATTCTTTCATGCTGTACGGCTCTCGAAGGGAGCGATGGAGTATGGGGGGTTGTTTTTCTTTTCTTGTTGCTGTGTGAAAAAATGTTCAATAAAAAAGATTGGATTAAAAAAAACATAAACAATGGATTAGAGATCTTGACTACTGCTAATGCTTTTTTCATCTAAGTAGTTTCTGACAGCCTGGTCTCCTCCCAATTATAGGGATGGCTGGTCATTTACTGTAGCTACTGGACCACCGTGGATGATGACGTAAGCTGACACCTGGGACCGGAGTCTAAGTGGTACCCGGTTTTCACCTGAGCCTGCCACAAAGCAGGTTGGACTTGCTGCGGCGTGGTACCACCAGGTCTTTCCACAGGCACGACTTTGTCCGCGGTGGCAGCCAAGACGAATTTCAGAATCGTTAGGCAAACTGGTGGTTGGGGACAGGCAGGAGGTCAGGACAGGCAGCACAGGATCAGAGTCGGGAACGTAGCGCAAGGTCAGGACGGGCAGCACAGGAGTGAGGTCAAGAACGGAATCGAGGTCACAACGGGAAATAAGGATAATCGCACAGGGCATCAGACAAGCTTTCTCTAAGGCTACGAGGCACAAAGATCCGCAAAGGAAGGGGCTGGGAATTTATCAGGTGAGGCGGCCAGCCAGCGCAATATCGGTACGTTGGCCCGTTAAATTTTACCGGGAAGTAGCAGGGGCAGTAGCAAGAAGTTGGGGGCACCCGTGACACAACCCCCAACTCGCTCCCCTCGCTATTCTTAACAACTGAGAGACTGTGTCAGGATAGGAACTATGGTACTCCTAGTGTATGTGTGGTAAGGTACAGGCTCCAGTAGACCCTCTTTTGGTATAATTTTACAGTGCTGCAAAACTACCTTCCAAATCCATCCAAAAAACCGACAACAAGGGAGAAAAATTAGTCTGTCCCGACTTTAACTATTCACCCACTAATATTTTTCTTAACTTACTGTGTTGCAGATGCATGAGAAATAATGTCACTGTCTTGTGTCCTTTGGGTATTAATTAACTGTTTAATGAATACTTCAATGTCTAGAACCTATCAATCAAAGGGGAATATAAAGGTGAAGCCTCTCTCGCTCAGCATCATACAACATGCTTTACATTCAGGAGACCATCTAAAGCCATGATATAGACTAATGATTTATTGAAGGCTACATGACAGTATAGATGTACCTCGAGACCTAAGATAAAGTAAGTAGCATTGAACTGAACCATGGATTACAACTCATTCCAATCACGTTTGCCTTATAGATACATACCTGTTTATAATATGTAGCTTTTATGTATAATTTTATGTTGTTTTTTGTAGTGTCTAATTATAACTTTTTATGACCTAAATTTTTTTAAATTTCCATTTGGATACTATTGATATTTGCTGTTGGTAATAAGGTAAATGTTTCAGGTGAACTGAACCAGGGGCAGATCTATGCAGTTTTGCAATTCTTGTTTATGTTTAGGTGACTTTTTTAGGTTGTGTCACCAGCCCATAAACAATAATGCTAATGTTTTCGTAAAAAAAAAAAAAAAAGACTCACCTTTCCAACCTTTTATATTCACTTTAGTATTGGTCAAGCCAGCCCTAAGCCCCTAAAAAACCCGGTCTACCAAGAGACCAGCCAACTAAAAAGTGACTTAGGATCTAGCACCTATATCTCATTTGTCAATAAATACATAAAAATCCATCGATGCCTTGTGTCATTGCCATTAAAGATGTATATTCACATATTTTGTAGGGTTGTAGAGTGAGCCCCTGCAGTAAGTCCAATGGCAGGCCCATGAAGCCACTGTCTAAGACTAGATTCAAAGGCTTTGTTCGTTGGCGTTTTAAGTCAACTTGATATCCTACTTCTACTATAATAATATCACAGGATATCCGGGGGTTCAGCTATGGAGATGTAGTGCTTAAAGAAATTGGTCAACACATTAAAATTCTCCTATGAAGGTAACATTCAGGATTAAGATCATGTAGAATAGTCCCTCAGAAATGATGTTCTCTGTACAAATGTATTCAATTTTACATATTTTTGCAGGTTAGGTTTACGAAGAATGTGGAGCAGGCAAAAAAAATGTATTTGCATTGCTCTGGTTTTTAGCCCTCTACCCTGCCTTATGTTTGAGGAGGTCATGGGACCTGCTTTGGCCAATGGGCACTGTCTTTGGACCTGGGGAGAACAAAGAAATTGACATCCCAAAGAAACTGACATCCCATAGCTTGAGCGGTCTGAGGAGGCCATTTATTGATCAAAGCAGGTCGTGTGACCCCTGGATATTCCAGTTGGGGTACATGGCTGAAAACCAGAAGTACTGGAGCAACATAAGAACTTTTAATTAGTATATCATATGGGGTTAAATTATGTCTTGAGCCTTGTCGTATCATAAGATGAAGATTAATGTCTCAATTGAAGTAGAGGCAGAATCCAGATTACATACAAGATAGAATTTGTAGGCTTGAATTTGTATGTTAGTTGGAACCAGTATATTTTATAATTATAACTCCGGAAAAAACTGATTTTTTTGTCAATGTGACAATTGGATTTTCGTAAATTTTGTGCTGTCATGGGAACAGGGATTATCAAAAAAACTGATCATTGCAGCCAGGGATTAAATTAAAGCATCCAGAGAGCTTTACCAAAAAGTGGGCAGAGAGATGCGTCTGTAAATCGAGGACCAACTGTGTGACCTCATAATATGGTACTAGGATTTTCAAAAATATTCTGGCCCTGTTCACACCTTCTTACTCCTCTTGCGGTTCCAATCAGTCAAGGATACGTCACCTTAAAAGAGTGTCGAGAGCTGCATCTCAATTGTCTAGGACTGCAGGAAGATTCAAGTCCTGTCTGGTGAACTTTGTCCTGGAGCGACAGCCTGGGTGCCCACAGAAATGTCTCCGAGTGCCACCTCTGGCACCCGTGCCATAGGTTCGCCATCACTGCTCTAGAGCATCTCATAGGTGGTTACCTTCTGAGTCAATGTTTGATCCTTGATAGAGTTATGAAATGGGTTATCAACCAAAAAAAAGAGATCTCTATCTTTTATCTTAGATCTTTTTGTACTTTTTGATATTCAATAAAATCTATATCTCTGACAACTATTATCTTACAGATCTGAAGTCAATGAAAATGTGTTCGGAGAATCAAACCATGGTGACCGAGTTCCTTCTTCTGGGATTCCAAAGTTTTGTTAACTTCAGAGCCGTCATTTTCACTTTCATCCTCTTGGCTTATGTTGTCATTGTGGTAGGAAATCTTCTGGTGGTCATCTTGGTTTCCAGCAACTACCAGCTCCAGGTTCCCATGTTCTACTTTCTCAAGCACCTGGCTCTTGTGGACCTTTTGTTCACCACCAACATTGTGCCTAAAATGTTACATGTTATATGGATGAGACAAGGAACAATCACCACAACCGGCTGTCTTATCCAGTACTGCATTCATAGTCTTTCAGTATGCACTCAAACTTTGGTGCTTGCCGCCATGTCTCTTGACCGGTACATGGCCATCTGTCAACCTCTGAGATACTCCACCGTTATGACCTCTAGACTGTGTATTCATCTGGCTTTCTGGTGCTGGGCAGCAGGGTTGTTTCTCAGCCCAAGTGAATTCTATTTGATATCTCAGTTGAAATTTTGTAGTTCCAACGTGATTGACCACTTCTTTTGTGATTTAGCACCGTTCATCATGTTGGCCTCAGCATACAAAGAGTTGGTGGAATGGCATGACTTTATCATCTCCCTTACTCTTATCTTCCTCCCGTTTCTCTTTATCATTGTATCATATGTTTGTATTTTTACAGCCATCTTGAAGATTTCGACTTCGTCTGGAAGACAGAAGGCCTTCTCGACCTGTAGCACCCATCTGGTCATTGTCAGCACACACTGTGGGCTTCTAGTTACAGTCTACGTATTTACTGCTAGGGGAGTTCCTCTACCTGAGAACAAATTGAAGTCTCTGTTATATACAGTCCTAACGCCGTTTGTTAATCCCTTGTTATATAGCATTAGAAACCAAGAATTTAGAAAAGCAATAAGGAAATTAATTAATGGACGTAAAGGAAAATGATTTTCAGATCTAAAATGATTTCATTGTATTTTTTATTATAAATAAACATAAAATATGTTAAAATATGTTAAAGACATTCCAAAAAAAATTGATACAGCGCTTCTGATGTGTTCGCTTTCCAATGGCCTACTGCTTTTTGCCGGCAATTGCTACTTTGTCTTTTGGGACCTTTTGGTGCATCAAAGCTTCTAACCAGGTGTAATTTGGGCCCGTGATTGCCTGGAGTTTAGAAACATTTTTTCCATCTCTTACCACTTCTTCCCAGTGTGAATAAGGGCCACGGAGATAGTGATCATGAATGGGTATAAAGTAATTTGCAAATGTAAAGAATAAAGAATTAGACATTTTTTAAAATTGCCTTTTTTTTAAAGGGCTTTTTCCCACCAATCAAGTCAAGTAACTTGCTCATCAACAGGGGACGTCCGACGGTGTGGGAAAACCCCTTTAAGTTTATTTAGAACAAGATTAAAAAAAGGAAACAGCTTGTGATACAAGAAATAAAGACCACAAAAGTTAAAGCTGTTTAACCTCTTCCTTCCAAAGACTTTTAGTATTTTAACTTTTTGCTCCTCCTCTTTAAAGGGCATCTACCACCAGAATGAGGGATTGTATGCAAATGAGCCTGAGGGGCTCCATAGGTGTTAATGGAGCGCTGAACCACTCACCGCTCATTTTCATACAGTCTTTCATGCTGGTGGTAGATGCGCTTTAAAAATCCTTTTTTATTTTTCTGTGTATGGAGCTGTATGAGGGCTTGTTTTTTGTGTAATAAATTGTACTTCCTACTGACAGTATTTCATATTCCATGCTGTGTACTGGGAAGATGGCAAAATTTCCAAATGCAGTTAAATGCATACGCGCCATTTTATTATGGTCTCTTGATTTAAGGCTTTTATCCTGCGCTCCAATTGGGCTGGCACTATTACAGAGATACCGAATTGGTATAGGTTATAATAGACTTTAAAAAACTAAAAGCTACAAAAAAATTTCACCTTTTTGCCATGTTATGATGCCAAAAGCTTTTTCATACTTTGGTGTATGGACCGGTGTAAGGTGTTTATTTGTTTGTGGGACATTTTGAACTGTTTTGATCTTGGTCAAGGCGCATTCACCTTGCCACAAATTACACAACAGTTTATTTTTTTCTGCAGACCCAAAATGGTTAATTTTGAAGTGTTGGAAAGTCACAGGATCCAGTTTAACTGACCATGGGACAACAAAGGAAGTGAGGTCCCCTGGAAAACATAAATTACGCCCTGTGGTCTAAGGACCCCACTCGTAGGCTGGAGCCAAAACAATGCTGGATCCAGGAGCTGGAGCAGTCATTGTTTTCCTGGTCTTAAGAAATGTAAAAAAAAAACACTTATAGTCACATGTTTCCGATTCAGCAAGGCTTAAATAGATGTTCCTATTGCTCCGGGAAATCAATCAAACCATAAACAATAGATAAGAGATCTTGACTACTGCCAGCCTGGTCTCCTCAGGATTATGGGGATGGCTGGTCATTTACTGTAGCTTCCGAGCAAGCCACCAATACAACCACCAACTAGTGTTTAATATTGCAGTGACTTGCAGCCCATGGATCAACAGGTAGGAGCATGATTGATGTGGTGAAGGCGCCTTCCTCCAGAACATAGTTGGGCACACTAGACTTTTTAGTGGGATATTTCCTTCAAACCTCATACCATACTTTTGTTGACGTTGCCAAAGCTGACCCAAGGTCCCAATGATTGCCAATTGTGTGAAGGGGTTTTAGAAGCTTTTGTCCCCCTACAACGATAGCGTCCCTATCGAAACATAAGATGATCCACACTCACCTAACAATCACTATTCTCAACAACTGAGAGACTGTATCAGGATAGTGACTACGTTGCTCCTAGTGTGTGTGTTTGTGGGTAGGTATAGCCCCCAGTAGACCCCCTTTTGGTATAATTTTACAGTGTTGCAAAACTACCTTTCAAATCCATCCAAAAACCACACATAAAGGGTTGACGAGAGAAATTAGTTTGTCCCGACTTTAACTATTCACCTACTAATATTTTTCTTAACTTTCACCAAGTATTTCCTTGTTTCAGACTCATGAGAAATAATGTCAGCATCTTGTGTCCTTGGGGTATTAATTAAATGTTTAATGAAGACTTCAATGTCTAGAACCTATCAATCAAAGGGGAATATAAAGGTGAAGCCTCTCTCGCTCAGCATCATACAACGTGCTTTACATTCACGAGACCATCTAAAGCCACAATATAGACTAATGATTTATCGGAGGCTACACAACAGTATAGATGTACCTCGGGACCTAAAATAAAGTAAGTACCAGTGAACTGACACATGGATTGCAACTCATTCCAATCTCTTTTCCTGTACCCCTTACAGATACATGTGTTTATAACATGTAGTTTTTATGTATACTTTTATGTTGATTTTTGTAGTGTGTACCTATAACTTTCTATCTATGACCTGAAACTTTTTTATATTTATATTTGCTGTTGGTAATAAGGTAAATGTTTCAGGTGAACTGAACCAAACGCAGCTTTATCACAGATGAATGCAGTTTTGTGCTTCTTCTGCATGTTTAAGTCTCAAAAGGTCTACCAGGAGACGAGCCAACAAAAAAAGTGATTTA
Organism: Engystomops pustulosus; assembly: GCA_019512145.1. Lineage (NCBI taxonomy): Eukaryota > Metazoa > Chordata > Amphibia > Anura > Leptodactylidae > Engystomops > Engystomops pustulosus. The sequence goes on along the minus strand of CM033647.1, from coordinate 11,366,506 downwards.
GGATCTAGCACCTATATCTCATTAGTCATTGAATAAATAAAAAAGTAAATACCTCCACCGATGCCTTGTGTCATTGCCATTAAAGATGTAAATTCACGTTATGTAGGGTGAGCCCCTGAAGCAATTCCAATGGGGGGCCCATGAAGCCACCGTCGAAGATTAGATTCAAAGGCTTTCTTCAATGGCATATTAAGTCAACTTGATATCCTACTATAATACTATCCCAGGATATCCGGGGGTTCAGCTATGAGGAGGTAGTGCTTAAAGAAATGGGTTATCACTTTAAAACTCTCAAATCCCAACTTCTCTATGGAGGTAACATTCAGGATAAGAATCCCAAGACCATGTACAATAGTCCCTCAGAAACAATGTTCTCTGTACAAATGTATCCAATTTAGGTTTTACATGAATTTGGGGTAGACAAAAAAAGAAAATATATTTTAATTATTTGCTTTGCTATGGATTTTGGCCCTCTATCCCACCTTACGTTCCAGGAGGTCATGGGACCTGCTTCGGCCAATGCGTGTCATCTTTGGACCTGGGGAGAACAAATAAATTGTCATCCCATGGTCTGAGGAGGAGATTCCTTGATGGAAGCAGATCCCGTGGTCCCCTGGATATTCCAGTTGGGGTGCATGGCTGAAAACCAGAAGTACTGGAGCAAAACATGAACCAAGAGCCACGGTACTCTCTTTTAATTAGTATATCATATGGGGTTAAATTATATCTTGAGCCTTGTCCTATCATAAGCTAATATTTATATCTCACTTGTAGTGAAAGCTTAACCCAGAATACGGACAAGATAAGTTCTGTAGGTTTCAATTTGTATGTAAGTTGGAATCAGTATATTTTATACCCCGGTCATAAAAAAACATTTCTTTGTCCCTGTGACAATTGGATTTTCCAATGGGACCAAGGATTATCAGTAAACCTTCATTACAGACACTTTACAGCTGATTATTGCAGTCTGGGACTATAGTAAAGCATCCAGGGAGCTTCACCAGAGGTCACATTAGGCAAAGTTGTCTGTCTGTAACTAGTGCTCGTCTGTAAATGGGGGGCCATCGGTATGACCTCATGATCTGGTACTAGGACCGTCTTACCTGAACTTCTAAGATGGTAAATACTGGATAGCAGATAGGAGTAAACTCTTGTCCCATATATAGATGGTACATTTATTCAGCTGTATGTTACACTGACAATACAAAAAGTAGAGAGTTACCATGGTTGGAAAACACAGAGCCTTTTCCTGATAAATCCTATAATTAAAATACATATTTGCAGACATAATATGCTGTTGTGTTTATGCTATTTATACTACTATGGGATAACTGTTGGATGAGTCTACAATTGAGAAGGGTTTGGGTGTAATTGTTTTATGATAATTATAGCACTCAATGTCAGGCTGTTGCATCGGAAGCTAACAGAATATTGCCTTGTATTAGAAACAGCATAGAGTAGAGAATATTATTTTCCAATTTCTTTGCCTTAATCTGTAAAATAGCAAATTTAACATAAGGGCAAGTACCCCTAATAAGCGGTATATTACATCTCCAAAGGGAGATATCTTAACAAAAATATTCATGAATCATGTCCATGATCACATCCCCGATAAGTTATTCTTTAGTGGTATTTGGTCACTAGTATAGCAGGGAAAACTTATATTTATAAATACCTTTTTTTCTTTGGGGGGGAGGTACCAATTATCCTTGTGGAGAGCCTATTGGTATAGAATCTCTAGAACAATATTCAATTGGGAAAAGTATGCAGAAGGACTAGAGAACTTTCTCTAGATCCTCTCGTAGGTGGTTACCCTCTGAGCCAATGTTTGACCCTTGATAGAAATGGGTTATCAGCTAAAAAAGAGATCTCTATCTTTTATCAGTAGAGTGCATAGTGGGCTTCCGGAAAGTATGAGTAAGAGTCTTAGACCTCATAGTACTTTTTGATATCCAATAAAATCTATTGCACTGATGACTATTATCCTGCAGGTCTGAACTCAATTTAAATGTGTTCGGAGAATCAAACCATGGTGACCGAGTTCCTTCTTCTGGGATTCCAAAGTTTTGTTAACTTCAGAGCCGTCATTTTCACTTTCATCTCTGGCGTATGTTGTCATTGTGGTAGGAAATCTTCTGGTGGTCATCTTGGTTTCCAGCAACTACCAGCTCCAGGTTCCCATGTTCTACTTTCTCAAGCACCTGGCTCTTGTGGACCTTTGTCACCACCAAATTGTGCCTAAAATGTTACATGTTATATGGATGAGACAAGGAACAATCACCACAACCGGCTGTTTATCAGTACTGCATTCATAGTCTTTCAGATACACTCAATCTTTGGGCTTGCCGCCATGTCTCTTGACCGGGGTACATGGCCATCTGTCAACCTCTGAGATACTCCACCGTATTGACCCTAGACTGTGTATTCATCGGCTTTCTGGTGCTGGGCGGCAGGATTGTTTCTCAGCCCGAGTGAATTCTATTTGATATCTCAGTTGAAATTTGTGTTCCAACGCGATTGACACTTCTTTTGCGATTTAGCACGTTATCATGTTGGCCTCAGCATACAAAGAGCTGGTGGAATGGCATGACTTTATTCATCCCTTACTATCTTCCTCCCGTTTCTCTTCATCATTTTATCATATGGTGGTATTTTTACAGCCATCTTGAGGATTTCGACTTCCTCTGGAAGACAGAAGGCCTCTCGACCTGTAGCACCCATCTGATCACAGTCAGCACACACATGTGGGTTCTAGTTACAGTCTACGTATTTACTGCTAGGGGAGCTCCTCTACCTGAGACAAATTGAAGTCTCTGTTATATACAGTCCTAACGCCGTTTGTTAATCCCTTGTTATAGCATTAGAAACCAAGAATTTAGAAAAGCAAAGGAAATTAATTATGGACGTAAAGGAAAATGATTTTCAGATATAAATGTATATTTTATATCTTATTTATAAAAACATAAAATATTTAAAAATATGTTAAAGAGACACTCCAGACAAAACTGATATAATGCGTATGACATGTTCCGTTTCCAATGCCGGCGACTGATACCATGGTCCACATTTAATAAAAACAGAGCAGTCTGTACTATGTGCAGTTTGCCTGTGTTGTGTGCAGGGGGCGTCAGATACATGATTTGTGGGGCACGTTCTGCATGAATCTGGCGCATCCTCCACTGCACCGAGTAAACTTTTTTTTTTTTTGGTGCACCTTTAACATAGGGCATAGGACACACTTCTGTTGGACTTTGCATGTTAAATCTGGCACATGATCCGGGTGAGCACCAGAACGCCCCCTACAATGCAGAAATTTGTGTCGGGTATGGGTATAGTGCAGCGTGTGCCACAAATGTGTCTCGGACACTTCTTAAATACTTGTGCAAGCAGTTTGAACTGCAAAGTCCCACAGAAAATTGGTGCAAGCACTTCAGCAAATGTGGGCCTATGTCGTTTGGCCTTTTGGTGCATCAAAGCTTCTAACCAGGTGTAATTTGTGCCCATGATTGCCTGGAAGTTAGAAACATTTTTCCATCACTTACGACTTTTCATAGTGTGAATAAGCGCCACGGAACGGATAGAGATTATAAAGGTATACAATGGAATATGCAAATGTAAGAATAAAGAATTATAAATTTTAAAAAATTGTCTCTTTTTTAAGTTTATTTAGAACACGATTCAAAAAAGGAATCAAGAAATAAAGATCACAAAAGTTGAAGCTGTCTCTTCCTCCCAAAGCCTTTTTGTATTTTCATTTTTTGCTCCCTTGAGGGGCTCCATAGGTGTTAATGGAGCCCTGAGCCCCTCAGGCTCATTTGTATACAGTCTTTCATGCTGGTGGTAGATGCCCTTTGAAACTCCTTTTTTATTTTTCTGTGTACAGAGCTGTACGAGGGCTTGTTTTCTGGGTAACAAATTGTACTTCCTACGGACAGTATTTCATACTTCATGCCGTGTACTTTGAAGATGGCAAAATTTCCAAAGGCAGTGAAATTGATTTAAAAAAATGCATGTGTGCCACTTTCTTATGGTCTCTGGCTTTTATTCTGCGCTCCAATTGGGCTGGCACAATCATGGAGATACCGAATTGGTATAGGTCAGTGATGGCGAACCTTTTGAAGACAGAGTGCCCAAGCTACAACCAAAACCCACTTATATGTCACTTATTGATCCCTGCTGTATCACAGGTTTTAATCGTATTGGCATCCTGAGTTCACCAATACAATAGAAAGATGATGGAGGGTGACTATACACCTTTTTTTTGTATGTTTTCGAGTTATTGTATTGTTGATGATTGTTTTAATGTTATTTGTCGTGTTTAGTGGGAGACATAGGCCATACACACAAAGTGTAGGAAAGGACATAGCTATGCAGACGATCCAAATGGACACTATGTCTACTAAAATAGTATCATGGAATGTTAAGGGACTGAGGTCCCCGCAGAAAGATCCCTAGTGCTGCGGCATCTACATAAAATGAAGGTGGATGTAGCAGTGCTGCAGGAATCCCATCTGCTTAGTACTGAATCTTCTTTAATGAAAAGGTTCTGGGTCTCAACTGCAGTAGGGGATCAACATCTAGAAGGAGAGGGGGGGTCCTCCTATTGGTGAAACACGTTCATCTATTATGTACACTCCCATGTTATGCTAGAAGACATAGGGTTCTGCATGCCATTCTAGACACCCTGCAGGTAGACTCAGCGTTAACAAATATATATGCACCCAACCATGATCAGCACACATTTTATGCATCTCTGACAGGGATAGTAGCCCAAGATATAATCTCCTCATATACTTTTGACTGGAGACTTTAATCAGGTCATTAACAATGCAGAAGACCGGAAAAGCCAAATACTGACACCGCGACGACATCACAAAACAGACTCAGATGTGAAAATCCTGACAGACGATATAGGACTGACGGACGTGTGGCGATATTACCACCGGATGACAGGGAGTACACCTTTTACTCAGAGGTACATCACAAGGTCCGACTGGACTAATGTTATGAAAGGGGCACTATTGAGCCGCCAATAGACATGACTATAGAACAAATATTGATATCAGATCACGCTCCTATTTCTTGTCTTTAGAGCGTACCCACAAACCAGGGACTGACTTTTGTTGGAATGATTCCCAACCCACCTAGCGAGGAGGTACTCATTTAACCAGCTCCTGAGAGGATGGTGGACAGAATATGCAGCATCGCAAGCAGGCGGCAAATAGAACCTGCCTTGTATGGGAGGCAGCAAAGATGGAAATCAGGGGAAAATCATGAACCATGGTAGGCGCACTCAAAAGGCGTATAAGGAAGTTTTGCCACAGTAGCGCCTCACTTAGAGAGGCTTATACAAAATATCTCTTGCACCAACACAGAGAACCTAGGGCATGGAAAACAGCAGGGCACATCATGAGTCGACTAATAGAGTTGAAGAAGCACCAAACCGCAGCCGATTTGAGGTGACTTTATTCGATTTGGGAACAAGTCTGGAAAATATTGGCCAATTTGGCAAAGGACAAAGAACGCACACTAATATCACCAGAACTTAGGGACGCAGAAGGAACGATACATGAAACCCCAGAGAAATACTGTCAATCTTTCAAACTTTTTACCAAACTATATGAAGACGCTTACTCCATTTGACAGCGCCAGGGCGGGGGCTATTTGTCTCGGATATCACTACCCACGGTATCTGACGCAGATAGTCTCTACTAAATAAAGAAATAACTCCAGAGAGGTAAGGGGGCGGTTAAGGACTTGGGAAATGGGAAAGCACCGGGCCAGACGGATTCCCGCGGAATTTTACAAGAGATTAAGGACCAAGCTGCACCCATACTAGCAAGCTATTTCACCAAAATTATGGAGGGAGCCCCAATCCCCTCATCGGCAAACACGGCTTATATAAAGTATACCCAAGGAAGTAGGGGACCCACTACTACCCGTTGTACCGACCCATATCGCTAATCAATCAGGACTTAAAACTAGCGGCCAAAATAATAGCTAACCGACTAGCAGAACTACTTCCCAAACTAATACACCCTTCCCAAGTTGGATTTGTGAAGGGGAGAGCGGCCGTCACGAACATCCGGCGGGTTATGGCAGTACTGGACAGCGTGCCACACCAGCCACCGTCAGCGGGGAAAAGAGCATTACTGGCTCTAGACGCAGAAAAAGCGTTTGATAGGATCCGCTGGCGGTGGCTGGACTTGACATTGGACAAGTACGGCTTTACAGCCACTTCCGAACTTTGTCTCAGGTTTATACACCAACCCTAGAGCGAGAGGAGTATACTGTCAGGCTGTAAATCCGAGTAATAAACCTGAGTAGAGGGACGAGGCAGGGATGCCCCCTGTCACCCCTACTTTTTGAACTGGCACTTGAGCCGCTAGCAAAGGCCCTTCGCTCACCGATCATTAACGAGGGAATCAGAGTGGGCAACACTTGTGTAAAATCCGCTTATTCGCGGTATGACATACTGATCTCCTAACAGACCCGGTGCATAGGTGCCACGGATACTGGCGCACATCGAAGACATTGGAGAAATAGCAGGGTTTAAGATAAATTTGGCCAAAAGTGACCTTCTACCGCTAGACCCACTTTTATTACGGAAACAACAGCCATAAAAGCGCTAGGAATAGGCCTGCCACAAGAGCATAAAATACTTAGGAATCCATATAGGAAAAACGTCCTCCTCCCTATATACCCTGAATTACCACCACTCTTCCAGAAATAAAAGCAGAGCTTTTGCGCTGGGAATCTCCTTTCCACTAACATTTCAGGAAGGGTACAACTCATAAAAATGATTAGTTTTGCGCGGACTTTATCCCCTACAGACCTTGCCTCTGCTGCTAAAACAACAGACATAGAGATCTGAACAAAGCGTTCACACGATTTATATGGCAGGGAAGAAGCAAAGGATATCATAAACGCCTACCTATACTAAACCATCGGAGGGTTGAACTTCCAGATATAAGACGCTATAACCATGCTTCTTATACTACGACACCTAATTGACTGGGTGCATGGCACCAACAAAGTTTCAAACATACAACTGGAACAGGGACTTCTTCAGGGGTGTGGTTTGGTGGCAGCCTTGGCAAAACAGTCAACATTATTAAGGGACACCATAGCAACATGGAAGGTGTTGCGGAAACAATTTGGGATGCCGTATCAGATGTCCAAACATGTAACGTTATGGGACAACCCGGAGTTCCCGGCGGGAGGGACTAGTTAGACTATATGGACCGTGGAAAGCAAACGGAATAAATCGGATGCGACAGTTGATACATGACACAGAGCCAAGACTTAAGACACTGACGGAACTGACAACAGAATATGCCTTGCCAGACAGACAAGACTTTCCCTACATTCAGATGGTGACTGTTTTGCAATCAAAAACACAAAATTTGGCAGGTGAAATGACCACAAACAAATTGACGAATTGCGGGGGAAGCGGGATGGAGAAGGTCCATATCGATATATTTCCATACTAGTAGTCTTTATCACACTATTTGGGCGTGCCCAACTTGCAACCTACTGGACCGAATCCGAGACCAAATTGCTAGAGCCTACCAGTGACACTCCCCATCACAGCTCTAGATTACTATTTCACTCCAATACCTGAAGGGGCCAGAGGAGGAGGCAGGGGACCCCCTACCGCCAATCATACATATCACGCTGTTGGTAGCCAGAGATGTCTACTAAATCATTGGTTGGAAACAGCTTACCCACATGGGCAGAAGTGCTAGCACAGATAAAGACATACCCAAGTAGACGGCGTAGAAACAGAGAGATGGGTAATAAACGTACAAAATCGTTCTTCCGCAATGGAGGAATTTATCACCACCTACTCACGACAGAGGAGATCAGGCGTCTTATGGCAAAGCTTATGTCGTACAACTTGGTACCACACAGAGACTTGAAAGGGACCCTAGGCGTTTACAGATAGACACAACTAATTTCTAGTGTCAGCAAGGGAAAAGGGTCAAAAAACATAAGAATTCAATGCTTTTGTATTAATACTGACACTACTGTAACCGTGACTATATGTATGCATGTATATTCTTTACGGTAGACCAAATAAAGCTTTTTTTAAAAAAAAAAGAAAGATGATGGAGAAATTTGGATTGTAGCTTCCCGCCAGGGTCACCTGAAGAGGAAGGATCAGGGGACCCAGAGCAGGAGGTCCAATACAATCCATCTCTATCGACACCTTCTTGCTCCTCCTTATGACAGCAATAGCACTGAGCATGGCACGTCCTGGGCTGTATTGGATCACAGGAGAAAGCCTTTAGTCCTAGGTGGCAAACTCTGTGATGGGGTGAAGGCCTGAGTGCCCACATAAAGGGCTCCGATTGCCACCTCTGGCACCCGTGCCATACGTTCGCCACCACTAGTATAGGTTATAATAGATATAAAAAAAACTAAACACAACAACAAAAATGTCACCTATTTGCCATGTTATGACGTCAATAGCTTTTTCATACTTTGGTGTATGGACCTGTGTAAGTGTTCATTTGTCCGTCGGACATTTTGAGCTGTTTTGAGCTCGGTCAAGCACCTCGCCACAAATTACACAAATTCCTTCCTGCGGACATGTAGACTTCTATTGTCCTGGATCTAAAAACCTCAAAAAAAAAATAGACAGGCTCTAAAAGTTTTTCAACGGACCAGACATCTGACTGCTGGGACCTCCTGTAATCAGCCAGTTCCCCTTAGATGCCCGGTTCTGCAGCTTGGGCCAAGCTTGGGTTTGGGCAGCTCGGCATTGTCTTGTCCTGTGAGCCAAGCTGGGAATCCCATAGAAGTGATAGGAGAGACTGCACTGGGACTTTCTTGTGGCTCCCAGAACCCCCCACCATCAGACATTCATCCTGTCTATGGGCGTCCAATGTGAGGTGTGAAGGCTGAGGGCTAGCTACAACCACTGTCACCTACACAGATCTTGTGGAGCCCTTATAGATCTCAGTGTTCCGGCTGATCGGCGCTGTGTATGACACGTGTAGGATGTATTTATAGACACACAATGAGCGCAGGCATCATATGTGTCAGACATCCCACAACTAAAGAGGAAGCAGCGCCACAAGAGGTATCACTTCTCTATCACACGGCGCCAACCAAATATCACCGAAAAAAGGAAATTATAACCCTATAGTAATAGTGTGTAACGTGCTGTGGGAGCCGCTCATTCCTTACTCTCAGGTTTCCGTCTCCTTTTTTGCAGAGTGTTCCTCAACCAGGTGAGACTTCTACGTCCCAATTTGACCCTGAGACATGGACATAAGGGCACACCAGGTGCCCATAACAGAGGCCTGAGGGCTACCCTGGCTGTACATTGTGCCAGGTACCAGAGATGGGCTGTAATAATAATCTCATAATAATCATTATCTTTATAGCGCCATCATATTCTGCAGCGCTGTACAGATCACAGGGAACACATACAGACACAATAAGACATGACAGAGTAATTACATGGACAGATTAAACTATGTTGCCCCCTGCAGCTATAACACGGCCCCCTGGCATCTCCCCCTGGTGTCTCCCCGTCGGTGTCTCGTGGTCCCCCGGTGTCTGGGTGTCTCCAGATGTTTGGGTGTCTCCCCCCGGTGTCTGGGTGTCTCCCCCCGGTGTCTGGGTGTCTCCAAGATGTTTGGGTGTCTCCCCCTGGTGTCTGGGTGTCTCCCCGTGGTGTCTGGGTGTCTCCCCCTGGTGTCTGGGAGTCTCTCCTCGGTGTTTGGGTGTCTCCCCCTGGTGTCAGGGAGTCTCTCCTCGGTGTTTGGGTGTCTCCCCCTGGTGTCTGGGAGTCTCTCCTCGGTGTTTGGGTGTCTCTCCCTGGTGTCTGGGTGTCTCCCCCTGGTGTCTGGGTGTTTCCAAGATGTTTGGGTGTCTCCCCCTGGTGTCTGGGTGTCTCCCCCTGGTGTTTGGGGGTCTCTCCCTGGTGTCTGGGTGTTCCCCCTTGTGTCTGGGGTGTCCCTCCCGGTGTCTGGGTGTCCCCCCGGTTCTGGGTCTCCCCCGGGTGTCTGGGTGTCTCCCCCCCGGTGTCTGGGTGTCTCCCCTGGTGTCTGGAGTCTCTCCTCGGTGTTTGTTGGTGTCTTCTCTCCCTGGTGTCTGGTGTCTCTTGTGTCTGGTGTCTCCCCCTGGTTGTCTGGGAGTCTCTCCTCGGTGTTGGGTGTCTCTCCCTGGTGTCTGGGTGTGTCTTCTCCCTGGTGTCTGGGTGTCTCCCCTGGTGTCTGGGTGTTTCCAAGCTGTTTGGGTGTTCCCCGTGGGTCTGGGCGTCTATCCGGTGTTTGGGTGTCTCCCCCTGGTGTCAGGGAGTCTCTCCTCGTGTTGGGTGTCTCCCCCTGGTGTCTGGGAGTCTCTCCTCAGTGTTTGGTGTCTCTCCCGGTTTGTCTGGGTGTCTCCCCCTGGTGTCTGGGTGTTTTCCAAGATGTTGGGTGTCTCCCCCTGGTGTCTGGGTGTCTCCCCCTGGTGTTTGGGGTCTCTCCCTGGTGTCTGGGTGTCTCCCCCCGGTGTCTGGGTGTCTCCCCCCAGTGTGTCTGGGTGTCTCCCCCCGGTGTCTGGGTGTCTCCAAGATGTTTGGGTGTCTCCCCCTGGTGTCTGGGAGTCGCTCCTCGGTTTTTGGGTGACTCTCCCCCTGGTGTCTGGGTGTCTCTTCCCCTGGTGTCTGGGTGACTCTCCTCTGTGTCTCCCCCTGGTGTTTGGGTGTCTCTCCCCCTGGTGTCTGGGTGACTCTCCTCTGTGTCTCCCCCTGGTGTCTGGGTGTCTCTCCCCCTGGTGTTTGGGTGTCTCTCCCCCTGGTGTTTGGGTGTCTTTCCCCCTGGTGTTTGGGTGTCTCTCCCCCTGGTGTCTGGGTGTCTCTCCCCCTGGTGTCTGGGTGTCTCTCCCCTGGTGTCTGGGTGTCTCCCCCTGGTGTCTGGGTGACTCTCCTCTGTGCTCCCCCTGGTGTTTGGGTGTCTCTCCCCCTGGTGTTTGGGTGACTCTCCTCTGTGTCTCCCCCCGGTGTCTGGGTCTCTCCCCCTGGTGTCTGGGTGTCTCTCCCCCTGGTGTCTGGGTGACTCTCCTCTGTGTCTCCCCCTGGTGTTTGGGTGTCGCCTCCTCGGTGTATCTCCCTGGTGTTTGGGTGACTCTCCTCTGTGTCTCCCCCTGGTGTCTGGGTGTCTCTCCCCCTGGTGTCTGGGTGTCTCTCCCCCTGGTGTTTGGGTGACTCTCCTCGGTGTCTCCCCCTGGTGTTGGGTGTCTCTCCCCCAGGTGTTTGGGTGACTCTCCTCTGTGTCTCCCCCTGGTGTCTGGGTGTCTCCCCTGGTGTCTGGGTGTCTCTCCCCCTGGTGTCTGGGTGACTCTCTCTGTGTCTCCCCCTGGTGTCTGGGTGTCTCTCCCCCTGGTGTCTGGGTGTCTCTCCCCTGGTGTCTGGGTTGTTGGGGTCTCTCCCCCTGGTGTCTGGGTGACTCTCCCCCTGGTGTCTGGGTGATCCCCCTGGGTGTCTGTGACTCTCGGTCTCCCCCTGGTGTCCTGGGTGTCTCTCCCCCTGGTGTCTCTCCCCCTGGTGTGCTGGGTGTCCCTCCCCTATGTCTGGGTGTCTCTCCCCTGGTGTTGGGTGTCTCTCCCCCTGGTGTCCTGGGGACTCTCCCCCTGGTGTCTGGGTGACTCTCCTCTGTTCCCCTGTGTCTGGGTGTCTCCCCCCTGGTGTCTGGTGTCTCTCCCCGGTGTCTGGGTGTCTCTCCCCCTGGTGTCTGGGTGTCTCCCCCTGGTGTCTGGGTGTCTCCCCTGGTGTCTGGGTGTCTCTCCCCCTGGTGTTTGGGTGACTCTCCCCTGGTGTCTGGGTGATCCCTGGGGATTGTGGTGACTCTCCTTTCTTCCCCTGTCTGGGTGTCTCTCCCTGGTTCGGGTGTCTCTCCCCCTGGTGTCTGGGTGTCTCTCCCCCTGGTGTCTGGTGTCCTCCCCTGGTGTCTGGGTGTCTCCCCTGGTGTTTGGGTGACTCTCTCTCTGTGTTCCCTGGTCTGGGTGTCTCCCCTGTCTGGGTGTCTCCCCCTGGTGTCTGGGTGTCTCTCCCCCTGGTGTCTGGGTGTCTCTCCCCCTGGTGTCTGGGTGTCTGTGTCTCTCCCCTGGTGTCTGGGTGTCTCTCCTCTGTGTCTCCCCCCTGGTGTCTGGGTGTCTCCCCCTGGTGTCTGGGTGTCTCTCCCTGGTGTCTGGGTGTCTCTCCCCCGGTGTCTGGGTGTCTCTCCCCTGGTGTCTGGGTGACTCTCCTTGTGTCTCCCCCTGGTGTCTGGGTGTCTCCCCCTGGTGTCTGGGTGTCTCTCCCCCTGGTGTCTGGGTGTCTCTCCCCCTGGTGTTTGGGTGACTCTCCTCTGTGTCTCCCCCTGGGTCTGGGGTGTCTCTCCCCCTGTGTTTTTGGGTGTCTCTCCCCCTGGTGTCTGGGTGTCTCCCCCTGGTGTTTGGGTGTCTCTCCCCTGGTGTTTGGGTGTCTCTCCCCCGGGTGTTTGGGTGACTCTCCTCTGTTTCTCCCCCTGGTGTCTGGGTGTCTCCCCCCTGGTGTCGGGTGTCTCTCCCCTGGGTCTGGGTGTCTTCCCCCCTGGTGTCTGGGTGTCCCTGGGGTCTGGGTGTCTCTCCCCCTGGTGTCTGGGTGTGTCTCTTTGTGTCTCCCCTGGTGCGGGGTCTCCCCTGGTGTCTGGGTGTTCTCCCTGGTGTTTGGGTGTCTCTCCCCCTGGTGTCTGGGTGTCTCCCCCTGGTGTTTGGGTGACTCTCCTCTGTGTCTCCCCCTGGTGTCTGGGTGTCTCCCCCTGGTGTCTGGGTGTCTCTCCCTGGTGTCTGGGTGTCTCCCCTGGTGTTTGGTGACCTCCTGTGTCTCCCCCTGGTGTCTGGGTGTCTCTCCCCCTGGTGTTTGGGTGTCTCTCCCCCTGGTGTTGGGGTGTCTCCCCCTGGTGTTTGGGTGTCTCTCCCCCGGGTGTTTGGGTGACTCTCCTCTGTTTCTCCCCCTGTTGTCTGGGTGGCTCCCCCTGGTGTCTGGGTGTCTCTCCCCCTGGTGTTTGGGTGTCTCTCCTCTGTGTCTCCCCCTGGTGTCTGGGTGTTTCCAAGATGTTTGGGTGTCTCCCCCTGGTGTCTGGGTGTCTCCCCCTGGTGTTTGGGGTCCTCCTGGTGTCTGGTGTTCTCCCCGGTGTCTGGGTTTGTCCCCCCAGTGTGTCGGGTGTTTCTCCCCCCGGTGTCTGGGGGTGTCTCCAAGATGTTTTGGGTGTCTCCCCTGGTGTCTGGGAGTCGCTCCTCGGTTTTTGGGTGACTCTCCCCCTGTGTCTGGTGTCTCTTCCCCTGTTGTCTGGGTGACTCTCCCTCGTGTCTCCCCCTGGTGATTTGTGGTGTGCTCTCCCCCTGGTGTTCTGGGTGACTCCTCTGTGTCTCCCCTGGTGTCTGGGGCTCTCTCCCCCTGGTGTTTGGGTGTTCTCCCCTGTGTTTGGGTGTCTTTTCCCCCGGTTGGGGTCTACCCTGGGTCTGGGTGTCTCTCCCCCTGGTGTCTGGGTGTCTCTCCCCCTGGTGTCTGGGTGTCTCTCCACCCCTCGGGTCGGGTGTCTCCCCTGGTGTCTGGGTGACTCCCTCGCTGTGTCTCCCCTGGTGTCTGGGTGTCTCTCCCCTGTGTCTCCCCCTGGTGTTTGGGTGACTCTCCTCTGTGTCCCCCCCTGGTGTTTGGGTGTCTCTCCCCCTGGTGTCTGGGTGTCTCCCCCTGGTGTCTGGGTGACTCTCCTCTGTGTCTCCCCCTGGTGTTTGGGTGACTCTCCCCCTGGTGTTTGGGTGACTCTCCTCTGTCTCCCCCTGGTGTCTGGGTGTCTCTCCCTTAGTGTGGGTGTCGCTCCCCGGTGTTTGGGTGACTCTCCTCGGTGTCTCCCCCTGGTGTCTGGGTGTCCTCCCCCAGGTGTTTGGGGTGACTCTCCTTGTGTCTCCCCTGGTGTCTGGGTGTTCCCCCTGGTGTCTGGGGTTCTCCCCCTGTGTCTGGGTGACTCTCTCTGTGTCTCCCTGGGTCTGGTGTCTCTCCTCTGTGTCTCCCCGCTTTGGTGTTCCCCTGGTGTTTGGGTGTCTCTCCCCCTGGTGTCTGGGTGTCTCTCCCCCTGGTGTCTGGGTGTCTCTCCCCCTGGTGTTTGGGTGTCTCTCCCCCTGTGTCTCCCTCGTGGTGGTACTGGGTGTCTCCCCCTGGTGTCTGGGTGACTCCTCCTCTGTGGTCCCCCCTGGTGTCCTGGGTGCTCGCCCCCCGCCCCTGGGTGTCGCCCCCGCCCCGCCCCGGGTGAGTGAGAGAGGCCGCCCGGGCTCTCCTCCTCCGCTGTGCAGTGAGTGTGCGCCGCCTGGTCACCAGGAGGGAGCAGAGCCTGGGCCGCCGGACACAGGTAGGAGGAGGGGGCACAGCACCGGGCGGCACCTCTGTCTGTACCACACTGTACCCGCACTGCGCGACACACGGGGCCCCGGCACCCGACACACCGGACTGACTACACCGGGGCGGCCGCTGCCAGATACCGGGCACAGAGGGGTGGGGGGCACTGCGCGGTCACGTGATGACTGTCATCCCGGCGCTGGGTGCAGCAGGAGCCTCCCTGCGGTTCAGGAAATCAGGGTGAACCCAGGGTCATGTGACTGATCTGTTATAAATGATCACAGGGTCATGTGACTGGAGTATTATACACGATCACAGGGTCATGTGACTGATCTGTTATAAATGATCACAGGGTCATGTGACTGGAGTATTATACATGATCACAGGGTCATGTGACGAGTATTATACACAATCACAGGGTCATGTGGCTGGAGTATTATACACAATCACAGGATCATGTGACTGGAGTATTATACACAATCACAGGGTCATGTGGCTGGAGTATTATACAATCACAGGATCATGTGACTGGAGTATTATACATTATCACAGGGTCATGTGACTGGAGTATTATACATTATCACAGGTCATGTGACTGGAGTATTATAATATCACAGGGCAGTGACTGGAGTATACATCATATAGGGGGTGATTACACCAGTGCTGGCTCACACCTGGTATACAGCTGTAACATCTTTGGATCCTGGAAAGCTGAGTGACAATGTCTGGCAGATCCACAGAAGTGTCACACATCTTCCCAGTGCCCTGACTGCCAGTCACTGCCCCACTGTATTGTCTTGCAACAATAACCAGAACCTGCATGCCATGATGCTTGTGGGCACCTGTAGTCCTGGAGGCTATGCAGGGTTATACATGGATAGTGGGCTGTAGCGCCCCCCTCTGTCAGTATTACAGGACATGTGCCTCTTCCTTCCTGTGGTTGATACGGCTGGAGGACCTTTGCCCTTTGCACGTGATGTAGCAGAAGCTGAGGTAGTCGTGTATACACAGCAGGAGGCTTACTGACTACTCAGCATGCGACATCGGAATCTGCCTACTGTACAGTTATAACTAGTAGGAAGTGGCTCGGCGGTGGATTTGACACAGACCACGGCTTAGCCTTAGGGAGCATTTTACTGATGCGAGTGCTGCCCGATTTGTCATCGGTGTGAATGCTGCCCGCAAGGAACCATAATTTTTTCAGACCGCGTTCACACGTGACGTTTGTGTTTCAAAACCCATCGCACAGACTCCTGCTGCCATCACCTATTGAGGTAAGATTGCGTGTACATGGCGTTTAGAAAACGCAATCTTACTTGCATAGGTGACGGCTGCAGGAGTCTACCACCATGCGTTTCGAGTGCAATGTGAGCGCGGCCTCACTGTAAGAAGGGGTACAACAGAGACCCCAAACCAGACGGAAAACAAAAAACAAACCGGCAGAGCAGCACTTGGTTGTGTTCAGCTGTATATTATATACGGCTGAGGCTACTGTACTCTGTGCACGGTGCGGTATTACTTTCTGCGTAGGTGTGGGTCTGACTGTTACTTAACTGGCGTAGGTGCGGTGGTGTACTGTGCGTTGGGCGGGTATGTACTTACTGTGTAGGTGCGGTTGGTACGATCACTTGTGTAGGTGCGGTATGTACTTAATGTGTGTAGGGTGGTACAGTACTTACTGTGTGTAGGTTCGGTACTGTACTTACTGTGTGTAGATGTGGTACTGTACTCACTGTGTGTAGGTGCAATGCTGTACTTACTGTGTGTAGGTGCGGTACTGTACTTACTGTGTAGGTGCGGTACTGTACTTACTGTGTAGGTGCGGTACTGTACTTACTGTGTGTAGGTGCGGTACTGTACTTACTGTGTGTAGGGATGCTGTTGACTGTACTTACTGTGGTGTAGGTGGCGGTACTGTACTTACTGTGTGTAGGTGGTACTGTACTTACTGTGTGTAGGTGCGGTACTGTACTTACTGTGTGTAGGTGCGGTACTGTACTTACTGTGTGTAGGTGCAATGCTGTACTTACTGTGTGTTGGTGCGGTACTGTACTCTTATGTCGGTTTTGGCGGTACTGTACTTACTGTGTGTAGGTGGCGGTACTGTACTTACTGTGTGTAGGTGCGTACTGTCTTACCGTGCGTGTGCGCTACTGTCTATGTGGTAGGTGCGAGTACTGTTGTACGTACTGTGTGTAGGTGCGGTACTGTATTAACTGTGTGTAGGCGGGTACTGTACTTACGTGTGTAGTGTCGGTACTTACTGTACTGTACTGTCTTAGGTGCCGGTGTGGTACTGTACTTACTGTGTGTAGTGTCGGTAACTGTACATCTGTTGCGTGTGCGCCTGAACGGGTACTCGGACAGTACTGTGTGTAAGGTGCGGTTACTGTACTGTAGGGCGGTCTGACTTATGGTGCTGGTGGTACTGTACTTACTGTGCGTAGGTGCGCTACTGTACTTACTGTGTGTAGGTGCGGTACTGTACTTACTGTGTGTAGGTGCGCTACTGTACTTACTGTGTGTAGGTGCGTGGTACTGTATTTACTGTGTGTAGGTTGCGGTACAGTGTACTGTGTGTAGTGCGGGGTAAAACTGTATTTCTTTGTTGTAGGTGGGTACTGTCTTACTGGTGGAGATGTGGTAGTACTTGCTGTGCGTAGGGTGCGCTACTTGTACTTGCGGTGTTTAAGAGTGCGGTACTGTATACTTACTGGGCGTAGGTGCGGGGTACCTGTATTAATGTGTGTAGAGTGGTACTTTAACTCAAAGTGCGTAGGTGCGGTACTGTACTTGCTGTGTGTAGGTGCGGTACTGTACTTACTGTGTGTAGGTGCGGCACTGTGCTTACTGTGTGAAGGTACAGTACTTATTGTGTGTAGGTGCGGTACTGTGTGTAAGTGTGGTACTGTGTGTATAGGTAGGGGTGGCAGTATATATACTATGGGGGAGATTTATCAAGCTGACTATGTGTGTATATGGTGTAGGTGTGGCAGTGTATATACTACATGTGTGTATATGGTGTAGGTGTGGCAGTGTATATACTACATGTGTGTATATGGTGTAGGTGTGGCAGTATACATAGTATGGGGCAGATTTACTTACCCGGTCCATCCAGCGGCGCGATCTCTGCAGTGGATTCGGGTCTTCCGGCGATTCACTAAGGCAGTTTCTCCGACGAGGTCCGCTGGAGTTCACGATCCATTGCTGGGTGAAGGTACACGCGTGTCCAGCGACATTTTTTAAAAAATGCATCGGTTTTTCCGAATCCGTCGGGTTTTCGTTCGGACACACCCCCCGGTTTCCGTCGTGTGCATGCCGGCGCCGATGCGCCACAATCTGATCCCGGGGCAATTCAGGGAAAATCGGCGCAAAACACAAAAATCCGGGTAACGCCATAAAACCACGATTCGGGCCCTTAGTAAATGACCCCCTATGTGTGTGTATATGGTGTAGGTGTGGCAGTATATATACTATGTGTGTATATATGGTGTAGGTGTGGCAGTATATATACTATGTGTGTGTATATGGTGTAGGTGTGGCAGTATATATACTATGTTTGTATATATAGTGT
This sequence comes from Engystomops pustulosus, assembly GCA_019512145.1. Classification (NCBI taxonomy): domain Eukaryota; kingdom Metazoa; phylum Chordata; class Amphibia; order Anura; family Leptodactylidae; genus Engystomops; species Engystomops pustulosus. Next base: position 11,348,582 of record CM033647.1, on the reverse strand, counting down.
AGGTGTGGCAGTATACATACTATGTGTGTATATATGGTGTAGGTGTGGCAGTATATATACTATGTGTGTATATATAGTGTAGGTGTGGCACTGCACGTGTTGTGTTGTGTTGTGTGTGTAGGTGTTATGTCACTTTGCTCCTCGCTGTGGGTCTTGCGTTATTATTGCAGCGCTTCCTCTTTTCTATGTCAGGAATAGATTTGTAGCAATGGATTTGGGTCGTACAGCAGACGCGTCACTGCCGGACTCTAAGTTGTGTGTTAAAGGGGTTTTCCAGGACCTATTCACAGCATAGATGATCCGTATCATCCCTCCTCCCTCCCTGACCTTCAGGCACTGTTCACACATCATGTAGATATGTCGGGGATGTGTTTTGCCCTCCCCCTCACATTATAGTTGGCTCTCACTTATCTCACATTGTAAAAGCCACAAATGAACCAGTTGGCCTCCGGCCATAGAGGAATCTTGGAAACTTCTGGACTTTATGTTGATTTTTTTCTCGCTCTTGTTTTCAAGGTGTTGGAGCGTTGGACGAAACTCCTCGGATGAGAACAGAATCGCCAACCAATCACAGTCATGGCCTATAATAGCACCCGGGACCCAGCACAGCTGGCGCAGACCATCTCCTCCAACATCCTGAGGATCACACAAGGCTGTACGTCCTGCTCATACTCTTATGTTTTGGGTAGAATTTAAAGAATTTAGGGGAAAAAAATCGAAAGAATGTCTGAAAAATGTGTCCAAATAAGAAGCGTGATGCGTCTCATGACGGGTGGCACTGTGCCGGCCCTTGTTATACTTGTGTCCTTTTACGAGGCCAATTTCCATGGTTCTAAGAGTTCATAGAGGTGAAAGAGCTGATTGTGCACAACTTTACATTTTAAAGGAAACCTACCATGTGATTTGATGCATTATGAAGCAAACATACCTTGAGAATGGTGTTGCTACACTGATGCAGGATCATATCTTGGTTAATCCATGAGCTGAGTGGTTTTGCTGACAATTATAACATTCAGGACTTTGGGAAAGCTGGGTCAGACTGGCTGACAAACACGTTACACAAGGGAGCTTGGAATTACAAATGGTTTTTAGTCAAGACATGACTAATCAACCTGAGCTGGATCACTCATACACTGCAGCTGGGGGATGGTGCAGCAATTGATTATTTTGTCTGGCAGGGAGAACAGTGATTGCATCATCATCTCCTGTAGAGAAAAACTTGCGTGCTAGGAGACAATGGTACACATTTATTTACAAAGTCCACTAAAAGTGCATTGTCTGTGTATAATGCTGCGTGCCGAGATTTATTAAGATTGTGTGCCCGATATCATGAATGTGTCGCTTCCCCACTCAGGTCCAACAGAGTTCACCATCTTTTTTGTGGTGCACCTTTAACATAGGGTGTGCAACACAGTTGGAAAGTTAAATACAGCGTTCCGTCCAAATCAGACGGTCTGTCCGACGGCGCGCCCCCTAATTTGTTCCCGCATGGAAGCAGTGCAGCTGCGCCACAAAAAGGTTGCGTGCGACACAATAGCGGCGCAGTCTCTTCCTAAATACCTGTGCAAGCTGTTATAGCCTAGAAGAACGTGAACAGTCCGACTAAAGTGCAGCGTGCGATCCTTAGTAAATGGGTCCCAATATGTGGTTACATCCACTTCATTGTTGCTAGTTAGATTCTCTTTGAGAGTTGCCCCCCTCAGCTATCTCAATGTCTCAAGAGATGGCGTCCTCATTGATTTCCTCGTTTTCAAATAGTGCCTTTTGGAAAAAAAATTATATTGCTTTTAATTTATTTCTTACAGTAAAGAATTTTTTATATTATTTTTTTATATACTGGAACATTAAATAATCAAATTGGAAGCGGCGCAGGGGCTGCTGGCTATGTACTGGGGACGGGCTGCTGGTTATATACTGAGGGACAGGGGCTGCAGGCTATATACTGGGAGGCAAGTGCGGCTGGCTATATTCTGGTGGGAAGGGGCTGCAGCCTATATACTGGAGGGCTGGAGCTGCAGGCTATATAGTGGGGGCAAGGGCTGCTGGCTATATACTGGTGGGAAGGGGCTGCAGGCTATATACTGGGTGGCAGGGGCTGCAGGCTATATACTGGAGGGCTGGGGCTGCAGGCTATATAGTGGGGGCAGGGGCTGCAGGCTATATACTGGGTGGCAGGGGCTGCAGGCTATATACTGGAGGGCAGGGGCTGAAGGCTATATACTGGGGGGCAGGGGCTGCAGGCTATATACTGGAGGGTGGGGATTTATTTGCCTCCATCTGCTCCTGTGGATGTACTTATTGAAATATGGAACCAGATTGATGAGCTCAATAATATTCCAACATACTGGATGGGCGACTTCAATAAGGTGATGAATGAGAACGATAGAGTACGAAAAGGGTCTAGTCAGTCAGAGAACCTCCTCACAAAATTCGGTAGAACAATAGAAGAGCTCGGCCTGCGGGATGTATGGAGGGAGAGGTTCCCGACTAGACAGTGCTATACATGTTATTCTAAAACACACAGCACTCTCTCAAGAATTGATTTAATCCTAGTAAATGAGAGGGAGTACGGTCTCATTGATAAGGTGGATATAGGAGCAAGGGGGCTTTCGGATCACTCCCCCATGTGGTTGCTGTTGACTAGCAGTGATAAGACCGGGATTATATTTTATAAAATCAAGCCTTTCTTGTTTGAGATAATACCGGGATTATATTTTATAAAATTAAGCCTTTCTTGTTTGACTTGGTTAAGGGGGAAAGCAAAATCCGTGAGGATATAGAGATATTCTTGAAGAACTGGAAGGGGGAGCAAGATCAAAGAGTAAGTTGGGACGCATTGAAGGCATATCTGAGGGGCTCGGTGCAGGGTTGTGTGAGTTATTTTAAAAAAAAGGGAAAGGTAAATCTTGCCCAGGCTGAATCGAGGGTATTGGAAATGGAGAAAAAATTTCTAGCAGACCCTACTGAAGGCAACAATAACCAATGGTTAGAGGCTCAGGAATGTTTAAGGCTATTATGCATGGAAAAGGCATCGTTGATATTAAGAGGACAAGCTCGGAGAATGATAGGGGGTCAATATACCTCAATGAAGAGAGTGGCATCCTTAATTAAAAATCAGACCCCTAAGCAGATAATTAGTACCATAAAGGCAAGAGATGGGAAATTATTAAGAACTCAAGTAGATATTCGAAATGAATTTCTGGAATATTTCAAGGATGTTTACTCATCCGAGCTCTGTGTAGGGGTGGGGAAAATTGAAGAGGAGTTGGCTAACATCCCAATGCCAAACATCTCAACGGAAGATGTAGCGATGTTGGACGGTCCAATCTCCCTCTCTGAATTAAGTGATGCATTAAACAATTTATCTAAGGGTAAAGCAGTGGGGTCGGATGGAATTCCCCCAGAGGTGTATGCGCAATTTGCTGACCTGCTCTTGCCGGCCCTGTTAGAGGTATTTAATGCTTCCCATGAGGCGCTACGTATAATGCGCTACGTATGAGGCGCTACGTATAATGCGCTACGTATGAGGCGCTACGTATAATGCGCTACGTATGAGGCGCTACGTATAATGCGCTACGTGTGAGGCGCTACGTGTGAGGCTCTACGTGTGAGGCGCTACGTGTGAGGCGCTACGTGTGAGGCGCTACGTGTGAGGCGCTACGTGTGAGGCGCTACGTGTGAGGCTCTACGTGTGAGGCGCTACGTGTGAGGCGCTACGTGTGAGGCGCTACGTGTGAGGCTCTACGTGTGAGGCGCTACGTGTGAGGCGCTACGTGTGAGGCGCTACGTATGATGTGCTATATTGTATATATCTAATGATTGTATGAATATTGCAGTGAGAGCCAATCACAGGCAACGATGCAGGAGGAGCTTATCACGGAGGAGGATCTGCGGCTCATAGAGGAGCGGGAGACGGCCATCCACCAGCTGGAGGTATGTCCTGCACCATGGGGTCTCCCAGTGGTATCTCGCATATCTGGATCTCATTAGTTATATTGGGGGGGAGGAGCTGAGAGATGTCTCTATAGATGTCTTATACCTTGTGGATGTTTTACAGGAGGACATAAGAGGGATAAATGATATCTTCAAAGACTTGGGGATGATGGTCCACGAGCAAGGAGAAATGATAGGTAAGTGGCCAACTAACCCTCTGGGGGGGAGCTACATCATTATTTCGATTTTTTAAATTTCAATTAAAGGGTTAACACACCATTATTTTCTTGATTTAATGTATAGATAATATAAGAAGATTCATTTACTTATTACTTCCCCTTCAAAATGAATCTTCTTATATAATCAATACAAATCAAGAAAATAATGCTGTATTAACCCTTTAATTGAAATAAAAAAAATTTCACTGCCAGGGGGGGAAGGACACTAATTCTGTACAGAGTCTGAGACCAACTACCAGTGAGGGAGGAGACTGACTTTATACAGAGCCTGCCCTCAGCTACCAGAGAGGGGAAGAAGCTCATTCTGGACAGAGCATACTCTCAGCTACCAGAGAGGAGAGGAGACTGATTCTGAACAGCGCCTGCTTTCAGATATTACAGAGGGGAAAACTGATTCTGTAGAGAGCTAGAGATCACCGGAAGCAGAAGACTGATTCTGTACATAGCTGTGAATCAGTTACCGGGGAAGGGGGGGGGATACTGATTCTGTACAGATCCGGCCCTCAGCTACCTGATGGAAAAGGAGACTGATTCTATACAGAGCCTACCCCTGCTCCAAGAGGAGAAGGAGACTGATTCTATACAGAGCCTGACCTCAACTACCAGGGGGGGGGGGGGAGACTTATCCAGTACAGAGCCTTCTCTCAGCTATCAGAGAGGGAAGAGATTGATTCTGTAAAGAGCCTGGTACCAGCTACCAGAGGAGAAGGAGACTGATTCTGTACAAAGTCTGCCCCCAGCTACCAGAAGAGAAAGGAGACTGTTTCCATACAGAACTTGCCTCCAGCTACCAGAGAAGTAAAAGATATTGATTCTAAACAGAGGGTGCCCACACCTACCAGAGGGGAAGGAGACTGATTCTGTACAGAGCCTGGCACCAGCTACCAGAGGGGAAGGAGACTGATTCTGTACAGAGCCTGCCCCAGTAGTGCCAAGTGGGAATAGGAAGCAGAAATTGTCAAAAGCTTCTTATCTATAATAGAAACACTGCAGTTGACTGTAAAAACTATTTAAGAAAACAAATCTATCTGTAAGATAATCATCATACCTATCATACGATGTTCGCTCCTGGTGCCTCGTTTCTCAGTATTGGTCCTATTTCAATAATGGAATTGCATGTGATGTTTTTATCACACAGACAGCATAGAGGCCAATGTAGAGAGCGCTGAGGTACATGTGACGCAAGCCAACCAGCAGCTAGCCCGAGCAGCCGAGTACCAGGTAAGAGGGGTTGATTCTCTGATATCATGACTTTTTTCATTTTTACCTTGTGGAAGCTGTATGAGGGCTTGTATTATGCAGGACAGGTTGCGTTTTTGAATGGCATCACATTTGCTCCAGTTTGGAGAAATCTTTTTTTTTTTCTTTATGTCTCTTCTTTAAGGTCAATACCATTTTTAAACCTCTTACCGACATGTGACGTAGTTGTACTTCACACGTCTGCTGCGGGTGTATGGAAAGGGCTCACGGGCTCCATACAAGGTGGGAGTTTACTGCATATTGCAGCAAACTCCCTGTGACGTCATTGGGATAGGGCCTAACTTGCTGATCAGATTGCGAAAATGAGGGGTCCGACCAACCCCTCGTCGCTCCATAAGAGCGTCCGACCCCTCATTTTTTCGTTCTGCGGGGGTATCAGCACTGAGACCCGCACTGAACAGCACGTTAGGCCCCATCCCCTGGATTTGAAATGTCTTCTCTAGAATTCCCTATTTTATGTGAAATCTCACCTGTTTACCAAGTCAGGCAAATATGACTCTTCTCACCTTATTTTCACATGAGATGAGTCAAGTTTAGTGGTTACAGGGGTAGTGTCACCTCAGAAGACCCTAACTGTTCTGTGGCACCTAAAAACATGGATGGTGTCACATTAAAGAAAGGAGTTTCATCTTTCAGATCACATCAGGCTTATGTGCTCCAGAACCAGAAATTCAGACAGCTAAAGACTTGGAAATACAAGCTGTAGCTAAAGACCCAGTTTCCACCAGTTTTTTTAACTGCATTTATGTCTAGTTCTGTAGCTCACAGAACCATAGTTGGTTCTGAAAGATGAGATTCCTATCTTTTAATATGACACAAAATGCATGTCCCACTAAACTTGACTCATCTTATGTGAACATGAGGTGAGAAGAGTCATATTTGCCTGACTCTTATTGGTAAACGAGTGAGATTTTACATAAAAGAGGGATTTCTTCTCTACCTGGGAGGACAAGTGGTTTAGTTGGGTAAAACCTGATGACAGGTTCCCTTTTACCTCTGGGACCATGAATTGATGAAACAATGAAGATGTCCTCTTCTATGGCTGACCCTTTCTTACCGTATGAGTCTTCTCATGTATTTTATTTCCCTTTTCTCTTCCAGCGCAAGTCCCGGAAGAAGATTTGTATTATCATTCTTGTGCTGGCAGTACTGGGGGTCATTCTTGGATTGATTATCTGGGGAGCCACCAAAAAATAGGAGATACCGTATATATTGGGGGGAAATTATTATCCATCTTGTACTTTTTGTCTTTATATTCCAAACTGTTATTACTAATGACCGGAGGAAAGGCTCCCACATTCAAGATGAAGAATACAATGTGTGTATATGTGTGATATCTATACGACGGGCAGGGTGACACCTACACACATGATGACTAGTACACACCCGACGCTTCATACACATTGTACCAAGCACTTGCACTAAGAGGAATTGTAAAGTTATAGCAGATTTTTTTTTGTGCCATGACGTTCCCCTGTAATCCTTTGCATCCGCGTGGCTTAAAGGGGTTGTCCTCTAACAGAACAGGGAGGAGTCAGCCCCTGACCTGTAGATCGGGATAAGCGTCGTCTTTCATGTGTCAACCCCTTTAAGGAATCACTTCATGAGCTCTTCTTGGTTATCAAGCCCCTGCCTCTTAAAGGTGTCATCCAAAAAAACAAAACATGTTTTCTATTGATGTGAATTGTTTTATGATTTTATGATCGTCGGGGCATTTTTTTTAATGGCTTTGCACATTTTACTAAATATTAGGAATGATAGAATAGAATGAGGCTTTGTACTTCACACAAATCACAGCTCATTGGATAGTAGGGATAGGGCCGGAGTTACAGTATGCTGAAGCAGTGAGCAAGACCTGTCATGACATCACAATGGGGGAGGAGCCAGAGTCTTGTTCATACACAGCTTTATCTGCAAGGATACATGTATCTGTAATGATATCACCGCAGCACCATGTGCACTGTACTTAGTTTTCAAAACTTGCTCTCCTGCTTACAAGACAACAAGAGCAGGACACTCGTCCCTCCCCAATTATGATGTCATCAAAGGTCCTTTACCATGTAAAGCCCAGTTCACATTTCTGTTAGATCTTCAGTTATTTTGAACCCAAACCAGGTGTGATTGGTCACACAGAAGAGGTGCAAGTCCTTCTAATACATCTGGAAACACTTTCATGTGTTCTATGTCTTCAAGGACTCCTGGTTTTGGCTCCAAATAAGTGAAGTAATTAAACAGAACCTAACAGAGATGTGGACAGGACCCAACGGTCATTTATGTTCTCTGCCTTGCATCGATGTAGTACATAGATGATGCTTCTTCTAGTGGCCAACAGTGTTATAAATAAAAACAATGGGGCACATTTACTTACCCGGTCCACGTAGTTCCCCAAAAGTTCATTGTCCAACGATAGTGCACTGTGCCGTGATTCACTAAGATCGTGCGCCCAATATCCTGCATGTGTCGCTTCCCCGCTCAGGTCCGCAGGAGTTCATCTTCTTCTTCCTAGTGCATGTAAGTGCATTGTCTTGTGACACAATTTGAAAGTTAAATCCCGCGCTCATTCCGAATCTGTTGGATCGTCCAACGGCCCACCCCCCGATCTCTGCCGCATGAAACCCAGCGCAGCTGCGACACAATCCCAGCGCAGGCCCCTAATAAACACCTGTCAAATCTGCGCAAATCCCGAAAACCGTGAACAGTCCGAGGAAAGTGCAATCCGCGACCCTTAAATAAATAAGCCCTAATATTCTTTCTTTTTAATATTTCCCCCCCCAAAAAAACCTTTTATTATTTTGGTGAAATAATCCCAAAATGGTGTCAAACTTCAGAAGTAAAATGCTGTGTATAAATGTAACATGAAAATGTAACAAAGAGACAAATTCCAGTTTCCACGATGCAGTGCCAAATACCAGACTTGCGTTAAGAAAATTGCTTTAAAAATTTTTTTTTAGAAAAAAACAAATCATCCTTTGATTATTTTATTTTTTTGGATTTTTTTTTGCTTTTGAGGAGTATTAATATTGATGACCTATAAAATGATAATGTAAAACGTTTAAAAATTGACTTTTAAGACATCAAATAAAATTTTTCCCTGAAATGGAAAATCGAAGATAGACTGAACTATAACAGACTGAAGAGGGGGATCTCACAGACCCTTTGTTGAATGTATGGGATGGTTTTTTTTTTTTCTTTTAACTTTGTGTCACTTTTAGTTAAAAGGAAAGTGATAATTGAATAGGGATTGTGCCTGTAATTATATGCAATCTTAAAGGAAATCTATCTTCAAGGGACACTTACTCATAGATCCAGGCACCGTGACTGTGAGAATCTTCTTATATGTGTTATCCATGGCCTCCTCCCTTCTAAAATCAACTTTCATAATTATGCTAATGAACTTGAAGTGCTCCTGAAGGTGTTACCAAAGCCATTTCCTGCTGTAACTTCACAGGCTGTTGCACTGCAGGAGCACTAACCCCTTTCTCTATGTGAGATTAGGCAGAGGGAAGGGATCAGTGCTGAGGGGAAGACAGTGTAACAGTCTGTGAAGCTGAGGGGCTCATTTAACACCCCCAGTATCCTTTTGGCTCATTATCATTATTTTAAAAGTTGATTTTAGAAGGATAACAAATATAAGAAGTTTACCACAGTCACTGTCCCTGGTTTATTATGATGGATTTTGATAGTTGATTTCCTTGAATCCCTCATATGTGAAAATGAAGGAAATTGATCTTACTTAGAGAGTGGGGCCTACTGGGATTCTGGATTATGGGGTTTACATGTCTTCCTTCCTTTATTCTGCTGGACACTTGGGGCACTAGCCTGTAAGATGTACATTTTATCTTCTAATTGCCTTTAAGTTCTTTATTGTATTTTAATAATCTGTAATTTTTTATGTTTCTAATATTGTATAAATGAAAGGCCTTCTACAAGCTTAGATTTTGGCATGGGATTGGGGCCTTCTGCCGACCCCTAGACGGTGAGGATGGTGTTCTACTCTATTTGACTAGCGTGTCATGGTGCCATTGTGATGTGTAATCTAGACTGTGATTCTGTCAGTGCTCTATAGGGAATACATATATATATATATATATAAGCTATAGTGCTTATATATGAATCACTCCATTACGTGACCACAACATGGGAACTAAGTGGGGGTTTAAGACTTATAGTGGTGGTAGATGCTTCCTTTTTGGTTTTGCCTGGGGATCAGCCAAAATCCATATGCCAACATGCAGGTGTGAACCAAAACGACGAGCAATAGAATAGCGCCCCCTATACCCCATCCAGTAGTAATATATAAGGGTTATTTTTCAGCACGTGGGCTCTCCATGCAGTGCCTCATATCCATTCTGACATCCGGTGAGAAAAAAAACGATATTTTTAAGTGTCAAGTTGTGTTTTGTAGCAGGTGACTGCACTCCTGTTTCTTCCCCCCTCATCTTGCTATAGGTGTTGCTGCCTATGGCAAGAGGCTCAACTCGCCTCATGGCTGGTGCACCCCTGACAACACTACATTGTATCAGGGGGAAATGTTTGTCATTATGTTTCAGAACTACCACTCTCATTATCTCTTATAGGTCAGGCAATTAATTTCTTAGTTTTTTTAAATCTGTCCAAGTAGACATTTTTGTTAAGGTGCCAACGATATCTCTGCCGTTGTTCCCCGATTAGCGTGGACTGATCATAAGGGAGAAGGAACCTACAGCCCTGTGTTCACCTTAAAGGGCATTACCACCAGGATGAAGGAATGTATGCAAATGAGCCTGGGGGGGCTCCAGGCTCCATTGGTGTTAACGGAGCCTGGAGCCGCTCAGGCTCATTTACATACAGTCCTTCATCCTGGTGGTAGATGCCCTTTAAGCACTCCATCAAAAAACGAATATTTGAAAAAATAATAGGTTCTCCTCTAATATATCTTGGTAATTTCTGTGTTCCCTTTAATTACTGAGAAATATATCGTAACCAAACGCTCTACTATGTGCATTGACCAACATCTCGATCTCAAGAATTTGCTTGTAGACATTTTAAGACTCTAAAACCAATGCAAACTCGAACAATAGAACCATCCTCTGAATTCTGTAAATGAGATTAGCGCACCTTTGTGTCCTATGTGCCTCGGAATGAGTTTGGGCACCTTTGTGTCCTATGTGCCTCGGAATGAGATTAGCGCACCTTTGTGTCCTACGTACCTCGGAATTTGCTTGTTTTAATTTTTCTGTCTGGGGACATCGATGTTTTTCAGACTTGAAGATGCTGTGAAGGTTTGTAATGAAATCACAATTTTGTAAACTTGTAAAAAAAATATGTAAAACTGTGATGTGTTGTTTAAAGTCTATTGTGTGATGACATCATCAGCCTGAGACGATATGACATCATTATAATATTTCCGATTGCTGTAACAATGGTAAAGTGTCTCTCCCTTAAAGCACATGATGAGTCATTGGGGCTACGAGATGGACGCTTAAATCTACCTTTTTTTTTTCTTTTCACACTTTTTGTAGTGGTGTCTCTTAAATTAAATTAAGAACAGATTTTAAGCACAATTCTGTGGGAATTTTTGAAAGGCTTCGATGTATTCTGCTAAATTTCTTTACTTATGGACGTGTGTCAATAGTATTTATTCCCAGTAATAACTGGTAAACTTCACTTGCAATACCCCTCCTGACCACATGGTGTGCTATTTTTAGAATAGGTCCTGAAAAGATGATAAAGAGAGAATAGAACAGGAAGCAGACAGCTCCGTTCTGTGTGTAGAGGCTGAAAGAGGCATTGCAACTTGGATCACATTCAAATAATTTGGATCAGATCTGTATCATCACCACACAGAGAACGGAGCTGTGTACTTCCTGTTCCAATCTTTATTTGTCAGTTGCTGAGAACGGTTAATCTGGAGGGTTGCTGGGTATCGGCCCCCAATAATCTAACACAAAGTCCTATTTTATGTATATTTTATAATATTTTTAACCCTTTCCAAAGAAGTATATCTTATTCAGATCATATATAAAGTTCTAAATCAATATTTTACACAAATGTCCTAAGAATTTCAGTGGACGCAGTGTAATGCTTCTTTTATCCTCTGGTGGCGCTAGAGTGGCATTTGACATTTAGTTAAAGGGTTCCCTCTAATTAAAGGGCTTATCCTAAGGGAACCTCCCCTTCATAGTCCAGCACTTGTTGTATCTTTCTAATCTACCTCTCATTCATTTGCTTTCCCGCATTTTTGGGGGTTGGAAGGTGTGTTGAAGTATTAGGCCGTAGCTAACGTTGCGCTATGGGTTATTCCAATAGTCACCCTACAAATGCGCTCTCTGTGCATCTGCCATTGTTTTCTGTCTGGTGTATATGGCGCCATGATCCAGCACATGTATCCCGCGATTAATGTACATGTATGATCCTGTGACGTGTACAACACATTGAGACTGTATATTTTGACATCCGAGTTGTACTTTTTAATATACTGGCATTGTATTATGAAGGTGAGTCGATGTGATATCTATGGAGCTACAACTAATAAAATGTTAATTCATACTTGTGTCTATATATCTTATCAACAACCACTGGGTAATTCCAGGATTTATTCTGTGGATCACCTTCCTCCTTAGGATAGGTCATAAGTATCAGATTAAGGGCACATTCACATGGCCGTCTGCGGGGATGTACATGCGGCCGCATGTACGTCCCCATAGACGGCAATAGCGGCGCCGGTGTGTGGCACCGATCCGGCCCGCACACCGCAAAAAGATAGAGCATGCTCTATCTTTTGGCGTGTGTGCGGCCGTGCGCCGCTATTCTCCATGGAGGGAGGAGGGGGCACCTCCTCTCCAGCACACGGCGGTATGGACCCTAACGTGAATGCCAACATTACTCCTTCCTCAATCGGGAATGTAGACTGGAGGACACGGGAAGCCAAAGCTGGTCAGGTAAGTCTAACCCCTTTCTCAGAGGGGGTGTTCTAATGTATAGTACCATTCTTATCGAGAATCTATGTCCGGTGGTGCAGCCCTACCCAACAAAGTCAAATTATGAAGAGTAAAATACTAAAGATACTGCTAAATTTTGGGTGAACCCATTGGATAATGTTTTTGGAGTAGATAGGCGTAAAGTCAGAATAATTTTCTACGTCAATGAACCCTTTAGGAAGTTGCGATAGAAGATTCAAATTTAGCAGTTGTACTTGAGACTAGTTCAAGAGGAGATCGAAATACAGGCAGTCCCCGGGTTACATACAAGATAGGTTCTGTAGGTTTGTTCTTAAAGTGAGTTTGTATGTAAGTCGGAACCGTATACTTTATCATGGGAACCCCAGTCAAAATTTTTTTGGTCTCTGTGACAATTGGATTTTAAAAATCCTGGATTGTCATAAGAACCAGGATTAATAATAAAGCTTCATTACAGACGCCTGTGATAGCTGTTACAGCTGTTCATTGTAGCCTAGGGCTAAAGTACAGAAAATTACCAACTTCCAGAGGTCCGTTTGTAACTAGGGGTCGTATGTAAGTCAGGTGTTCTTAAGTAGGGGACCACCTGTACTCTTCTAGCACATCGAAGATCCCATAGGATTCTATGCATGTTATCTATTCTGTCTTCTAAAAAGTTGGACCTCAAATGCAGCTTTGATCTCTTGATTCCTAAGACTGTAGATTATGGGATTGAACAAGGGTGTGATCACAGTATATAAAAGAGACAATATTTTTTTGAGGTTCAATGAGGAAATGCTGGTGGGTACAACATACACAGCAAATAATGTCCCATAATACATGGATACTACCGTTAGATGTGAACTACAGGTTGAGAAAGCCTTTTGCCTCCCAGAGGTGGACGAAATCCGTACAATACTCCAGAAGATAGAGCTGTAACTCCAGATTATGAACAGAAATGGAAGCAGCACTATGGGGACAGAGGACACATATATTTCAATTTTTACGAAAGATGTTTCCGAACAGGAAAGGTCCAGAAGAGGAGCAACGTCACAGAAGAAATGGTCGATCACATTGGGTCCACAGAATCGGAGCCTACATATAAGAAGGAGTGAAGTCATCGTCACCACTAAGCCTAGGATCCATGACGAAGCCACCAGACAAACTTGAAGGCTCAAATTCATAATTGCTGTGTATCGTAAAGGATTACATATGGCCAAGTATCGGTCATAGGACATCACCGTAAGAAGAAACGACTCTGTTGTAGCTGAGAAACCAAAAACATGATATTGGGCAATGCAGCCCACCACGGACAACGTACTACCTTCTTTTATTATGACCTCCAGCATGTTTGGCAAGACATCGGAGGTGAACATGGTGTCACAGAAGGACAGGTGACTGAGGAAAAAGTACATGGGAGAGTTGAGAATGCTACTGGATAGAAACAAAGTGATGATCAATAGGTTACCCCCCAATGTTACAACATAAACCAGGAGGAGCAAAGTGAATAGGAGAAACCGAAAACTATGAAGATTTCTGAACCCCAACAGGAAGAAGTCTACAATGACTGTCTGGTTGCTTGTAGACATGGCCACAGCTCTTGCAGAAAAAAAAAGGCCATTAGTAAATATAAGATTATAACATGATATAATACCATTGTTTAACTGTCTTACAAAGACCCAGGGTTGTCATGGGAACTGTTTGATTATGTCACTCCCATGTGCCGCAAGATTTTGACCATCGGCATCATAGCTAGGATTAACACCTGCGATTGATGCTAGTACCGATCACAGGTGTAAGTGGTGGCTGTTTGCTGCAGCCCTCTCCATGCATACTTAGTAGCTCCATGCCATACTAGTACGGTGCAGATCGTTAAGAGGTTAAACCTAAAATTTTGTTTAAAAGTCAAAATTCAGATAAAATAAGAAAATAACAATCCTATATTTTTGAAAATGTGCAAAAAAAACCCTGAAAATCGTGGCTGGTCCTGAACACGCAAATCACCCTCAACCAGTTCATATTCAAAACTTCCAGCAATCAATGATTGACATTTTAAAGTTAATTTCCAACTTTTTGTGCATTTCACTTTTAATGTTTCGAACCCCAAGTGTTATTATTGGGGACCCTATCCACTTCCTTAAACCCTTTCCACTTCCTGCTATAAATGAACTACTTTTAGGACAGAATTGTGCCCTTTCATCAGTGGGATCATTATGATTTGTCTTGAATCGTCACCCAACAGCAATTGTTAAAATGTAAAAAATTTTGATGCCCAACTTTAGAATTCTTGTGATGTTGGTATCGGATGCCTCCAATCATCTCTGATGACAATTGTTAGGGACTGTGTGGGTATGACAATGGCGGCGGGGTGCTGCAGATTTTTTAGAAATACAGAGACAGTATTACTGTATATATACTGTCATAAAAAGAAATCATTTAAGTAAAAAATGTACTTTATATACGGTACTATATGAGCAGTAGATACAAAATAGATAAAATATTTGCAATGTAATAAAATATTCAGAAAAAAACATACCAAAAAAAATTTTTGGATGTGCTGATCCGTCTTCGCACTCCTAACGGTGATATGCGATAACGACTTTAATAAAGTTTATATGTTTTTGAAAACGAAACAAAAATATTATACATTTAGCACTGTAGAAAAGTTCTAATGAAAACCATAAAATGGGCTGAAATATCATCATGGAATACATCACATGGCCATAAAATTGTATTTTAAAAAATTATATCCTTTGGAACGGACATCAAAATGGGCAAATGCTGCATACGTAAAGGCTAAAAATTAGAGAATTTCAAAAAAAAAACATTGGCTGAGAATTTTCTATTTTAAGTTTTTTGATTTGTAGAATAATTTTGTACTTCTGCATTAAAGGATTAGAAATGGTAACTTATTTAACTAATAATTTTAACATCTTAATTTATCTTTCGTTGGACATTTCTCTGGTACAGGTCTTGATAATATAATTAAAGCTCCATAACTCATATATAAATTTTGTAATGTCATGGATCCTAACAGAGCAGATTTTTTTTACTGTTTTGCATATGTACTGTACTGGGTGAAACCCAAATGCCTGATATCCTATTCCATCTGCTGTTGGGGAAAGACAGGAGAACCTATTAGAATTGGTCAATGTGGTCAACACCCATTTGACATAAATGGCCAAATTTACTGTGTTAGCTGTGAAGTTCTAGTCTTTGGGGGTCATTTACTAAGGGCCCGATTTGCGGTTTCCCGACGTGTTACCCGAATATTTCCGATTTGCGCCGATTTCCCATGAATTGCACCGGGATTTTGGCGCACGCGATCGGATTGTGGCGCATCGGCGCTGGCATGCACGCGACGGAAATCAGGGGGCGTGACCGAACGAAAACCCGACGGATTCGGAAAAACCGCCGCATTTAAAAAGCAAAAATGTGTCGCGAAGCTTGCACTTACCTTCACTCAGCCCGGCTCAAGTGCGTTCCGGGGAACTTCAGCGCAGTCGGACGTCAGAGGAACTGCCTTAATAAATCCCGGCCGGACCCGAATCCAGCGCAGAGAACGCGCCGCTGGATCGCAAATGGACCGGGTAAGTAAATCTGCCCCTTTGTGTTTGCTCAATTTAATCCAGGTCCTGTTTCCAGGCTTTTGACTACAAGATCATGAATATCATGCAATAACATTTCAACCATCTTCGTACCCTTTGGTGCCCTCACCGTAGCCCTGGAGCAGCCACCCCGTTTGGACAAGTCCGGCAACTCGGACTGTATATGGTATGTAGGCAATTTAAAGCCTTAAAAATCTCAAATTTGATATATCTGTGTATATCTAGATTTTTGGTATTTGAATTATGTTATATCATGTTATAGATAGCAGGACTTGACGTCCAGACGTGGCCCATTGTAGTGAAAGTATAAAAGGTAGAGCTTTGTAGTTTGACATAATTCACCATTGGGCTGTAAATACACATGGCTTGTACAGCGAGAGCGTTATAAATGATCCCATATTAGACATTAGGGAATTGTAGTATCCCAGGGTGTTACCACCAGGGTCTCCAATGTCATTATTAGGGTAAAACAACAAAAACACAGGCATATAATTCGGTATCAATGTAACAAATCTAGGATTTCATTTTACTAAGATAGATGAGTCAATGCTGATAAAGAACACTTTGGGGGCAGATCCCGGTGTAGATTCTTACTAGGACCTGCAGTGATCAACCGTGATCTGTTGTAGAACCTAACTAGATGTGTTCAAAATCCTTATAGTACCACCACAGAAACAAAAATTCTAATCAACCATGATCTGTTGGAGAACCTAACGAGACAGGTTCAAAATCCCTACAGTACCACCAGAGAAAAAAAATTGTATTGTGCTAGGTGTTCTAAAGTACAGTCAGTGTTGTAGAACCAGAATATAGGAAATTTCCTCCATTAATACAGAATGTAATCATACTTGAGAATGCCTATGCTAAATGCTCAATGATCATTAAGGAACAAGGACTGTCTAAAAGTGACTAAATAAAACTGCCAAGGTGACACAAAATGAGGCTTAATCCATTGATTGAAATTCCAAGCTCAATTTGCCTGGCTTGTGAAGGTCAATGGTTCCCCTTCTCAATATAGAGGTATGTTGTCAGGCTTGTCCCCTACATCAACTATTAAGAAATATATTGAGCCCTTTAAGGTGAGACCTTCCATATTTATTAGTAACTCTCAGCTTCCATGAAGTCAAAGGTAGACCTAGGCAATGTAGGATATTTTGTTGTCCTTCAGGAGAACTTTTTTGATGGTTGACCAGGCTCTTCCCTTTTGGATTCATAGTCACCGCTCATTGGTTTGCCTTGATAAATAGAGCTGTGAAAAAAAAACCAAGAAACTGAGGAGTGTAGAAGACAATCGTGAACAACCACCTTTAGCTGACATACAATAAAAACCACCTTAAATTAAGCATAATTACCATGTTTTTTGAAAAGACTACCACGCCTCACCAAGACCACCACTTTTCAATGCCATTTTGGGAGAACATTACGTAAAATTGCCGTAACCAATATCATGCAAATATTTGGTAACTCCTTAGCATTTTATGAGTCTTCTTACTCACTTTCGAGGTAGGTGGACCAAACAGTGAATGCAAAATAAGCTATAAAATGAACATTGGCAGAATTCATGGATACAAATTTACAAAAGGAAATATACATTCTGGTTACTCACCTGTGGCTTCTGCATGAAGTATTACGCCATCATAACTTTGGATATGGCAGCTTGAGTACACCTTACGTCCCTGAATTTTGTCAACGTGGCTCTCGACGAACAAGGTACTCCCCAGGGGTACAGGCCTGCCAATGGAAACAGTATCAGTATAAACTGAGTATTATGGAAAATAATGATTCTTTTGTATTAAAATGAGGGAAAGGGAAACAATAGTTATGTGGTTTCTAAACAGTGAGGTGGGTCAAATAAATGCGAATCCAATGATGGGTCTACCAAGCCTCCTCCCTGTATCACTGCTTATCTCCTATCCACAGTTTCACATTAAAGGGACTTGGTAAAAGGGATTAAACTCTGGACCGAACAGAGTTTAATCACCCATAGGAGCCAAGTGCAACAGAAGTGGACAATCACAATGAAGTGCTCCTAAGACCTTGCATTGAGCTGCTCCACAGTAACCACCAACTAGGTCAGTGATGGCGAACCTTTTAGAGACCGAGTGCCCAAACTACAACTATGACCCGCTTATTTATCCCAAAGTGCCAACATAGAAATCTAATTTGTGATTTATACTTCCTCCTCTGTCACAGTTTTCATTGATACCAGCCCCTGAGGACACCAATAAAGCAGAAAATAGTCCCAGGTTGAGCTGTCACTTTAAAATAGCTCTGTGCACAGCAAGTCCTGGGCTGTGTGGGACTGCAGGAAGATACCTGGAGTCATCTCTGGTGATGGCCTGAGTGCCCACAGAAAGAGCTCTGAGTGCCACCTCTGGCACCAGTGCCATAGGTTAGCCATCACTGAACTAGGTGATGACTACAGCCATCACTGACCTGGGAGACAGTAGAAGAACTTCAGCATGAGGGTCTGAAAGTTATACATCAACTTCTGTATCCTACCCTTGTCTAGTTTAGTCAGTCAAAATAGGGGTGCCAGAATAGGGTTACACAATGTTAGTTTACTACTAAGGCTCCTTGACAGTTTCTCGGCACACTTGACCACCTTCATCTATAGTACATCACACAAGCTAATCCATATAAAACATCAAATGAATGGGTCATTGTGTAGGATACATGCAAAAGTAATAGCTTATGGAAGTGATTTCAATTTCTGTGTCCAATCCCAACTCATTTTAGAAGTACCCAATACTGGGATGGGACAAGGTACATTTCCCAGGATTTTCTCCAAAAATTTAGGACAGTCCTGGTCAATTTGTTGGCATGTATGTCCGGTATGTAGCATGTTGACTAATGAAATATATTTTGCTGAGAATCAAAGAGATTAGGATATGTATCAGCCTTAGGACATATGTTTATCTCTGATCTACGACCTACTTGTGGTAGGTGATGTTGAGATTAGCTGTCATGACACTACCACAGGTGTATACGGCTCCCGCTCCAGCTGTACTGTCAATGATTGTGGCAATGCATCCTCCATGAGCATACCTGTAAGATATAACCATAGACAAGAAGAAAAGTCTAAGTGAGGAACCTCCTGTGCTGAAGATGATGGACTTGGGGGAGGCAGACGTCAAAGTAACTTACCCTGGAGGACCCTCTAGGTAGGGACCAGGTTGGAAAAGACAGACCATTCTCCTCTCATCCTTGTTATAAAACATGCAGTACTCAAATCCAAGACCATCACTGTCTAAATTTCTGAGGAACATCCGTTTGCCTATTCCTGTCTCAAGAGGATCACCTGCCAACAAATAGCAAGACTGAGCTTGGAGAACATCACAAAAGGTCATCAAAAGCAAAGACTCGCCCTTGCTGTAGACATTTTGTTGGCTGCAACTCTTTGGATTAGTATTGCTCAGGGATAATCAAAACAGGTCAATTTCTGCAGATCTTCACCTTCTAAGTGATGCGCAATAGTGTTGTGGGAAGGAATACGTGTCCAGCCACCGGTTTTGCTGAGTTCCATGAACTTGTTGTATAGATTCCTCAAGTTCTGGCTCCACGTTGTATTGGGTAGTCCAAAATCTCGTAGTTCTTCAGTAGGACAGTGGTGTCTTACCTGGACGAAAATAGGAATTCAATGTTCTATATACATGATTGTCATCTGATGATGATGTGAGTTTGTAAGAATAATGGCAATACTCACAGAATAGTAGCAAGAAGAGATGGTGGTTTCTTGATGCTGAATTCGATAAGTATACAGAGTCTTGGACTTGTGGAGTAATCTTCTGCATCCTCGCAACATAGCTAATACCATTCTAAGTAAAATATACATAAAATATACATCTTACTCATAGATCACATTCAATTTTGCTGGAAAGCAACGTCCAACCCATGAAAACCCTGAAAATCATGGCATGAAATAATTGCTTGGATGCTTGGTTCAGCTGACCTCTGCCTGTATTTGAAGGCTCCCTTATAGGTTGGACATTGATGTTGTTATGCTACCATGGTGGCGTGTTCAATCATCTTAGATGCTGTAGTTCCTATTAACCATAAGGTAAGAGAAGATAAACTGCTGAAAATAGAACTCCGATCCTGATAATAGACATGGTAACCTGGCTGTATATAATGGGGACCTTCTACAGGCTGATCCTGATAATAGACATGGGAACCTGGCTGTATATAATGGGGACCTTCTACAGGCTGATCCTGATAATAGACATGGGAACCTGGCTGTATATAATGGGGACCTTCTACAGGCTGATCCTGATAATTGACATGGGAACCTGGCTGTATATAATGGGGACCTTTGACAGTTATCAAGTTATCTTCATCAATATATATCCATCACAAAAAAACATATGGTGGAGTATATTTTCTTTTTATTTCACTCCTCCCAGAAACCAAACTGAATTAGATAAGCAACTTATATGTATCCCAAATTATGTCAATCAGAACTGCAGATCATTCCAAAAAAAATAAGCCCTGATATTGCCGCATCTGCACAAAATTGAAAAATTAAGCTATAGAACCCGTGATCAGCTATATGATGCATAAACCTACTGTACCTCTGTGTGCTTCTCTAGAGGTGTTTTATGGGAAAATATTGTGACATGTCCCATTAAGAGGCATTGCTTCTAGGTTAGGGTACAGTTTCGAGTAGAGGCATCATATAGCGGCACAGCCCTGTGTACCCTGTACAAGAATTCTATATAGAAATGACTAACATCTAATAGTCTCTCACCTGCTCCTGGCTCTTGGCCTCTGCAGTGAATGGAGGAGGTTCTCCTGGTCTGATCCAGCTTATAGTAAGAAATCTCTCCACATGCTGACAATGAATGACAGGGAGGATGATGATGTCCGGCTGAAGATTTACCGAGATTACGATTATGTGAATGTCACAGTCATGTCCTCCTTCTCATCAAGGTGTAAGAGCGTCCCATTGATAGTCTCACCAAAGACCCCCTTACACCGTAACACTAATCCCTACTATAATCTTCTAAAATACTAAGCATTTCTTCTAATATACAGGCAGTCCCCGGGTTACATACAAGATAGGGTCTGTAGGTTTGTTCTTAAGCTGAATTTGTATGTAAGTCGGAACTGTATAATTTATCATTGTAATCCCAGCCAAATATTTTTTGGTCTCTGTGACAATTGGATTTTAAAAATGTTGGGTTGTCATAAGAACCAGGAATAACAATAAATCTTCATTACAGACGCCTGTGATAACTGTTACAGCTGATTATTGTAGCCTTGGACTAAAGTACAGTAACCTACCGACATCCAGAGATCTGTATGTAACTAGGGGTCGTCTGTAAGTCAGGAGTTCTTAAGTAGGGGACCGAATGTACAGTAAATATAATTCACCTTGCAGCATGTAAATATCAGAGCTACAAATGTAAACTCCTAATTTATATCTAAAAAAAAAACATTTTATGAAAATTCCTGTCGTTCAAACAATACAAGAAAATGTATCTTATCTGCTGTACAAACCGATTTAAAACTAAAATCTAAGATGTACTCTGGGCAAGACATTGGGACTGAGATGTCAGCTTTTACAAAAATGATAGATAAAGATATAAGGAAAATCCATAATTCAAATAATAAAAGCAATTTAAGCAAGATGGAAACTAAAATTAGGAAATATTTACAAAAACACTCAAAAATGACCATTTCGTCCAGCAGACAAGGGGGGATTGTGATAATGGATACTATAAAATATGATAGATCAGTGTATGAGAAACTAAAGGAAACCTACCACCACGGGTCTACCTATAAAGGTAGATCAGGTGGTAGGTGGATCTATAGGACGTGAGGATAGACCTTTTAAGAGCTAATCTTCAAGTCCCTGCAATCTTTTTATGACTTTTATTTCCCAAATATGCTAATTTTCTAAAGAGGCTACTGGGGCGGGGAGTAGCCGGAGCTGAGGCTACACGATGCGGGTACTCCACGCCCCAGTAGCCTCTTTGATCCTCCCACCCTGACTTCTTTGGCGCACAGCTATAAGGAGCTGCGCACCCTCGTCCGCGAAGCCGCAGTTGCGCGGTCATTGCTCTGAAGCCAGAGCTACTATACATGCGCAGAACTCCGGCTGCGTGCCGAATATATCCGGTAGGATGATCAAAGAGGCTACTGGGGCCTGGAGTAGCCGTGTCGTGTAGCCTCAGCTCCGGCTACTCCACGCCCCAGTAGCCTCTTTAGAAAATTAGCATATTAGGGAAATAAAAGTTATTAAAAGATACAGGGCACGTGAGGATAAGCCCTTGAAAGGGCTATCCTCACATACAATAGGGGCGCCTACTAGATCCATGGTGGTAGGTTTCCTTCAAGGGTGATCCCACCTCCCAGTTTGAGTCAGAATTGGAAGCTTTACTCCTTTTAATGTCCCCACCTCGAATTGGTGGGGACACTTTCTCTATTGCCTTGCTTATGGTATGTGCAATATTAACCCTTATTGTGCTTTAAGAAGGTGCTAGTAGGTTAAAATATAGTACAGGCAGTCCCCAGGTTACATACAAGATAAGATCCATAGGTTTGTTCGTAATGATTTTGTATGTAAGTCGAAACTGTATATTTTATAATGGCAACCCCAGACAACATTTTTTTTTCACGCAGTGATTTTCTAAATTTTTTGCTGTAATGGGACCAAGGATGATTAATAAAGCTTCATTACAGACACCTGACAGCTGATCATTGCAGTCTGGGACTATAGTAACATCCAGAGAGCTTCACAGAGGTCACAGTTGGGAGAGGGGTCTGTCTGTAACTAGGGGTCATCTGTACGTTGAGTGTCCTTAAGTAGGGGACCGCCTGTATAGTGAATGGACTTGTTTTTTTCTATGTTAGGTCATTAATCTGCCTGGGGATGACTAAGTTTGTTTCTGTGTTTCACATGATCCCCTAATGTACATTTGTATTTGTTTTAGTTTTTAATCCCAGTATGTTTATGTGTTTGTATCCTACCTACCTTGGTGATGTTTGTGATAGCTTGCCAGGAAGGGTGTTTTCTTCTTAGGTTACTGCCCCCGTTCTTCCTCATTAATGCAGGTGGTTTTAAATCGCTTCAACAGAATTTGTGTTATCAGATCACGACTAAGACGTGCTGCCTCGAAACGCGTTGATCACTCGCACACGAGTTGTATTATTCCTGAGACGTAAATAAGAAAACGTAATTTTATCTATCCTGGTGGCTTCTTGTGAGGGACGAGTTTCGCTCACCTTTGCTCTGTTTGGATTCTATGGTTTGGATATCACTACCTGCACCGAGGCTGAGAGCAGGGAAACAGAATTGCTTTCATTTGGGTGAGCTGGGCTTTCACCTATGGGTGTTTTTTCTTTACTTACTATAATACTGTTCCTATGTACAGGAATATACTATTACTACTACTACTACTATGCCATATAACACCGCCAGACAGTCCCCCCAGTATATAGCCAATCAGTCCCCTGTATATAGCCAGCCAGTGCCCCCCAGTATACAGCCAGCTAGCCCCCTAGTATACAGCTAGCCAGTCCCCCCAGTATACAGCCAGCCCCTGTAAATAGCAGTCAGCCCCCTCAATATATAGCCAGCCAGCCCCCCAGTATATAACCAGCCAGCCCCCTAGTATATAGCCAGTCATCCCCCCAGTATATAACCAGCCAGCCCCCAGTATACAGCAAGCCAGTCCCCCCAGTATACAGCTAGCCAGCCCCTGTATATAGCAGCCAGCCCCCCCCCAGTATATAATCAGCCAGCCCCCCAGTATATAGTCAGCCAGCTCCCCCAATATATAGCCGGCCAGTCCAACCAGCCCCCCCCTGTATACAGCCAGCCTGCCCCCTGTATACAGCCAGCCAGCCCCTCCACAATATATAGCCAGCCAGCCTGCACCCCCAGTATACAGCCAGCCAGCCCCCCAACTAGTATAAAGCCAGCCAGTCCCCCCAGTACACAGGAGGAACTTCGGAAAGGTGAGTACACATTTTTTTATTTTTCCACCAGCCCCACAAGTTCCAGACTGGCCCCTGACTAGTTGGCCCACCGGGGGAATCCTATGGCCAGTACGCCCCTGGTCACAGGGATTCCCCTAGTAGCCAGTAGTCAGAGTGATCCCCCAGTATGCAGTAGCCACAGGGGCCATGCTACTAGTATCCACTAGCCATAGAGATGCCCCACAGTACCCATCAGTCACAGTGATGCCCCTAGTAGCCAGCACTAACATGCCTCCAGTAGCTAGTAGTCACAGTGATGCCCCACAATAGACAGCAGTCACAGTAATTCCTTGTTTCTCTCTGTGCCTTCTCTCTGCGCCTTCTCTCTGCTCTTGTAGAGCCTTCCAGTAGAGGGCATCACCCACCACACACATTCCAACACTTGGTCTCCTCTTCCTTCCTCCACCCTCTCCATTTGTTAAGAGTTTCTGATGGGATACACATGGCCTCCTCCCAAATATTTCATGGATGTCATGTTTACACCGTAATATAAATATACAATTTTCTTCACGATGAACCTACAGGCTACAGATTTCTACAGACTTCACCCACCGCAAGAAGAAGGCAGAGGACCTTATCGGGTAACAAGAGGAATCTAACGCATTCACTGTAGTTTCTATGTGATTGATACTAAAGCCAATGAATTATACTCCCCACCTGTGCCTCTAATGTACTAACATTGAAGGGGGGGGAGAAATATTATTAACCATTTATTGACTGAGGGATCAGTTGTTCATGTGAGACATCAACTTTTTATGTTTCTGTGTTTCCTGTAGCTTGTGTTCTGTATGACAAGTCATTTTCAGCAGAATTTTCAGCATGGGGTACGTACAACTTTTTGGTATGTGTGTGAGAGGGGGGAGGTTGGGGTTTTGATGCCACAAAATAACAATCCCTCCATGGATTTCCAGTACAGTATGTTATTTAGCCTCACAGTATCGAAAAGCATCTAAACAAGTTTTAAACAAGGGGATGGAGAGATTTATCAGAGCAGATATTTTCTAGTAGCGCATGGCAACCAATCATAGCTCAGCTTTCACTTTCCCAAAGCTGTTTATAACATAAAAGCCAAGCTCTGATTGGTTGCTGTGGGCAACTAGTACTAATGTCGGCCATTTTGTTTAAAATATGATTTTACTTCTGCAGGCTATACCTATATTTTCTGCTGTCTCCGAGCTGGGGGTTGGAGACTAGCTGCTATGTTGTCTCCCTCCCTTAGGAACATCAATGGGATAATCTAGGACATTATAGACATCTACTGACCAGTACTGATTTGATTAAATCTCATATAAGAGAAAATGTACATCTTAGGTCCAGTATATATATATATGTACTTAGTCTGTTCTGGGTATACGAATGCATTTATAGGTCGGTATAGTTACTGTCTGTGCCTACGTCTCTCCTTTTGCACTCAGATCTTGCTCACTCCTACCCCTTCCCTCTCCATTGACATTTATGGCAATGCTTTGTTGTTTAGTCTGGTTCCAGCAAGATGGGTTCCACAGAGAGTTAGACACGGTAAGGGTGCATTCACATTAACATGAACTCACCTGGCTGTATCTGGGAGAGCACTTGGGAGAGCACTTCGGCGAGCACCTGGAAGAGCGCTGCTCACCTTTCCCCTCTCCGTAGGAAATAGCATGACGCAGGCCGTAGACACGGGGAAAGATAGAGCACCAGGTACGGTGCCACATGTGTGTGGCATCATGCTGCTGGGTCGCCATAGCCATCTACGGGGACGTATATATACGCTGTGAACTTGTGAGGCCTAAGGGAGAAGCAAAATATGTGGAAAAATGAGGATCCTTCTTTCTTAAGGTCTTTTACAAATGTTCACAAACAACACATCACTACTGAGGATAGTAACGTGCTGTAGGTGTAGAGGTAACCACTTAGGCCCGTAATAGGGTGCAAGAGACACCTATAATTAAACAGCTGTTGTAGTATGGCCATGACTGGGGGCGGTACACAGGTTAGTCCTGTTCCTTGATATAAACAAAGTTCCCTTTGTCCCGTAGGACCTGGATGATAATACAGCTGATGCTCTTACATATGATGCGGAGCTCAGCTCTAACAGGGGATCCGTCATTCTGCAGTGAGTACAAAATACAAAATCTTTTCGAAAGTGTTCGCAATGACGGTTGATATGTATATGCAAAGCTATATGTATCCATGGTTACAGACTACAAACAAACCTTGTGTGTAGCTCTATCCTGTAGTGACGTGTCACTTCCTAACATCCACTTACTTTTCTACTGTCCCTAGTTTGAAAAGGGTCAAAGGTGAAAACCAATACACAAACAAAGGGTAAGACTACACGCAGAATTTGTTTGTAGTCTGTAACCATGGGAACACATAGGTATGCTCTGGATCTATGGGCAAAAAAACTACAATTAAAATGTTTTACTATAATTTAAGACAAAAACTTGGGATCATACTACAATACTACAATGAAATCTCATCTGATTTCATCTCAATTGAAAGATGTAGATATAACTGGCCTGTGATGTGGAAGCATTCATACAACTACCATAACTGTGTCAGGCTTCTGGGGTAGTCAACCCCCCGGACCAACGTGGACGATGACACAAGCTGACACCTGGAACCGGAAGCTAAGTGGCACCTGGTCTTCACCAGAGCCCACCACAAAGCAGGATGGTCTTGCTGCGGCGTGGTACCACCAGGTTGTTTCACAGGCGCGACTTATCCGTGTTGGAAGCCAAGGTCGAGGTACAGAATTAGAAGGCAACTCGTAGTCGGGGACAGTTGGCAATGGATCGAGGTCAGGGATGGAGCAGGAGGTCAGAGGTGGCCGCAGAGGAGCGAAGTCAAGAACAGGTCCGGGGTCACA
This sequence comes from Engystomops pustulosus, assembly GCA_019512145.1. NCBI lineage: Eukaryota > Metazoa > Chordata > Amphibia > Anura > Leptodactylidae > Engystomops > Engystomops pustulosus. The sequence goes on along the minus strand of CM033647.1, from coordinate 11,321,791 downwards.
ACAGGAAATCAAAATACAAGCACGAGGCACAGGGAACAGCTTTCTCATCAGCAGAAGCATGAAGATCCGGCAGGGAATGCCAGGAGAAGCTAGCCTTTATGGGAATCCGGGAAGTGGCCAGCGCCAATCAGCGATGCACTGGTCCTTTAAATCTGCGAGTGCCGGCATGCGTGCGACCAGCCAAGATGGGAGCAGGAACACAGAGGTAAGTGAGGTGGGGGAGCAGGAAGGGCCGGTGCCACAGAGAGGAGCACGAGTGCGCCTGTCATCCGAGATGGGGATTGCAGGGGCATCCATGACAAACTGCTTGAGATAGACACCACTAATCTCAAAATGATCACCTTAGCTAAAGATGAGAATAGGACAACCCCTTTTAAGGCACCCCCCGTTAGAGATCCACAACCACCATCGTGATAAACCAATGACTTACAATGGGCCTATCAGAATGGTGAAACGTGAAAAGAGCCTCAATTTACTCAGTAAAGTATATGTCTCCTTATATTTATTGTAGAAGACACATCGGTTTCATCCAAGAAAGAGAAGATCCTAAACTTATTGTCCTGTTGGGAAGATGAGAAAGAAAAGAAGATGGATGATCATAGTGAGAAGCGGGAACACGTTTTCAAATATAAGAGCTGTAAGGAGATCCGAGCAGCCTTCAATGATGTCAAAGGTAAAAATTCATCATACAAATCCCCATAAATCGGAATCACAATAAGTTTTAGTTTTACTACATTTTGTGTGTAGAAGAGACCCAACTTTCCCTTTCCCTTGGCCACAACATAGTAGTCCCAGGACCTCTCTATTTGAGAGACTCGAAGGCTGCAATGCCTTCTTCTAATGTAGGTGCATGATGAACATAAAATAACATATTGATATCGTTTTCATCTCACAGATGGAATCTATACTTTGACCACAAAAAATGGGATGACCTACCAGACCTTCTGTGACATGACGACGAATGGTGGAGGTTGGACTTTAGTGGCAAGCATTCATGAGAACAATATACATGGCAAATGTACCTTGGGAGATCGCTGGTCAAGTCAACATGGAAATGATGCAAACAACCCTAAGGGTGAGGGGAACTGGGATAATTATGCTACTTTTGGGACCCCGGAAGGAGCCACAAGCGATGATTACAAGGTATGATAGCAAAGTAGAAGCTGTGATTCCTCTCAAGACCACTCAGGTCACAAAGAGTATGATTCTAGGGACTGTACCGAACGTGTGATGGTTTGAAACTGCGTTTCTTATTAAAAGTTTCATGGACTAAAGAAAAAGTTTCGGCCCCATGAACAGCAGAAGGCACTTATGGAGAGGTTAAGAACATAAACATTGTGCCAGATTAGTCAAGAAGATTCCACTTGACATGCATGGAAACAAGATTGGCAGCTTTGGAGTTCGAAAGCTGATGGTTTGGAGGCCCCACGTTTGGTGAGAGGCTCTTACTAAAGATCATCATGGTGAAAGGTTTATGAATTACTAAGTTCATTTTGAAACATAAATCAAGGGTTATCATGGTGCAAGTGTCATGGAACAAAGATCATCTAGTTGTAAGAATCATAGATCAAAGATCATCATGATGTAAGGCTTACAGAACAAGGATCATGATGGTATAAGTATCATGGATCAAAGGTCAACCTAAAGTAAGGCTCATGATCATCATGATGTAAGGATCATAGATAAAGGATCACCATGATGTAAGATTTATGAATCAAAGATTATCATGATGTAAGGCTCATGTATCAAGGATTATCATGATGTAAGGCTCATGTATGAAGGATTATCATGATGTAAGGCTCAGGTATCAAGGATTATCATGATGTAAGGCTCA
>CM033647.1:11184572-11319827 GCA_019512145.1 Engystomops pustulosus | reverse complement strand
TCAAGGATTATCATGATGTAAGGCTCATGTATCAAGGATTATCATGACGTAAGGCTCATGTATCAAGGATTATCATGACGTAAGGCTCATGAATCAAGGATTATCATGACGTAAGGCTCATGTATCAAGGATTATCATGATGTAAGGCTCATGAATCAAGGATTATCATGATGTAAGGCTCATGAATCAAGGATTATCATGATGTAAGGCTCATAAATCAAGGATTATCATGATGTAAGGCTCAGGTATCAAGGATTATCATGATGTAAGGCTCATGAATCAAGGATTATCATGACGTAAGGCTCATGAATCAAGGATTATCATGACGTAAGGCTCATGAATCAAGGATTATCATGACGTAAGGCTCATAGATATCATCGTGATGTCACCTTTATTGATCAAGAGTCATCATATAATGTCCTATGTATAGTTCTGTGTACATTCTGAACCTAGGTTCATCCTGAAGTAAGGATCATTAAACAAGGGTTGTCATAATGTAAGGCTCATAGATTAAGTATCATCATGGTGTCAGGCTATGGTCATGATGTCACATTCTTGTATCAAGGGTCATTATGTAAAGTTTTGTATATAGTTCGGTATACATTATGGATCGAGCTTCATCCTGATGTAGGGAACACAAGCGTCTTTGTAACGTACAGATCATGGATAAAAGATCATCATAATGAATGGCTCATGGATCAAATATCATCATGATTTGAGGTTCTTGGGTCATCAAGTAAATTGTTAGATTTTCTGTTTCCATTTCCCTTCTGTTAACACAACATCCCCATTGATTCCGCAGAATCCTGGATACTATGACATCTTCACAAAAGATGTAAGTGTCTGGCATGTGCCTAATGATAGTCCACTAGAGTTATGGAAGAACTCGTCATTACAGAGATATCGGACAGATACCGGATTCTTAGAACATGAAGGTGGAAACCTCTTCTACTTATACAAGGTAATGTGTGGCCAATCAGCTTGGTCCTTTCCATTCATCATTACATAATAAGATAATTACATATTATATTCACATTACTTGTGAATATAGAAGGTTTCAGCAAGACATAATGGGGCACATTTACTTACCCGGTCCAGTCGCGATCCAGCGGCGCGTTCTCTGCTCTGGATTCGGGTCCGGCTGGGATTTATGAATGTAGTTCTTCCGCCGTCCACCAGGTGGCGCTGCTGCGCTGAAAATCATCTCATCGCGCCGGAATGCACCACCTCGGACCAAGTGAAGGTAAGCGCTCCCCAAGCGACACTTTTTCGGTTTTTAAATGCGGCGGTTTTTCCGAATACGTCGGGTTTTCGTTCGGCCACGCCCCCCGATTTCCGTCGCGCGCATGCCGGCGCCGATGCGCCACAATCCGATCGCGTGCGCCACAATCCCGGGGCAATTCAGGTACAATCGGCGCAAATCGGAAATATTCGGGTAACACGTCGGGAAAACGCGAATCGGGCCTTTAGTAAATGACCCCCAATGAGATAAAAATGCATAAAGATAAAAACAAGACATGTGGACAATGGGGGTCATTTACTAAGGGCCCGATTCGCGTTTTCCCGGGGTGTTACCCGAATAACTCCGATTTGCGCCGATTTTCCCTGTATTTCCCTGGGATTTTGGCGCACGCAATCGGATTTTAGCGCATCGGCGCTGGCATGCATGCGATAGAAATCGGGGGGCGTGGCCGAACGAAAACCCGATGGATTCGGAAATAAATGTCAGAAAAAAAAAAAATGTGTTGCGAAGCTTGCACTTACCTTCAAGAGGTATAGGCCTTTTTAGGGTTTTCTTGGATTTGTTGCCCTTGTAACACTATGTTTACTTATGTTATTACATAGAAATACCCGGTAACTTCTAAAGCAGGAACATGTTTAGCACATAATGGACCAGCTATTCCTATAGTGTATGACTACGGATATGCAGATAAAACTTCCAGGTTTTACTCACCCAATGGAAGAGGTAGGTTTGCAGTGCTTTTCTCTAAGTCCTTTCATATTGTAGATATACAAAGAGATGGAGTTTAAAACGAACAAAGCTGCAGCCTGTGTGTGCCTGAGTCTCCTCACGTATGCTCCCTCTCCTCCACACCATCCCCCTCCCTCTCCTTCCTTCTCAATGCAAATGACAGGAAGTGGAGAGGGTGCTAGATGAGTGTGGAGAGGAGACTTGCACAGGCACACACTGGCTGCAGCTGCCCCTCCACTGGGACTCAGTACATGCTTCTGGCAGGGAGTCAGGTAATGTGAAATAAAGTTATATAAAGTACTAAAATGATTCAGAATGCTGACAAATGCATTTTTAATATGAGCATAGCAAAGACTATTGGAACCAACTAAAAATGACATTCCTGTGTTTAAAATGTGTTTTTATTCATGTGATCTAGCCTACCTAAAAACTACTACACTATAGTTTGTGCCTATTTTTCTTTTTTCTACTATATATCTATTTTTATGGACTGGTATAATATAATCAGCCTGCAGACCAGACACCTAAAATTACTCAAAGCTCTGGTGACTGAAAGGTCCAGCCCAGTCAGCAGCGTTGGCCAACAGAATGAGAGACGCAACGCTGTAAAGGTGATCCGGAGCAGGATTAGTTTACCTTATTTTTCTCACACACCTGCACAGGCCCCCATGGGGGTTTCTAAACTGACCACAAAACCTTTTTTAAAGATAGCCACATGAAAAAACTCTACTGCACCGTCATGTGCCAACCAGAAACCATGGCTTTATTGCCAGCAGTATTGCATGAGAGAATCGATCTGTTGATTTATGAAGGGCATGTTCTATTCTTGGGGTAGTTTTCGGTATAACGCAATGTGTAGATAATCACATCTTGCTTGTCAATCAGGACATCCGGTAAACTATGATCTTCTATGTCATAATGACAGGAGAATTTATTGCCGGCTTTATTCAATTCCGTGCGGTCAACTATGAGGGGGCCGCCCTACCGCTGTGCCCTGGAATGAAGGTGACCGGTTGCAATTCAGAACATGTATGTATCACACTTTTTCTTTCTTCTTTACATGGCGTTAACATTCCACAACGCATCCAACCAAGAAAGTTTTTTTTTTAAATTAAAACTTTTTGCTGTATTTTGTCCACTGCCCAGTCGGATGTCGTAACTAGAAATGAGTGGACTCGATGTACAAGTTGAGCCTCATGACCCGGACACATTGCCAGTCTGGCGGCCGAACAGGCAATCCGGCAAATGGACGCCCCTAGCAACTAGCCATTGCTATGATTGGCCAAGGGTTGGTGTTCAGCCACCAATACGGCAATATTTCTGGTTCCCAAACCCAAACATTGGGTCTGCTCATTTCTAATCATGACTTCTTAGTTGGCCTTGTTTATGTAACAAAAAAAAAGAGTCACTCCTATTGCATTTTTTATAATTTTTGGTGCATGCCCCCTGTAATAGGCCTTTGTTGTACTAGGCAAAAATTGTCTCAAAACTGGTAGGTATTGGTAGGGGGTCTAGCAATACAAACTCCATGTATTCTGGGGAAGGGGTTCCGATAGCCTCTAATCTTTGCTTCTTTGACTTTTATGGGATTTCTGGGATCTCCAAGTATGTAGCAGGCGGGATTCATACAAACTTCTTCCGAAAAAATTACTTAGTATTTACTGTGTTTCAGTGCAATCAGTTTTCATAAGACATATAATAGACTTGTCGTGGCGCGACTGGAAAAAGGCATCCCAAAAATACTGATGATGTAAAACACATTGGGGGTCATTTACTAAGGGCCCGATTCGCGTTTTCCCGACGTGTTACCCGAATATTTCCAATTTGCACCGATTTTCCCTGTATTGCCCCGGGATTTTGGCGCACGCGATCGGATTGTGGCGCATCGGCGCCGGCATGCACGCGCCGGAAATCGGGGGGCGTGGCCGAGCGAAAACCCGACGGATTCGGAAAAACCGCCGCATTTAAAACAATAAAAGTGTCGCTTGGGACACGCTTACCTCCACTTGGTCCGGCCCGGTGAACTTGAGTGCGTTCAGTTTCTTAGACCATCTATGGTACATTAACCCTAGATGGTCAGATCGCTCCTACCATATATTGCAATACTTCTGTATTGTAATATATGGCATTTTTGCAGGTCATTCATTACAATGAGCCACTGCTCATTGTAACGAATCTCCAGAAGCCATGTAGCCTCGCGTCAAAAGAAGACCCGAGGCTACCATGGCAACCGATCGCCGCCCCCCCCGATGACGTTCGGGGGCGCGGCGATCGTAAAAAAGATGGCGACGCCCGCGCGCCACCGTCTTTTAAACGCCGCCGGCGGCAATGACATTGTTAATAGCCGCGATCGGTGCAGGCACCGACCGCGGTTATTAGCGGTGGGGGTTTTCTGCAAAATGCAAAAACCCCCACCTTTGTATGAAGAGGACTCAGCCCGTGAGCCCTCTTCATACACTCCTTATACCTCTGCGCAGAGCGCAAATTGTGGCCTCAGTTTCCTGTTCTTAGCTGAGAACAGGAGTGGCACCCGGTGTGGTCTTCTGCTGCTGTAGCCTATCTGCCTCAAAGTTCGACGTACTGTGCGTTCAGAGATGCTCTTCTGCCTACCTTGGTTGTAACGGGTGGCGATTTGAGTCACTGTTGCCGTGAGTGTATGTATATACTGTATACACACAGGACTGACATCCCATAAAACGGTATCATAAAGTCTGAATTTGTTCATAGGAGGACGGGAGAGACTCTGGAGCAGTGGTTCTCCAACTTCTTATGTCATGGCCCTTTATTACAGTTCCTCATGATGTGGTGACCCCCCCAACCTGCACCCCATAGTCACAGTGCCTGACCCTTGTATTCACACCGCTGCCACCAATAGTAACAGTGCTTGCCCAAGTAGTCACAGCACCATCCTCTAGTAGTCACAGTGCCTGCCCCCAGTAGTCACAGCGCCTGCCCCCAGTAGTCACAGTGCCTTCCTCTAGTAGTCACAGTGCCTGCCTCCCGTAGTCACAGAACTTACCCCCAGTAGTCACAGCGCCTGCCCCCAGTAATCACAGCACCTGCCCCCAGTAGTCACAGCGCCTGCCCCCCGGAGTCACAGCTCCTGCCCCCTGTATTCACAGCGCCTGCCACCAATGGTAACAGTACTTGCCCCTAGTAGTCACAGCACCTGCCTCTAGTAGTCACAGTGCCTGCCCCCAGTAGTCACAACATCTTCCCCCAGTAGTCACAACGCCTTCCCTCAGTCGCCAGTAGTCACAGCTCCTGCCCTCGTTAATTACAGCGCCCAGTAGCCAGTAGTCACAGTGCCGACCTCCAGTAGTCACAGCGCCTGTCCCCAGTTGCCAGGAGTCACAGTGAAGCACCCAGTTGTCACAGCGCCTGCCCATTTTAATTACATCCCCTGCCCTCAATAGTTAGTAGTCACAGTGCCTGCCCCCAGTAGCCAGTTGTCACAGTAATGCACCCAGTAGTCACAGGGCCTGCCCCCAGTAGCCACTAGTCACAGGGATGCCTCCAATAGCCGCTAGTCAAAGGGATGCCCCCTGTAGCCAGTAGTCACAGTACTTGCCCCTACAGTGATGCCGCCAGGAGTCGCATTGATCCCCTAGTAGCCAGTAGTCACAGAAATTCCCCTAAAGGCCAGTAAGCACAGTGATGCCCGCAGTAGAGCCAGGTTATCTCTGGCCATAAACCTTTTCAGCCCCTGCCCCCACACAGGCAGACGCTATCACAAAGACCGCGCACTCGCACACGTGGGAGATGGGAGCCGACACGTGTCTGCCCTGCAGTGTCTTGGTTCCTAAGACCACCAGGAAACCCCCTGGTTGTGGCAGACGACTCACATACAACCATGCATTGTATTCTATCTCTCTAGATATACATGCAATAACAGATTGGAGAGAAGATCCGGAGAGCGCCGGCGCCATCTAGTGATCGCTTACATAACCGATATAGATACACGTTATTACACGCCACATACATGTTTGGTAGGATGATACATTCGGCTGTGTTATTATGGAAGGGCACTGCTGTATTTCTCATCTCTCCTTGTGAAAGCTTATATGGATGTATAATCCAGCACTGTAGCCTTTACAAGTCCTCACACTGCTGTGCCCTTAGCTCTCTGCACTACATTGCTCCACGACCTCTCCTCTGCTATGACTGCTCTGTGATTCAACCAATAGGCAGCTAAGACTTTTTACTGAAAACAGAAGCTATGGAGCAGCTAAGTGCAGAGAGCTAAGTGCACAGCAGTGTGAGGAGTTTTAAGAAACACTCTTTTTGGATAGGTTACCTGTATGTGAAGCCAGAGACGGTACCCAAAATCCAACGGGGAGAAAAGCTGTGTGTGAGCAGTGACTTGTACACTCATAGGAGGAAGAGGAACAGAAAGTCCCCCTCTGGTACGCAGCAGGTCATTCCTTGTCACTGTCAATATCTCTGCTTGCTGTCAGTAAACAATACTGTGGTGGCTGTTATGGCTGACCCGAGCCCTGCTGCCGGGGGTCAAATTACCCATGGCTCCCAGGTTAAGTATAATATGGGTGAACCTGTTAGGGTCTTCTATTTGCCTTGGTAGACGTTTGTATTGGTGGGCTACCCCTTTTGGATATTTTAAAATCTAAAAGTTATTATTCCGTACTCTTACATATTTTTTGGTGTGGCCATAAATATTTGAGCAAAAAGTGATCAAAAGGTCACTTTTCCTACAAGTACAAATATCCATCTAGTAATAGTCCTGCTCCGCTTTCTTGATATGTAAAGTGAAGCCTCCTGTCTTTTACCTCATCAGCCAGAGATTACTGACCATAAAATGGCCGCAGATGGAGGGTCATGTGATCCTAAATGTCCATGAACAATCACCCTGCCAGGACATTATGATAGTAATATAAGATCAAGGTCCTGGCAGGGCGATTGTTCAGTTAGAGATCACATGACCCTCCGTCTGCGGCCACTTTATGGTCAGGAATCTCTGGCTGATGAGGTAAAAGACAGGAGGCTTCACTTTACATATCAAGAAAGTGGAGCAGGACTATTACTAGATGTATATTGGTAAATTACCTAGTATCCTGTCCCCCCCCCAACATGAGGTAGTGACCAAGTGACCTTTAAAAGTGTTAGATTTTCCAGTATATATATGTATTTTATTAATCTTTTTGTCTGTGCCAGAAGATTCTTTAGACAAAGACGACGGCTGCCAATCTCCCGACCAGTCCACTGCCGATCCGCGGAGGTCTTCACCCAGAATCCGTAGGAAACCGGGAAGATGCTCGGCCGTCATAGATGAGGAGACCGAGCCTAGAGAAATCCAAGAAAATATGGCAGACTCAGCGTCCAATGAGGAGCAAGAAGAGAACACCGAGATCATAGACAGCAAGAGTGGCCTAACCTCCAAAGTCTACACGTGTGGGGAATGTGGGGACTGCTTTGAGGAGCGGGCAGTCTTACGTGTGCACAAAGCCACCCATACTGAGGAAAGGAACCTAACTCCTACTAGACATCGGGGCGTCCAGACAGGAGAACGTGTCAGCAGCCCCCGGCGGAGTAGGAAGCCCGTCACATACACCTCTGACAAAATCATGGCCAAAAGGACAGAACTAAAAGGTTACGTATGCAAAGAGTGTGGCAAGTGCTTCACCCAGAACGCCAGCCTGATTGTCCACGGACGGACCCATACAGGAGAAAGACCCCATACCTGCAAAATCTGCTTGAAGAGCTTCATAAGCGGCTCCTACTTGGTCATGCACCAGCGGGTGCACACCGGGGAGCGTCCCTATGCCTGTAATGACTGTGGTAAAAGGTTTATCAGTAGCTCCAACCTCATCATCCACCAGAGGGTCCACACCGGCGAGAAGCCCTATCTCTGCACCGAATGTGGCAAGTGCTTCGGCCACAGTTCACATTTGGTGAGACACCAGAAGGTCCACACAGGAGAAAGGCCCTACACTTGTGCCGAATGTGGAAAGTCCTTCTCTCGGAGTTCACACTTGGTCAGGCATCAGACCATTCACATGAGGGGTCCAGCAAACCCAACTGTGTGACCTTCCTTGGACATCTTGAGAACCAATGGCAAACGTTCTAGCACTTGACTATTACCTCTTTTGAGTTGTTGTATTTGTATCGTTGTTTCGCAGACCAAAAATGGCCTCTAAGGGAACAGTTTAGGGCCGATATCTATAATCATTGAGGTGGTGCTGATTCTTCTGTCAGTTCCGTCAGTTACTGATTTGTAGCTTTAAGAATGTCATCTTCTATACTGCTGACCGTCTATTCAGGACAACCCATGTCCATGTACCCTACGAGATGGAAGTCTCTGCCTGGGACTACAAAAATAAGCACTTATTCACCAAAAATGGGCTTGTCAATACGTGTAGTTTGTGGAGGAGCTGTCAACCTGTGGTAGTAAGGTGGTCACCTCAATCTTGGTTTCAAAGATGAGACTTGGACGTTGTTCCTCAAACAAACCCTTCTCATGTATGAATATTGGGGGTTGAATCTAAAAATTTAAGACCTACCATTAGGATAGACCAACGGGATCTAACTCTTGGCACCGATGTAGAATTTTCCCTGTATTGCCCCGGGATTTTGACACACGCGATCGGATTGTGGCGCATCGGCGCTGGCATGCACGCGACGGAAATCTGGGGGAGTGGGCGAAACGAAAAACCGACGGATTCGGAAAAACCGCCGCATTTAAAAAAAAAAAAAAGGGTCGCGGGACTCGCGCTTACCTGCACCAGGAATAGGCCGGTGAACTTTAGTGCATTCCGGTGGGCCTCGGGGAACTTCAGCGCAGCAGCGACACCTGGTGGACGGCGGAGGAACTAACTTAGTGGATCGCCGGAAGACCCGAATCCACCGCAGAGAACGTGCCGCTGGATCGCGAATGGGCCGGGTAAGTAAATCTGTCCCAATGTCTTGTACAACCGACCAGATTTGTTAACCCAAAACTTTCTGATCTTCCTTCTTCAGGAGTTAAATGGTTAAGGGCTTTTCCAGGAACTGTGGAAAACCATACAGGGGCTAGGTAAGGGAAATTGGACAATGGACCTATTTGACCTCAAGAGTGGGTCAGAGTACTTCCTGTGACCCCCCCCCCCCCAAAGTGCCCAAGACTGGAAGCAGCAGTATGACCTGTAAATTGGGAGCCATAATTCCTAGACAAACCCCTTTAACATAAGCACTTGACTAGTTGCCAGTGATTGGCTATGGAGGTGACCAATCATATGACCATATTGACATGTCATTTCTCAATCAAGAAGGGTGGGGGGGTCATGAGGAGATTCCATTTTAAGATTTTCTTTTCTTTTTTCTAGCTGGACAATCCCTTTAAATAGAAATATTATACACTAGGTAGATTATACGTCTGCTTGAACAAAGAGGATAGCAACATTCATAATGCGGTTTGATAGCTTCTGAAATATTCATGAGGCACGCGGGGTAAAGTAGCCAAAAATATCAGGAAATACTTTCATTGGGGAAATCTGTATGATGTGCCAGGTGTGTACAACAATGGCGTCTGGCCCGTAGTCCTCTTATCGTGGGTAAATATCACTGCTGGACTGATAGCACTTTGTAAAGCTCCGGTATCTGCACCTATTATTACTTATCAAATAGTTACATATACAGACTGCAAAAATCTATACTGATTTCTGCACAGTCCATTGAAAGGGTAGGTATGCTTTAAAGGGGTTGGCCAGTCTTTTTCATGATCATGTGAGTTTACTGCCTTTAAGGGGTTTTCCCACTAAACAGTGATGAGACCCCCATAGATCACAAGATCAGGGGTTCCGATGTACCTCTGTCGGACCCATCGTAACTCTCCAAGATGAGCGGAGCAGCCCAGAGAGATACAAGGGGTCCGGCAAGGTACCTCGGACCCCCCATTCTTGTGATCCATGGGGGTCTCATCACTGAGACCCCCACCGATTAGCAAATTAGATCCTATCCCGTGGATAGGGCCTAACTTGTTTCCTGGTAAAGCCCCTTTAACAATATCCTTGGAGGTTCATCAAGTGGTTCAGCAGATCTGATACTTACTTTTCTACTGTGTGCAGATCCTCCGTGCTTCTTTGTTTACATGTCTTGAGTTCTTGTGAATAGGAGGAGCTGTCGCAGGAGAGTTATGACTCATGCTACCTCTCCACTCCTTGTCTCTGAGAACGGACAGTGAAAAGAGGACAGCCTAGAGCAGTGAGATAGAGGAAGCTGTATATATATAGACATTTCCAATGGAAGAGATTTACTGAAAAGTGCCCAACCCCTTTAAGGGTAACTAGTATTAACTAGCTACACATGCTCACACTGCTGTGCACAACTCCTCAGCCCCAACATCATTGCGCTGAGTAGAAACTTTAGCAGGCTGCCAGTGAATGTTAATGACAGTGAATTGTAATGCAGAAAAATAAGGGCACGCAGTGTGAGGAGATTCCCCAGTGGATCAAGTACAGCTACAATCCTGGAATGTAAATGCATATTTCATAGTCCCTCTGCTGATAACACACATATTATTATTACACATCTCTCCAAGGGCAATCCCTAACACTGTCTGCAGCTTTGTACGGTCAAAACTGCTGATAGATTCCTTATCCAGGGGCTAGGCCACGTTTACTACTGATTTCCACTATTAACGGGAATCAAAATAATTTGTAAATTATTCCTAACCCTAAGGCAATGCTACATCTGTACTCACCAGTAGAGCTTATGTATATGGGGTCCTGAATAAATGATTTTATGTATATGGGGTCCTGAATAAATGAAGTCATGTATATGGGGTCCTGAAGTTTCGGCAGCAGGTGATAGACCTGACCACAAACTTGGATTTTTGTTGTATACTTGTTGTTATAATCCTTTGTAACCGTTGCCATGTAATTTTGCTTCAGATTTCCTGATGTTGTGGAAATGCTTATCAGAACCATAAAAATCATTGAATTTGATGAGTGATCAGTTTACGTTGTGTTTGATATCGTCACTCATTAACACAAAAAAGAACACACCTAGAAAAAATGTCAGATTTCTGTGAAATTAGCCCTGAAATTGTGTCTTGGGCAGATATGTACAATGGGTCTTGCAAAATGAAATCATAGCATTTGGTCTAATAACGTGGAAAGTGGACTCAAATTTCCCATTTCGGTTTGTGTGCGCCCCCATCTGGCAAATGAAAACCCATAGCAACAAGCCATTGTTATGATTGGCCAGGGCTACACTGTTGCCCCTTGTGTAAATTCCTGTTTCTTATCTTTAAAGATCCTACAAATACTAGCAGGAATGATATAGAGAGGGCTGTGCAGCTTTTTGTATGGCTGCACAGTTCTCTCTATGATCAGGTAGAGTGACTCATTTAGGTACTGTCTGTTAGCAGCAGGTAGCTGCAAATGTGGCCGAGCGGGTAGATGGTTCTACAGTGGCACATGAGGGCGTGGAGTAACCTTCGCCCCCAGAGCTTTATGAGATGACTCCATGCCCCCAGTAGCCTCTGCAATTACTTTGCATATGTAAGGATTCAAGTTTAATACTGCAGCAGCTGCATCCCCGGATTAGTGAAAAACAGGGAGTCAGACCTTCAGAAAGTAGATTCCCCATGGTAGATTTCTTTTAACCGTCTTGATGAAGTCACGAGGGTCGATAAATGGGCGGAGCTCCAGAATCCACTGATTACCTAGGACAATAAAGAATTTCAATATGGAAGGACCACTCCATTATGGATCGGAACTGCTCCTAGTCCACCAGGAGAAGGAATACTATGGGGTCATCCTGGACTGCTACACCCGTCCTGTCAAAGACTAACGTTCAAACCTGCACTTAGGATGCCTTAAAGGGTTGTCCCGCTTCTTAAAAAAAAACTTACTTTTAACCGTCTTCTCCTGAATCCCGTCACTGATCTTCATTAAGCTTGACACTACGAGATCGGTGAAAAGAAAGATTTCCAAAAATGAGTGCCTGACGCTGTTATTATCCACGCATCCGGCGCCATAGATGCCTCTCCAGCTTGTCACGTGAGTGGCTTGAATAATTAAAACTCTGATTAGATACATATAGATGTATATTGGTAAATTATCTAATATCCTGCCCCCCCCCAATTACACGCACGTTACAAAAAACATAAGGGAAAGAGGCCAACTCTTTTAATGTCAGCAGACGGGAAACTGCGTCTCTCTTAGGGTCTTCGAGAAGAAGAGAAGGAATGGAGAAGAAGTTATCTACTATCTGACCTCCCACAAGCTGTGTTGGAGCTTGTGCTATGTTTTTGGCTCTGTATTATAGTTTTCCTTCCTGGTTGCACCATCATGTAATATGTTATCTACATTACAGAACATGAAACCCAAGTAGACGCTCACTCATACCAGCCGAGCAGAGAACAAGCTAGGGGATTGTCGTGGGTTATCAAGGGCCACTTGTAAACCATTACTACACCATACATGGGGGAATTACAAAAGATAAGCCGACTACTACATAAAGGATGTCCTTATGTGCCTTGTGTAACATCTTAAACACTATCAGCCCTTCGATAGACCATTCTTGTTTTCACGCTCCACCCTTGGCAATGGAGATCAAAGCTTTCAACGAGTCTCCGTCCTAATAAATAGCTTCCACACCTCTAATTATAGACACACCAAGACTTTATACATTGAGATTGGGGTGAGACAAATTTTATACTTTCATTTTCTATATTCATAAGACACTTAAAGGGGATGTCCATATGCCCTATTATGGATAGCATAGCATAGAATGAATGAGTTACATGGAATCTTTATTGTCTCGGGCTTAGGTGCTAAAGCCACCGGGAAAACGTCCAAAGATGCAGGCAGGATTGGTCCTGCTGGGGTTGATATTGATTCAGTACGCAGTGCCTTGCCGTAAGTAACTTTACTAAAAACTGTAATTGTGTAAGTGATTAGTAGGAATAAATATATGCCCCCCAATTGTGTTCACATAGGAAATTGTGAGATACAAAATGGCTTTTGCTGGGATAAAGTTCCAACCAACAATGCGTGTCTTGAGAAATATCGGAGCTGCAGTGATATCAAATTAAAGGACGTAAATGCCAAAGGTAGGTGTATCTTGGCTCATGTAATTCACTTGTATCAAGGTATATTAGAAGGTTCACATACTGTAACTGTGGTAGACAGTTAGCAAGACCATTGAGTATCAGAACATTTATCCAGAACTTCTTGAAAATGCTTAAAAGGAACCTGTCACCAGGGACCTCATTTTCACTAAAGACAGGTTGCAGAAGCCCTTCACACCTGCAGTGCACATCTGCCTTTCTGCCTTTTCTAAGCATTTGCATTACAATATAATTGTGTGTTATAACTTACCTTGCATCCTGACAAAATCCTGGCGTAGTCACAGGGGCTGTACTTTGGTTTGGATGCATTTCAAAAAACAACATGTGGCTTGTCTGTGTTACTCACTCCTCGTAGCTTAGCCCCCACCTTTGTGCTCAAGTCTAGCTCCACCTCCTGCTTCTTCTCAGAGGTCACAGCCTGGTCAGCCTGACATCAGTGGGGGAGGGATAAGCTGTACAGGAGCACAAACATGGAGACAGCCTGCAGCTCAAACAGGTCACATGTTGTTTTTTGAAATGCTTGCAAAACCAAGTCCAGTCCCTGTGACTAACCCAGAATTTTGTCAGGATGCAAGAGTAAGTTATAACACACAATTATATTGTACTGCAAATGCTTAGACAAAGCAGATTTGCACTGCAGGTGTCATATGCTTTTACAATATGTCTTTAGTAAAAAATGAGGTCCCTGGTGACAGGTTCCCTTTAATCGATATGTAAAGAAAAGCACTTTAACCTGAGGGCCAACAACAAACGATTTGGCTTTTGAGAACATTCTCAGTTTTAATTACTACAGGCTCCAGTTCTAAAGACCACCACAAGGTTTTCTTTATCTACCCCAAATTCTGGCACTCAAAACCCCTCAGCAGGTTTAGCCACCACCACCTGTTGAGACCTTTAGGAGATGAATGCCACCACAGAGTCTGGCTCTCAAGACAACTTATTAATATCAACCGCCATAGGGTCCAACTCTTGAGACCACCAAGTGGTTAAAGCCAACACAGAGTCTTCAGAAAATTACTGATCCCAGTAAACCACAGGCATCATCTCTTCAGACCTCTAGGAAGTTAATGCTAGCACAGGGTCTCATGACCCTTCAGTACTTTTGGTCACCAAAGTGTCCTCCTCTTGAGACCTTTAGGAGATTAAAGCCCCCACAACCTCTGGTTCTTAAAAGACCTCAGTGATTTCAGCCAAAACGGGATCCATCTATTGAGACATCCAGGTGATAACAATCACACCAGATTCTGATTCTTAAGACACCTCAGCGATTTCTGCCAACTGGCGTTCCATCCCTTGAGACCTGTAGGAAGCTAAAGCCACAACACGGTCTGGATCTCATGATCTCTTAGTAGTTTTAGTCACCAAAGGATCCTCCTAAGACCTCTTGGAAGTTAATGCTAGCACAGGGTCTCATGAGCCCTCAGTACTTTTGGTCACCAAAGGGTCCTCCTCTTGAAACCTTTAGGGGATTATAGCCACCACAGCCTCTGGTTCTTAAAAGGGCTCATTGTTTTCAACCACCACAGAATCCATCTATTGAGACATCACAACAGATTCTGGTTCTTAAGACACCTTAGTGATTTCGGCCACCACAGGGTCCATCTCTTGAGACCTCTAAGAAGTTAAAACCACCACAGCATAGTTTTAGTCACCAACTCAGTAGTTTTAGTCACCCAAGGGTCCTCCTAAGACAGTGACGGCGAACCTTTGAGCGGTCGTGTGCCCAAACTGCAACCCCAAACACTTATTTATCGCGATGTGCCAACCAAAAATTAAAGCAGGAAATTATTGCTGCCTGTTCTTCAACAACCTTCAATCATACTGGTCTCCTGAGGACACCAACACAATAGAAAGAAGGAGGGAACATTTGCATAATTGTAGCTTCTTTCCAGTGTCCCTCTGTACACAGAGAATCATGGGGCCAGCAGGAGGTCCTCCAAAGATAATTAGGCCCTGTCTACACATTCTCCCTCTTTCTACATTCCCAAGAAGCCAAGAAAGTTACTTTAAAATATCACTGAAAGCAGCATCTTTGCTTCCAAGCTGCTAGGAAATGCAGAAAAATTCTTTGAGTCTTGTTGATTCTTTGAGTGTGCTGGGGCGATGGCCCGGGTGCCCACAGAAAGGACTCAGAGTGCCGTCTCTGGCACCTGTGCCATAGGTTCGCCACCACTGTCCTAAGACATTTCAGTGGATTCAAGCACTACATTTTCCCGCTTTTGAGATCTATAGTTAAAGTTCATTTTTGGTCTCTAAGACATGCAAATTATAGCACCTCTCTACCAACTAATGAGTGCATGCTCTAATTTAGCTTGAAGACCCTAAAAATGGTGGCTCAGTCAATTTTATATCCCTCCTTTTATTGCCAGATGGAATTTATACACTAACCACAACAAATGGACTGACCTACCAGACATTCTGTGATATGACTACTGATGGGGGAGGCTGGACATTGGTGGCTAGTGTCCATGAGAACAATATGTTTGGCAAATGTACCACGGGAGATCGTTGGTCTAGTCAACAAGGTAACAACCCTGATGTCCCAGAAGGTGATGGCAACTGGGCAAATTTTGCAGTATTCGGAACTGCGGAAGGCGCCACTAGTGATGACTACAAGGTAAATCGTCATAATTGGTCCAACGTATCTTTTATCGTTTGTGGCACCAACTTATGGTCAAATGTACCTTTTTTCTAGAACCCAGGATATTACGACATTAAAGCAAGAGATGTTGGTATCTGGCAGGTTCCTAATAAAACACCATTATCTTTATGGAACATCTCATCTCTCCTAAGGTTTCGTACAAACAATGGCTTCCTGCGGTCACATGGTAGCAACCTCTTCTATTTGTACAAGGTATTTGTCATGTATTTGGGTGGACAATGAAAGCAGAAAGCACATGTTAGCAGCTATAATGCCGCCATGAATGCCAAACATACCACAGTGCCCTAACCATTTTTTAATATTATGCCCCAATATATTGTAACCATCAGCACACTGGTCATAGAACCCTTATAAAAGTCAGGTCTCAGTACAGTTGGTCCCCTACTTAAGAACACCTGACTTACAGACGACCCCTAGTTACAAACGGGCCTCTGGATGTTGGTAATTTACTCTACTTTAGTCCAAGGCCACAGTAATCAGCTGTAACAGTTATCAAAGGTGTCTGTAACTAAGATTTATTGTTAATCCTGGTTCTCATGACAATCCAAAAGTTTTCAAACCCAATTGTCACAGAGACCATAAAGATTCTGGATGGGTTTACAATGATAAAATATACAGTTCCAACTTACATACAAATTCAACTTAAGAACAAAGCTACAGAACCTGGGGACTGCATTCACAACCATTACCTGCACTGATCTCTACAATCACTTCCTGTATGAGTGTTTAAATGTGTATATGTGATGTGCATATGCTGTATGTGCTGTATGTGTGTATGTGATGTGCATATGCTGTATGGGTGTATGTGCTGTATGTGTGTATGTGATGTGCATATGCTATATGTGTGTATTTGATGTGCATATGCTGTATGTGTGTATGTGCTGTATGTGTGTATGTGATGTGCATATGCTGTATGTGTGTATGTGCTGTATGTGAGTATGTGGTGTGCATTGCTGTATGTGTGTATTTGATGTGCATATGCTGTATGTGTGTATGTGCTGTGTATGGTTGCTGTTCTGCCACAGGTCATTAATATGATATAATAGGCAATGAGTATAAGATGCTTATGTGTGAGGGAAGATAGAGATACAGAGATAGGGGGAGATTTATCAGAAATGTCTGCGGTAAGCAGAGATCAGCTGTAATTTTATAAACAGCTAAGCAAAAATGAAACTTGAGCTCTGATTGGTTGCTGAGGGCAGTTCTGCTCTCAGACACTTTTGATAAATCTCCCCATAGACAAAGTGACAGTCAGATACAGAGGCGGTCAGTGACAGAGATGGTCAGAGAGAGAGATAGATGCATATAAAATATTTTTTATGAACCCATAAAACTGCTAAGAGCAGTTATTTCTTATCCCGGGCAGCACTGGGATCTAAAGCTATTAGTTATATAATTTATTATAATAAAAGTTTTCCAACTGTTTTTCCCACTTCTTTCTGCTTTTAGAAATTTGTACAAATCCACTTTTGCTCCCTGTGGAGAATCTTTAGCGAAGTTTCACAGGCTTCCCCTGCTATATAGTGCAGGTGTCTGCTGTATTGTGCATATATAATACATTGGTCCTATACTTATTTATGAAATAAGACTTGATCATCAGGGACATATTAAGACTTGTCACGGGAGCTCCTGCGACCCAGGTCCCGGGTCGCAGGCACCCTTGTGCACCCCTCTCCCCCCGAGCTTGGGCTATAGTTTGGATAACCATTGGCCCCCTAGGATCCTTGGGCACTGAGCAGATACCCTTCCATATTGTAATCTGCTACTGCTGCTCGTACTTTATTAATGAAGTGCCAGAACTCGCTGAATTGCTCTATATGGGAGCAGGTTTCAGGCTTCTTTGCTTGAAAACCACACCCAGGGCTGTCTTTGATTGACAGCTATATTTTACTTGAGAAAAGCTGGGTGTAAGTTTAAGTTCAGTTTGCTCACAGCTGTGGCTTCAGTAATGGATGGCTGACCAAGTCAGCTGCTGGGGGTGGCGTCCATTACTCTCTTTATATTTTGCCTAGTTCCAGCACTTGTGTCTTTGCTATTTCTACTGCTATTTGCCTTACCTTACTGTGTATCTGACTCCTGCTCGTTCACTTGTCTACTAGTCATATCCAATTCTGTCTTGAGAGGGACTGTCTTGGTGGTTGTCCTGTATTACCTAGGATATGCTGAGGCAAGCAGGTAGGGTTTTGGAGGGGGGCTGGAGCTTAGAGTCTCATTTTGTCCTCCCTAAATCCAGTTTCCCCATCACATGAAGTTAGACAGAATTTACAGTTTTCTAATAATCTGTTATATTCCTCTAGAAATACCCGGTGAGGTATAATATTGGAACTTGCAGCAGGGACAATGGACCAGCAGTGCCTATTGTCTACGACCATGGGGACGAGAAAATGATGACTAACTACTACGCGCCTATCTCAAGATGTGAGTTATCTGCCGAGTGATTCAAGTTAGATACATAAACATGATGTGATCGAAAGGGTGAGGGGTATAAGTTTAAATCATTGTATTATGGCTTCACAACACAACTAAAGTATGCCTGGGGTCTATGGAATAGGATCTGGGGCAATAAACTGATCATCCTGGGGGGTGATCATACCCTTGAAGGGATTGTTGGGAATGGAGTACAGAAGTAAGGACTAAGGTAAGTATAAGTTCTTTCTCAAGTTTACTCTTTCTGGGGTCAATCGCAGAGAACCCCATCAACTCTTTAGTCTTTTCCTATATCTAGAAGCTTCTAGATCTTCTTATCAAATAGTCAAGATAAATATTGTTTGGGTAGAATAGTAAGTACCACTGTTGTTACGATAGATAAAGATTTAGCTTAGTGTTTAACTGAGTTCCCCTATAATTACATTTTTCTATACTTTTCACAGCGGAGTACATACCAGGTTTTATACAGTTCCGAGTGTTCAACCATGAGAAGGCATCGCTGGCTTTGTGTCCTGGGATGAAAGCGATAGGGTGTAATACTGAGCATGTAAGTACAGAACTAAACTATCAACGCGTCTGCCTTTACCTCCCAAATCCCAAGCCAACTATTTCATTCAATGCAATTATACACCATTTTAGTAAAACGCTGGAGGGGCCACATCTCACAACTGTTGGGTGACCATACATGGACACATATAAGTAGGACATATTGGGGGTTTATCATTAGGTGGCTTCTTGGGACACTTCTATGTCTCATTTGAAGCTACTACCCATCAACATAATTTTAATAAATGTTCTTATGGTCTTTCTATCTGAGATTTTTTTCAAAAAGTTCCCATGGAACAGCAGGGGACTGGCGTCACTATGAGACTTTTTATGAGACTTTTTGCAAAAGTCTCAAGTCATGAATCTGGCTTTGCACATTGTTCACAAGCAGCAGTTCTATGTTTACGGCAGAATAATGGAGAAGAGTGGAAGTAGTCCTGTGAGACTTTTTAGCAATGAAAAGTCCCAAATAACCTCAATGGGGGATATTTATCATACGCTGGCGCTCGTGCGCCAGCGTATGATAGCCCCGCCGCTGCAAATTCGCAGCCCGATACATGAAGAGGCTTCTGCCTCTTGATGTATCGGGCTGCCAGTTGCGCAGCGTTTTTCCTACGCCAGGCAGGGCCTGGCGTAGAAAAAGACACAACCGGCGACTTTTCACGTATGAAAAGTCGCCGGCAGCAGCGAGTGCGCAGGCGCGGGGACAGTAACGCCCCGCGCCGGCCCACTCCAGTCCGGCCGCGCCCCCCCCTTCACGCCCCTTCACGCCCCACTGGCGTGAAGGTGGCGGATTGTGAAAAATAATCGCAAAAG
Source organism: Engystomops pustulosus (assembly GCA_019512145.1). Classification (NCBI taxonomy): domain Eukaryota; kingdom Metazoa; phylum Chordata; class Amphibia; order Anura; family Leptodactylidae; genus Engystomops; species Engystomops pustulosus. Next base: position 11,300,333 of record CM033647.1, on the reverse strand, counting down.
CTAGCAATAAGCTAGCATTTGCGATTATTTCAGGGCCTCTGCGCCACTGGCGGTGCGCAGAGGTCCTGATAAATATCCCCCAATGTGACTATTTTGAGACTTTTTTACGCCAAAAAAGCCCTGGAAAACCAATGATAAATAACCCCTATTGTGATACAATTTAGTTGTGATACAATTTAGCCCAACCATCGAATTAATTTCCCGCCTTAACATAATAATATGTCTATATATTTCCAGTTCTGTGTTGGAGGTGGCGGATATTTCCCAGAAGGAGACCCTCGTCAGTGTGGAGACTTTGCTGCATGGGACTGGGATGGATATGGGACACACAAATTTTCCAGTACAAGCAAGGAGATTACTGAAGCCGCCGTGCTCATATATTATCGCTGATAAAATATCAATCTTACTGACACCTACTACATTCAATGGGTATAGAAGTAGAAAACATTTTGGATCATCAGGAGAGAAAATCGGCGATATTAAAATAATTTCCCAAAGTCAATGATCTTTCATGTTTTTTTTCCTTGTCAAGGATAAATAAATTTGCACCAAGTGGTGTAAAAAACTTACCTATGTCCTCAGCTCTGGTGAATGATGTGATGTGGCATTACCGTACATACTCGAGTATAAGCCGACCCGAATATAAGCCGAGACCCCTAATTTTAACACAAAAAACTGGAAAAACCTATTGACTCGAGTATAAACCAAGGGTGGGAAATAAATTGGTCAGGGCCTCCCCATTATATAGCCAGCAAGCCCCCTGTAGGATATATCCTGCCAGCCCCCTATAGTATATAGCCTGCCAGCCCTCTGTAGTGTATAGCCAGCCAGCCCCCTGTAATTTACAGCCAGCCCCCAGTAGTATATAGCCCGCCAGCCCCCTGTGATGTCAGTAGCAGCTGACATCACAGTTGTTCGCCGGCTGGGCCGTGCGCACGGAGATGATGCAGACCTGCAGCTGGCAAGAAGAAAGAAGAGACGCTGCAAACAGAGCTCTCGCAGATCTGCCACGATCATGAAGATGGAAGAGGAGCTGCCCAGGCCGTCGGAATGTTGAGTACTGAGTTTATTTTTTTTTTTACATACCCGACTATAAGCATAATGGGGAATTTTCAGCACTGACAAAACTTGCTTATACTCGAGTAGATATGGTAAACCAAACCACTACATTTATTCCAGATGCAAAAAGTTTCCCCACTGCAGCATTCTTTTGACATGGTTGCTTCTCTTCAGTACAGTTTAGGGAACTGGTTTGGCTTAGTGAGAGGGATTATTGACTAGGCCAGGAAGTAAGAGCTCTGCTTATGGAGAGTTTGCCAGTCAAAGGGGGTTCTTCCGAGGTTGAAAAACAGCTCCACACCTGACCATGGGTTGTGCAACTAAGCTCCATTCATTTCTATACCGCTGAGCTTCAATACCTGCACAAACCATGGTCCGGTGTGGCGCTACTTTTGGAAGAAAGCAGCCATGTTTTTTTAACTTCCGGGGGACCCCTTTAGACTGCCTTATAAGCATGTGGAGACTTATAGTCATTGATGCTCCACTTGACGATTTGGGAAATATGCAAATATGTTTTCCGGGTTGGCAAAAGGAAAACAATGCCTCATTTTTCTACCTCTTAACATCAAGCATGACTTACAAGAAGCCTAACAACATGATGTGTGATTAAGCCAAACCAGTATATCTATTCCCAAAGGAACAGATTCCCAACTTTAGACAGATGGCCTTAATTGTCAAACTATCCATAAGGAGAACTCTTCCTTCCTGAGCTGGGCCTGACTACACAGTTTATGTTTGTAGTCTGTGATTATGGAGTCAAATCGATCTGCACAAAACTGTAGATTTTTTTTACTCAATAAAGATAATTTAGAATGTTGGTTCATGTTTTAATTTGCATGTTAGATTTTTTTTAAAAGCATAATGGCGGCTTACTCAATAGATTTTAGGTAAATTAGGTTTAGGTTTTTAGGAAAATTTAGTGTAGAAATTATTACATATTATACCCAGCAATTAGAATAAAGTTATTTTCCTTTTGCATTTAGAATAATTTGAAAATATTAATTTCATTCATATATATTTCATTCATGGACTTTAAGTATTACCATTGATCTGAAGTTATTGTTTATTCATGATTAGAGATGAGTAGACCGATGGGCCGCTGAAGCCTCAGACTAAACCCTAACCCGACCATTTCAACTCATGGTACTTCTTCTATCTACTGTATCTCTACTCGGCTGGTACCAACACTAGGCATACCTGGGCTGCTGGGGGAGGGGGCCCACATAAGGCTTTATGTAAGGAATCCATGGAGGTGATGGGGGAAAGTATCTTATGAATACATAGGGTGTGAGTGTGGCTTATATAAAATAACCATGAGGGGTCTGTTTGGGATGATAAACTAGGGAATATTTTAGGGAACAGGAGACTGTTTTAGTTTCAGAATTTTTATTGCCTCCACGTGAGTTCACTGCAAAGGGGCCCACTGAGGCTCTGTCACCCAGGGGCCTACTGTAACCTGGAGCTGAGCATGTCCACTATGGCTTATCTCATTCAACATTAAGGATGCTTCTTCCCATTGGTGAAGGCCAAACAAATCCTATATTTTCCTATTCATTGATAATTAATTTTATTTCACAATCCAGTTATTTTTTTGGGACCCTTCCTTCTTTCTCAAATAAAAAAGGTTAAGCACCACAGACGTGTTAGAGGTAAAATTGTTCTAGTTGCCCATGGAAACCAATCAGAGCTCAGCTGTAATTTTATAAACAACTGTTGGAAAATGAAAGCTGTGCTCTGATTGGTTGCCCTGTGTAACTAGAACAGTTCTGCTCTCAGACACTTCTGATAAATAAATCTCCCCCAATATTGTTATCATTTCATATTTCATGTCACCTTTAACACGTTTCATATGTATTTTGTCACAAGACTTTTTCCATTTTGTCATTGAGGAGTCTTCTGTGAAAACCATGACCAGAAAGAACCAACACCCTGACCATTGCAGTAATGTCTCAGTAAACAATTGCTCTTAGTCAGTTAATTTTTTGACTGCACCATTTTTGAAGTTAAGCAAAACCTATGTAATATGTCTCCAGTTACTTAGAGACAGGACAGTATTTGCATTGTCCTTTACTCAGTTTTCACTCCCAACACATGTGCTGTCTCACTCACAGACCTTTTGCATGCAATTGTCAAGGATGTTTCTCTAGACGTTGACAGAAATTTTCACAGAACTATCAGGTTGACCATAACTCTTCACTTTATTACCTAAATTTCGAGCAATAACTTCTTTCTTGGTGTTCAGGATGAGTTAAGCATCATCGGAGTTTTAGATGTCCAATATTTGCTTTGGAGAGACATCAATCTCAAGTGAATTTCCGCTTACAAAATTGTCTGTTATATATATATATATATATATAGAACTTTTATATTCTGTCTTTAAGGATGCCTATGTGACAGTGGTACAAAAACATACAGAAGTAGGGGGTTATTTATCATTAGACCAGCTCCTTGGGACAGTTCTATGTCTATTTTTTGAGTTCTGCTGCTCATCAGATTCATTGATAAATGTTCTTATGGTCTACTTTCTGTCTGGGTTTGTTTTATTCAAAATAGTCCCAAAAAAGTCTCAGCACATACACCAGCAGGGGATTGTAGTAGCTGTGAGACTTTTAATGGGACTTTTTGCAAAAGTCCCAAGTCACAGATTTGGCTTTGCACGGTGTTGCACTAGCAGTAGTTCTGTGTTTATACCAGATTAATGAAGTGGCAGAAAAAGCCCAGTGAGACTTTTTTAAAAAGTCCTCAAAAAATCTCAATTTGACTATTTTGAGCCTTTTTATGCCAAAAAAGCCCAGGAAAACCAATGATAACCAGCCCACCATAGTCTCTAAGTTGACTGTAGTGCCAACCAGGGTCGTCTCTAGAAATCACTAAGCCCCTGGGCGACATTAGGCCCCTTTGCAGTGAGATCACGTGGCACATTAAAAATTCAGATGCTAAAACAATCTACTTTTCCCTAAAACATTCCCTAGTTTATCATAACAAGCAGCCCCCTCATGGTTATTTTGAATAAATCTCCCTCACTTCCTATGAATTCCTTATATACAACCCGCTTGCCCCAATGGATTGCCCTGACCCTGGTGCCAAGTCTTCTTCCTCCATGTGAGTGTTCCGGAATGAGTTAAGCCCAACACAGGTCTAAGGTGTCCAGTTGCACCGTATTTGCATTATTTTCAAGTTTCAGTAGATGTCACGACATGCCGAGAACCTGTCTATAGACTTTACACATTCTGTGACCAGGGATATTCCGGCGAAAGTAATCAGGAACAGACAACCGAAATGTTGACCACTTTACTAACAGCCATTGATATTATTGCTCTAACGATCTCCTGCTATGGCAACTCGTTCCTTCTTGTCGCAAATGCCCTGGAATGGAGGAAAACCAAAGCCATAAATACCTCTGATCAACTTATTTGTGGCATCAGTTTCTTCAGCTCGTTATATGAAGTCCTTAAATTATGTGGATACATTTTGCAGTTACCACCTATCGGCCTGGTAGTCACTTATGACGTCCGGAGGGTTAGTACGGTTGTGTGTCTGGCAATAATATCTTGTAATATCTGGATTTCCACTTGGCTTTCCGTTAGTTTTTGCTTCAAAATTGTGAACATCCAACAGAAGTTCTACATGTATCTCCAAAGAAGACTCCCCAGGCTGATGATATGGCTTCTTCTTCCATCAGCTCTTGTCTCCTACTCGTTGAGTCTTACCTTCTCATGGGACATATTCGAGAAAGATCGGCTAAATGTAACCCTCAATAATTCCCGAAAAAATGAATCTGCCCTTTTTATTTTACGGAGATGTGCTTGCTTGTATGAAGCTTTCATCGTTTTTTCCTCTTTGGGATTTCCTCTGTCTTTAGCCTCACTGGTTACTATTATAAAATCTTTATATAGACACGTAAAAAATATGCGTAAAAGTGGTGAGAACTTCCAAAACCCTAATCTGGATACTCATACGAGAGCCATCAGAACTATAGCTTTATTACTTCTCATCAATGCATTTTTCTGCTATGCTCTTGCACTGACAGCTCTTAAAGGAAATGATTTGCAGTGGAGCCCCTACATCTATATTTTTACTTCTGTTTGCCACGCCCTAAACTCTTTCAACATAATACTGGGAAATAGCAAGCTTAAAAGAAGCTATTTTGCCAGTTTTGGATTGAGAATGCAGAATAATGCTAGGTCAGGCTGATATTTTGGCTCTTGTAAGAATTCCTATATAGGGCGGCATGGTAGATGAGTTCGAATCCCACCCAGGTCAACATCTGCAAAGAGTTTGTATGTTCTTTACATGTTTGCATGGGTTTCCTCCAGTTTCCTCCCACACTCCAAAAACATACTGGTAGGTTGATTAGATTGTGAGCCCCATGGGGACAGGGACCAATTTGTCATGCTTTGTGCAGCGCTGCTTAATCTGTGTGCGCTGTATAAATAAAGGATTATTATTATTACTATCTAGAGGTCGATCACAAGTTAAAAAAATTACAATTCAACTTTAAAAATCTAACACCCACTTGGCTGTACCATATATATATCGCACTCACCACTTACTTTTTGTGCCTCTCTGTTGCTCAGAAAATGTTTAGTCATTTTCTTCTCCTCTGGGTTGCTATCAATCCCATGATGCCTCAGTACAGCATCACATGCTTAGCCAGAGACAGAACCATAAGCATTCCATTGTCCCATCCTATGGAGGGGCTTGTAGATTATGGCCAAATTAGGAAAACCCTAAGCATGCCAGAGCCCTTATCATTGAGTATTAAACTCTATGGAGGATAAATAAATGAAGTGTATCTCTCAAAACATACAACTATCTTCCAGGGTGGTGCAACTTCCTTTTAAGAAAGACTCCCATGTTTTGGATAGCCCCGACATCAGGTCACAATTGGGGAGATTTATTAAGACTGGCATTTTAGATAGCTTTAAAATTCCCCCCGGTGGTGCTCCGACCTCTTAGTAGATTGGGGGAAAACTCCACCAGTTCCGACCTAAGACCACGTTTTTTGTTATAGTCTTCACCGGTTTTCTGCCAGAAACTATAGTAAATTCCATAGGCAGGATGTTCAGGCCCTTCCCCCCCCTGCCCAGTCCCTGCCTTGACACTCTTAAAGTGGCGTGTTGGATGGAGAATCCAGGAAACCGGCAAGGAGAGAGGGAGATTTATGTGCATAATGAATCTCCCCCAATGTGTTTCATCCATCTTCATGTCATGGCTCATCACATCTCCTTCATCTGTGCATTTTAATAATCCTTAGTTGCAGCTTTCCCTTCCTTCACTATTTAATTTCACTCATCTGTACAATTGTAATTCTTTTTACCTAAGTTTGTCTTCAGAACCCCTTTAAAGCACTAGAGGGCACAATTCGGCAGGTAGGATGTGGGTTGGGTCTTGGGCTTACGGCCAATGTAGAAAAGTGAATATTACAATAGAATAAAGCTTATTAAAGTGCCACACCAGTGACAATAAATCCATTATGTATATGAAGTTGCTCGGTGACTATGACACATGTGAAAATATTAGTCCCTATTTTTTTTTATGTGATTTGTATCCAAGTATCTTGTAGTGTAGTATCTTGTAACATTGTAGTGGTGTCCTCCACTTACCGTACAGTGATACCTTGGGTAACAGATGATCGTGGAACATCTCCTTTAATATCTATAAAACTCCTAGCAATTAACATCACAAAGTCTGACCACTATACATGACATAACTACAGCATCTGCTATTGTGAGGTTAATGTGAGGTGACTTCTGGGAATGCATATACAGTCATGGCCAAAAGTTTTGAGAATGACTCAAATATTGTCACATGATCTGTTGCCCTCTGGTTTGTCAGATGTTTTTATCACATACAGAAATACAAGTGCAATCATATTATGAGTAATAAAAGCTTTTATGGACAGTTAGAAGGAGTTACTGCAGCGAGTCAGTATCTGCAGTGTTGTCCCTTCTTCTTCAGGACCTCTGCAATTCTCCCCGGCAGCTCTCAATCACCTTCTGGACCCAATCCTGACTGATAGCCGTCCATTCCTGCACAATCACTGCTGCATTGTGTCACAATTTGTTGGTTTTTGTCTATCCACCCGTCTCTTGATGATTGACCACAAGTTCTCAATGAGATTAAGATCTGGTGAGTTTCCAAGCCATGGACCCAAAATCTCTATGTTTTGTTCCCTGAGCCATTTAGTTCTCCCCTTTGCTTTATGGCAGATGCTCCATCATGCTGGAAAAGGCATTGTTCATCACCAAACTGCTCCTGGACGGTTGGGAGAAGTTGCTCTTGGAGGACATTCTGGTCCCATTCTTTATTCATGGAGGTGTTTTCAGGTAAGACGGTGAGAGAGCCGATTCCCTTGGCTGAGAAGCCGCCACACACATGAATGGTTGCAGGAGGCTTTACAGGTGGCAGGAGACAAGACTGGTGGTATCGCTCCCCTTGTCTTCTCCCAACAAGCTGTTCTCCAGATTTTCCAAACAATCGGAAAGGGGATTCATCAGAGAAGATGACTTTACCCCAGTCCTCAGCAGTCCACACCCTGTACCTTTTGCAGAATATCAGTCTGTCCCTGATGTTTTTTCTGGAAAGAAGTGGCTTCTTTGCTGCCCTCCTGGACACCAGGCCTTGCTCCAAGAGTCTCCGCAGTCTCACAGTGCGTGCAGATGCCTCACACCTGCCTGCTGCCATTCCTGAGCAAGCTCTGCACTGCTGGGAGCCCCATCCCCAAGCTGAAACACTTTTAAGAGATGGTCCTGGCGCTTGCTGGTCCTTCTTGGGTGCCCTGGAGCCTTTTTGGCAACAATGGAACCTCTCTCCTTGAATTCCTTGATGATGCGATAGATTGGTGACTGAGGTGCAATCTTTCTAGCTGCGATACTCTTCACTGTTAGGCCAGTTTTGTGCAGTGCAATGATGACTGCACCTGTTTATTTAGAGATAACCATGGTTAACAGAAGAGAAACAATGATGCCAAGCACCAGCCTCCTTTAACGTGTCCAGTGGTGTGATTCTTACTTAAAGGGGTTATCCGGGAGTTAAAAATTACTGAGGGCCGGGCTGGGGTGCGCTATTTAAAAATAATAAACATCTACTTACCTCATCCGGCGCTGCTGATGTCCCGCGCCAATCATGACAGATTGATCTCCAGCCCTGTCCTTATCAACACCCGCACCTGTGTTGCTGGAGCAATCACTGAAACGATGTTCGCTGCTCCTTTTAAGGCGCCTGCAATGAAGTTGAAATGTGTTTTTCACATTTTTCATTTTCTAGGCAAATATTGACTTTGCAATGAATTGCTGTTAAGCTGATCACTCTTTATAACATTCTGGAGTATATGCAAATTGCCATTATAAAACCTGATGCAGTAGACTTTGTAAAAAGTAACATTTGTATCATTCTCAAAACTTTTGGCCATGACTGTACTTTATGGGGGTTATATATAACTTCATTATTATTTTAATATCAATCTCATTTAATTTTATACATTGCAAGGATAGTGCTGGGGGAAAAAATTTTTTTTTTTATCAAATCTTCTATCCTGTTCTGACATCTGGGCACTTTTAGAGCACATCCACACAATTTAGGATTGCGAATAGAGCCTAGGTGCTTCCCCACAAAGTGTCAAAGTATATTCCTGGGAATGTATGACAAGTAGAGATGAACAAACCAGATGGGGTTCTGGTGCAGCCGCCTGACCTGGACATATTGCCGGACTAACAGCCGAACCTGCAGATTAATAATAATAATTCCTTTATTTATGTAGCACACACAGATTACGCAGCGCTACACAGAGTTTACCAAATCTCAAGGCTCACAATCTAATCAACCTACCAGTATGTTTTGGGGTGTGGGAGGAAACTGGAGGACCCGAAGGAAACCCGCACAAACACAGAGAGAGCATACAAACTCTTTGCAGATGTTGACCATGGAACTTAAACCCAGGTCCCCAGCACTGCAAGGCTGTAGTGCTAACCACTGAGCCACAGTGCTGCCCCTATTGACGTTCCCTAACAGCTAGCCTTGGCTGTGATTGCCCACGAGGACTCCCCTTGGCGAATCAGAGCCATGGCTATTTGTTAGGGGTGTTAATTTGTGGGATTGGCTGTTAAGCCACAAATCCACAATGGGGCTCATTTACTTGGGACCGCATGCACACATTTGTCGGACTGTGCACCAATTTTGGCCTTAAAATTGCTTGCACAGGTATTTAATAAGTGTGTGCGCTGGATTTGTGGCGGACATGACCCTTTTTGTGGCACAGCTGCGCTGGTCTCCATGCACCATGAATTGGGGGGCGTGGCTCCTGATTCGGACTGAACGAGGGATTTAACTTTCAAATTGTGTCGCAAGCCAAGCCCTTACATGCACCATGAAGAATAAGGTGAACTCTGTTGGACCGGAGTGGGGAAGCGACACATGCAGGATATCGGGCGCACAATCTTAGTGAATTGCGACAGAGGGCATTATCGTCGGACAATGCACTTTCTGTGAACCCCGGGGATCCTGTAAGTAAATGTGCCCCAATATGTCCATGTGGCTTAATCTAAACCGTTCATATCTAATGACAAGTACTCAGGTCGGCATTTGTGATCTGCACATTGGGGAGCAATCTAGGGACCGTTGTATGGCGTGAGACATTTGCATAACTCTATATATTTGGATCACCATTTCAGTGATGTTCTAAGATTGAGATATTGGGGCAAATTTACTTACCCGGTCTTGTCGCAATCCCCGATTCGGACGGTCCGACGAAGATGAAGTCCGGCGCGATTCACGTAGCTCGTGCGCCCCAGATCCTGCATCCGTCGCTTCCCCGCTGAGGTCCGCTGGAGTTCACCTTCTTCTTCCCGGTGCTTGTAAGTGCGTGTCTTACGACACAATTCGAAATTTAAAATCCCGCGCGTAGTCCGAATCTGTCGGGTTGTCCGACGGCCCGCCCCCCAATTTGTGTCGCGTGGAAGCCAGCGCCGATGCGCCAAAATCCGATCAAGTGTGTCAAAATCCCCTGTTAAATGCGGCGCAAAACGGAAATTGTCAGGAAAATGCCGCAGACACTTAGATTGACACACATTACAAATCCCGTATTTTTTGTCCGGAATGGTATGAATTAGTCCATACTGTTCACCGAGGCGACAAAAGCTCCTCCTTCTTCAGGCATGTATTTCTAGTGGGTCTCTGGTGACACCCCCCACCGGAGCACTTGGGCTTTGTTTGAATAATGTTAAACCTAATTTTGTGGGTAAACTAATGTAGCAGCATGAATAATCAATAAAGTGGGAATCTAATTATAATTTCCTTTAAGTGTTTTTCTTCAGCCTTCTTATTCCAGACATATTTGGTGTATATAGTGTGGGGAATTGCTCGGGTAGTTGACTGGTAGCAGTGCAGGAAGTGACACACGCAGGTTTAAAGTCCAATTTAAGTGTTTATTCACACTTGCAAAACAGAACACAACTTCAGCCTTGGCTTAGGCACATGCAAAAACGTTACAAAAGTAATTCCTGCCCGGCTAGGCACTGTCTAATACATTTGACGGACCCTAGCTATCCGGGTACCAGGCTGCCTGGCACCTGCTCTTGGCCAGCAGTAAGACAGGAGACCCTCAGTTACCTTTGCTGTGAGAATGCAATCTCGCTTTCAGCTCTCCAGGTAGGGCCTCTCCTACTGCTTCTGGCCTGCAGACTAAATCAGGCCTGTGACCCGCACCTGTGGGCAATTCACAAACCCAGGACCGAAGCCCGGGTGGAGTAGGAGTCCCACTACCAGCCTACCCCTACTCCATAATAAGCAGGCGCAGTACGGACATTACAAATGTGTCTGTGTTAGTTAGGCCAACACAGACAAAACAGACTATTCCTGCTTATCATGTCTGCATTAACCCTTGGGTTACTGCAGACAAACCCAGGGCTTTTACCACACACCCTTCATCTGCCTGTAGGACAGATAGCGGTTTTCCCAAATGACACCTCTCACTTTCTTACAATAGTTTACATATTAAGGTTTATACAGTATATAAATCCTGATTAGCATCCATTTCATCACCCCTGATATGATCTATACTATCTGTCATTGTTTCCGTACTTATCCGATACAATATATTCAAAGTGTTCTAGAAGATAATGTGATAAAAGCTCTTATCAGGGAGTGAAGTTCTGCAAAATATTCAGTATAGAAAAGAATTCTGTTGCAACAATGAGAATGTTATAAGACACATAGATTTATTAGCAAACCTTCCAAAACTTTCCTGGGTGTAGCATTCCCTAAAACAACGTAGAGGAACAATACCAGATAGATTCTTTATCATCTAGGTGGAGCTCTAGGTCACAAATTGCCTAGGATCATTCCACTGTACAACCTCCATTCTTGAATTTTCCCATTAAAAACATTTTCTATTGGATCTGGAATAAGTCATTTATCACTGGGGGCCAAACTACTTGGGATCACCAGTTGGGACCCGATCGCCCTGCATGAATTGAGCTATTGGATAATTGGCAGCAATTCTTCACACAACATGGGTATCGTAGCAAAAAAGTGCAGGTAATTGAAAATTGGTTAAATGGGGAATTCCTACAATTCCAGAATTGAATAATTCATGCAACATGCCTACCCGGGGCTGACAGTGTAAGGGGGCAGCAGGTTACTAGGAACAGAGTGGTTGGCTTAATATCGGCAGAGCCACAGGTGTCATGGTAATCTTGTCCTAGTGTAGGCCTCATCCACACCTACCTGCAGGGTTAAGCAAGAGGAGGGGGAGGCCACATGACTATAAGTTTCCCCCTCGGGCACTCTCACTGTAAGTGACTAGTCTACTGCAGATGGTAAGAGGGAGGCCCAAGATGGTAGCGGCAAGCAGGGATGCACAGGAAATTTTACTATAAACAAAACCATTAACTCACACACACACTAAGGCCTACAACTGATATACATTGCAAATGCCTATTTCTGTTACTTTGTAAAGTTGTTCCATACAGCCTAACCAAGGAAACCATGTAAAAGGAGCCGCACACCGACCCCCATCAGTGCCTGCAGGATGATTTATTATAATACATTTTTTCATCTTTATTCACTTGCATCCTGTGCATGTCTGGCATCTTCTTTGCTGCCCATTGGTAACATCATTATTATATTTTTATTCTGCTTTAAATTCAATGGACTTATTTACTAAGGGTCCTGCGGCCGCATTTTCGTCGGGCTTTCCGACTTTTCGGGGATCGTGTTGGGGATAGTGTCGCATGCAATCGGATTTTGGCGCATCGGCGCTGGCTTTCATGCAACAGAAATCGGTGGGCGGGCCGTTGGACAATCCGACAGATTCGGACTAAGCGCCGGATTTAACATTCAAATATGTGTTGCAAGCCAAGCACTTACGCTGGGAGGAAGATGGTGAACTCCGGCGGACCTGAGCGGGGAATCGACACATGCAGGAAAACGAGCACACGATCTACTGAATCGCGGCACAGTTCATCCTCGTCGGACAGTTCGGATCGAGGATCGCGCAGGGACCAGGTAAGTAAATGTGCCCCAATGTCTTTGTACCATTTGTAACTATATGACATTTAATGTGCCCGCACCGTATTGTACCAGGTAAATTTCCCCTGTGCATTGGTGTCTAATGTAAAAGTGTACATTTATGATTGCTTATAATAAATATAGATTTTTTTATTCTACATGATTGTTGTTTGGTGTAATTTATCTTTTTGGTCTAATTGTTCAATACACATTCCACGTATTTCAGATATTTTTCTTGACTGTTGCATCAATAGCAATTTTGTCTTTGGTTTGGTATAACATTAAATGACTGGATTTTCCAAATATGTTTGAAGTTTATCATGCGTCCAACATGAACATCTATGAAAGACTGTTCCTGTACCGTGCTGTTACTATGGGGGCTCTAACATAAAAGTTTCATCATTGGATTCTTACTACCAGAACCCCCACCTAAATTGTTAATGGGAGATCATGCATACGGTCAGCTTGCTGTCTCAGTGGTTAGTGGTGTTTTTGCTGCTGACCTGGTGTCCTGCATTCACCCAACATTAATTGTATGTTGTTTGCATGTTCACCCCCTTAGACAACATGTACAGATACATTGGGGGACATTTACTTAAATTCCAGCTGGAGTTTACCAAAAGTGCATTGTCCGTTGATAATGCACTGTGCAGCAATTCCCTAAGATCGTGCGCCCGATATCCTGCATGTGTCGCTTTCCCGCTCAGGTCCGACAGGGTTTACCTTCTTCGTCCTGGTGCATGTAAGTGCTTGTCTTGCGACACAATTTGAAAGTTAAATTCCGCACTCAGTCCGAATCAGTCAGATCGTACTACGGCACGCCCCCTAAATTGGGTTGCATGGAAACCAGCGCAGCTGTGCCACAAAAAGGAATGTGTGTGCCAAAATCCCGGCGCAGACACTTCTTAAATACCTGTGCAAGCCGTGTAATCCCCGAAAACCGTGCACAGTCTGACTAAAGTGAGCAGTGCGACCCTTAGTAAATGAGCCCCATTATTTTTGCCTGTGTGCCATTTATTTTTTTTCTATTGACGGCACACTGACACAACCATTTTACAATCATCATGTGCGCAAAGGTTTGTCACGGCCCCAGAGCAGGTCTTATCATGTTGGTTGCTTGAGGCATCCCACAGAAGACTATGGGAGTTTGAAAAATATGGAAGCCACACACATGACAAACAGGTCCCCATGCACAATCCTAGCCACAGCTAGTTGCTAGAGGTGTTAATTTGCCGTATAACGTCTGGGGTCTGGCTGCCTAACACAGAATCTGAACCTGGACATCGGTTCTGCTCATCCCTATTTAGGATGCTTGGTGATACTATATCAGTTGTACATGGTGGGTAACCCTCTCAGAATCTGGATTATAAAATGGTCCTATATCTCCGAATACGGTCTATTCCTCTAGGAGTCTCTGCATAATAGGATTGTGCACAGCTCTTATCGAGTATCATTTGTTTTGGCTTCTGTTGTACAATTATCCATAATAAGTGGCCGCCCGCCAAGGTGTCTCCCCGTGCAGAACCTGCCACTCACATCTCCACTCCCTGCCCGCAGGCAATGTCCTAATTATTTAATACTGTGAACAATACTGTGAACATCTTGGCTCAGCAGTATACAAGATATCAATTACAAGCCTCCTCGTACTATGAGGCCGGGATCATTGCATCTCGCTGGAGCCTCTATGGATATTGGCTTTTACATATTTTTTGGTAATTATTTGCATTAAAAGAGATTAAGGTGAAGAATTTAATGGTGGAACCAAGATGTGCCAATAAGGTGCCAATGAGAGGTGCCAATGAGTCATCACGCCCTCACATTAAGGTCTTTCAAATTAAAGAATAAAAATGTATTTAACCCAATACATGCCACTACAGTGCCCCCTGTTATATTCAGGTCTTAAAAACACTATATTATATTTGCTACAGTGCCCTCTTCCTGATGCTAGTGTGGGTGGCAGTCTTTGTCTAATAATTCATATGGGGCACTCAATGCATGATACTAACTGTGGGGGCACTAATTATCTACATCTAGATATGGCTCTGCTCTTCATAACTTTAACTTTATTTATAAGGGGGAACTTGGTGATGACACTGGTTTTGGGGCACTGTGTTTCTGACACTTGTTATGGTTGCATTGGTTATGGGGCCACTGTGGGCCATATTTATCATAGCTTGTATAACGGGGAACACGCTACAAGCCAGGAATTAGGACTTCTCCGTCCTTTTGTACTGGTTGGGTGGGACTGGGGCCACGTCGGGCAGTGCAGTGGACCGCCTCGGGGACTTCCTGCGCTGCACCCACCTGCACATTGCCTATAACCTAAGCCGTGTAGCACTTCACACTGCTGCTGTTCACCTCAATTTATGATGAGACCGAAGCCTCCTGATAGAACTGGCAAGTGTCGGGCGTTGGAAGGAACATTATACACTGGCGCACTTAGGGCCAGCCTATGTTAATTATGTACCTATGTTTCTGACACGGACTGTATGGGCACTGTATGTCCCACACTTAATATAAGGCCATTTTGTTAATACTACGGCTACTTTTTTGTTCTATAGTGAGTCTGCCCGACAAAGGCACTCCTACTGGGTTATAGTTATTGGGATACTATTTTGGGGTGCTATGGGGCACACATATTTTACGTCTGGCTTTGTGCTACTGACTTTTTAATATTTTTCTGCTGGTCATTTTAGGAGTTTTAAAGAGTTAAGGTCTTTTGTGAATTTCCAACTTTTTAAACTAAAGTCGCCAAAAAAGTCCCCCAAAATTTGGAAACAGCTCTAAGATATTTACTATGTCAATGAGGCTTGGACATCCATGATTTAGTTCACCAGTTCTCCTTCTATAGACAAGTTTTAGTACTTACGAACCGCTTCATAATGTAGCACAACAGAAGACCTACTGTTTTCTGAGATGTTCTGACCCAATTGTCCATTCGTCTCAATGTGATCCTTGTCAAAGTTCATTTAACTCCTTCCTTGAACAATTTTCCCAGCTTCACACACTCTTCACACACTAGCCTATAGCTCAGTGGTGGCGAACCTATGGCACGAGTGCCAGAGGTGGCTCTCAGGGCCCTCTCTGTGGGCACCCCAAATTTCACCATACAGGACCAAATCCACCAAAGCTTCCTGTAGTTCCAAGCAACTTAAAAGATGCTGCTCTCAGCGCTATTTTAAAGTGACATTTCATTGGCTGTTTGGAACTGCAGGAAAAGTGAGAAGGTGTGGACAGAACTGCATTGTCTTTGGAGGTCATTCTGCTGGACCCACCATTCTTCCTGGAGAGAAGCTACAATGATGGTCTGAACTTATTTTCCCACCTTCTTTCAACTCTATTGGTGGCCTTAGTGGTCAATACAATTGAATGATGTTGAAGAACTGGTAGCATCACGTTACTGCTTGAAATGCCATGTTGACACTTCATGGTAAATAAGTGGATTCTGGTTGTAGTTTGGGCACTCAGTCTCTAAAAGGTTCACCATCACTGCTATAGCTAGTCGGAAACACCACAGCTGTATACTACAACAGGCGATGAATCCCCTTCACTGAATGTTGACCCCTATTATTAGGCTCACCCACCAGTGGTGGTAATCGTATGTGTCATTGGTGGAAATATTTGTAAAATCTGTTTCATTTGACTCTACTAGCAGCCATTATTTCTGGTATTAAATGTTTTATCTCAGTAGAGTTGATTGATAATGATGTTATAAGATAGTGGCCTGTGAAGAGTCATCTATCTTCTTCTTCAGAAAGTAGAGGACATTTTGAGATAAGATCTTCGAATCTCTATAGTGCCCTACATTTAAATAAAAATCTTACATCATATAATCGTAGTATCATTTTTCTCTTTGAAAGAACATGATATGCAAATTTTATCTCTTAATCTGCATTACCCATAGTGTGACACACCTGACAGCCCAGAAACTAGAATAATTTTTTGAGACACACCAAGGTAAATGCAAACATTTCTCATAATAATACATAGATTATCATATTTGTTCACCGTTTACGGGATAAGTAGATTCCATACTTCATTTAACTTTTCTTGTAGTTATTGTGCTGGTGTGTTTGTTACAAATTTGGTTTTATGGGATTTTTTTTTGGTGACTCCTTTTGATCGTTGCCTTCTTTGACCCATTTCTATTTTCATCAACATTGCTTGCACCACACTTGCACTGTCTATTACTTACATTTCATATATTCTAGATTCAGAACTGTTATTTATTGAACACTCCTTTGGAGGAGGCAAAATAAGGATTTGGTTTTTAAAAATTCCAAATCCTATAATCTCAGTTCTAAGGTTAGGATCAAGCAATTCCTTAGATTTTTGGCCTTAAGACAAATGAAGTGACAATGCAGTAAATTCATAGAGAACTTATTAAATTGGAGATAAATAATGCAAATCAAATGATAAAAGCAACAAAAAAATGTAAAACAATGGGGCACATTTACTAAGGATTTTGGCGTACGCGGTCGGATTTTGGCGCAACAGTGCCAATTTTCATGCAACACAAATCAGGGGGCGTGCTATCGGCCGATCCGACTGATTCGGACTAAGCACGGGATTTAACATATAAAATGGGGCATGCACCGGGAAGAAGAAGGTGAGTTCCTGAGCGAGGAAGCAACAGATGCAAAAAATCGGGCGCACAATGTAAGTGAATCGTGGCAGTTGTGCATTCTCGTCGGACAACAGACCTCAGGGAACGCACAGGGACGGGTAAGCAAATGTGCCCCATTGTCTAATGCAATGTGGATTTTAGTTTGCAGTTACTGCTCGATTTCACATTTTGTCCAATGAGAGTCTTGGTTGAGCTGAGAAGAAATGTTTGGATTCTCCAGTGAATTCTCGAGAGAGTGGGAAAAATTTACTCATAAAGCCTCCTGTCTTCGAAATTTCTGTAATATTGATGTAATTTGGTCTTTGGCTTAGAGGTCATACTCGTGGTGCTTGCAACTGAGGGAGATTGGAACTCATGAAAGTTATCAACCGGAAGCATATATGTGACTGATGCAACTGACAAGCATTGGGCATCAATAGAGACTTAGCCTCCAAGAGACTCCGAGCAGCATACGGTAAGATTACGAGCAGATGCTGTGGCTGTTATGTCCATCAATGACCTGGACCACCGATAGTTACCACTATGTGACTTATAGTGCCTACTATGGTACCTACCACCTGGGGCAGAGTTCCTGCTCATTTTACATATCCAGAGTTTAGTTCAGTTACCCGCTTCTGGTGAAAGTCTTCTTTGCCTGCTTTACATTCGGCACATTTTTGCTCTGTTATATGAGTGAGACTATCTCTTTGTACATCTGATTTTGTTCTATATCACTATCTCTGTTGTGACCCGGATTGTTGACCATTTGCTTATTTTGTGTACGTTTGCCTTTTTTCATGTCTCACTTTGACGTCAAGAGGAACTGTATTCGTGGTTATCCAGTATCACTTAGGATATGTAGAGGCAAGCAGACAGGGCTTTTGGGGGCTGTAGCTAAGGGCTCACTAACCTGTGTTGTGTATGTTTCCCATTACAATGGCACAGCCAGACAAATGGGCAAGATCCCTGTTTAAGAATCTACCTGGAATGTTGTACAACAGGCATTAATTGTGTATAGGCTGGAACACCGCATCCACATGGTTCTTAGTCCATATATACATGGTCAACTGGGGTGTAGGAAGCTGGAGCTGTCATATAATTACATCATATGCTGCTTACATTGGTTTCAGTAGGTGCTGAATGGGAGGCAGATCGTAGCTTGAGATACAATCCTGCTCCTCAAGTCTGCATGGGTGGTTTCACATCTCTTGTTTGAGCATGACATGATGGATATAGTCGGGAGTTGTCTGTCTATTGAGTTAAAAGCTTGTAAATATAAAGTCATTACCTAATGTTATTGTGTATTACAAATAGGAGCTCGAAGATCCAGGATAACTGGAATTGGAATAGATGCTAACTCTTTAGTGATTAATATTCATTGATTTACATTTAATGGGAACTAACTCAATGATTTCTTTCAATTATATATGTTTTCTTTACTAAGCGTTATGTACAGTACCAGATTATGGAAATAAGTCTAAAGTGTATGTGTTAATCTGGTTTGTTGACTGTCAATTACTTTGTGGAGCCTTCAGCTCCCAGAAGGTACAGGAAAAGGCTGCTTGAAGGCAGCAACAGATGGACATCCCCCCTTACCCAAAAAGAAGGTTTATTACTGTTTTTGCCTTCTTTTTTGCTACTTTTTTTCAATGGGTGCAGAGTACATAGTACAAGAGGAAGCCATAACTTTTCTGACTAACAACCCAGTGATTGCAGAAATGGCAGGACTGTATGGAGGTTGTATTTCCCCTGTAACTGTTAAAGTAATGGGGGAAATAAAAACATTGATGTTATTGAAAAATTTCCCAAAATGTATAATAGTTAGCAATGAGCTGACACAAACATTAAAAGAAAAATTACATATACTCATTTAAGGTCCTCCACATCCCGATCCCGGCGGGATCGCCTGGAGAAAAGACTGATACCGTATTTTCTGGACTAGAAGACGCACTTTTTAGCAAGAAAAAATCTTGCTAAAAAGTGCATGCGTCTTATAGACCAGATGTCAGGAGGATCCAGCACTGCCAGACCCTTCTGACCGCTGTAATGGAGATCAGGTGATGCCCTGATATAGAGCTGCACCGGATCTCCCAGAGAGGAGCCCCCGTACTGCTCTCCCCTCTGTCTACAGGTACAGGACCTGCTGTGATGTCAGAATCATGTGACGGATCACCTTCTTACATCACCACAGGTCTGATACTGCCATGCTGCGCTGGGACAGGTTAAGAAGAAGGGGAATTTGGAAAGTATGTGTATGTGTGGGTTGTTGTTGTTGGGGTTTTTTGTGGGGGGGTGGGGGGGGGGGGGGGGTTCTGTGTGTACAGCCTGAGTTGAGTGTGTGTCTGGATGGATGATGCAGAGCTGTGTGTGTAATTGTATGGATGATGTAGAGCTGTGTGTGAATCTGGATGGATGATGCAGAGCTGTCTGTGTAAACGTATGTCTGTGTGTGCTGTGCTTTAGTGCGACCAACAGGCATATTTTAATTGATGTAAAATATATTTTTCCTTTTTTTGGAAGCCTAAATCTGGGATGCGTCCTATAGTAAGAAGCGTCTTATAGTCCAAAAAATACGGTAATTAGCAGGCCAGAACTCCGGACATCTCGTCCCCGTGCTGTAGCCTGATAATTATAAGTCTTTTTTCCAGGCAATCCAGGAGTCTCAAAATTAAAGATGAAGAGGACCTTAGGTGATTATGTGTAGTTTGTTTTATGTTAATCTTACTGGTAGTTTTCCTTTAAGTTCAAATCTTGATCTGGACAGATTGTCGGAATGGCAGCCGTGCTGCCAATCTGGCAAATTGACAAACCTAACTACTAGCCATAGCTGATACCCCTGGTTAATCACAGCCATGGTTAGTTTCTAGGGGCTTCCCAGGACGACCCACCATACAGTAGAGACCCCATTTATTAAACTTGGTGCTGAAACTAGCAGAAACAATTTCTAGGAAAAATAAGGGATAGATAAAAACCCATTCCAACTGTGCCGGAAAGATCGGTGCAGAGCCTGTTGAAGGATGCAACGATTTGATGTTGGTGGAGGAAGTGAAATGTATCATATATCCTACTACTGTATATGGTCCCAATAATTTTATATAAGTGTAAGATCTGATGCAAAGGGTTGTATTATAGATTTGCTTGAAATGTACAACAGCAATGAAATAGCGCCTGGGGCACACTTACCTCCGCAGTGACTTTGGATGTAGAGTATTGTCTACGGTGGCCCAAACTGAATGGCCAGTGATGAAAGCGAAGGGTCAGATTTATTATATTTTTCAGCTTGCGACAATATTGTATCAAAGGGAAACTGTCATCAGGAGCCCCTTTTTCTGGCTCCCCCATGTCCCCATAGAGAATAGTGTGCACATTGCCAAAGTGTTTTTATAATAAAACTGGATTTTTCCGATAAAAAGAAAAGTTAGATGGAAGTTTACCTGTCTCTCTGCACTGGGAGTAGCCAGTGAGAAACGCCACCCCCCCCCCACCCTTGAGAATCTGCTCCATGTATTTCAAATAGCTGGGATATGGGTGTTTTCTCACTGGCCACTCCCATGGTGCGCAGGACACTGATCCTACAGAGAAAAAGTATATTGGAAAGATTTGTGCATCTTCACAAACTGTTTCTGATTTTGGCTTTCAGCTACTGATTCAAAATGTCATTGGATGAGAAGATTTTCGAAACAATATGATGCTATAATATTATGTTACACAATAGTATGTTATATGTATATATTTATGGTTTATCATCAGTTTTGTTTATAGTTAATTGTTGAACCTAAGTTTAAGGTAACCTGTCATCAGGAGCCTTTTTTCTGGTTCATCCATGTCCCAATAGAGAATAGTGCCAAAGTGCCACTGCCACTGTTTTTGAAAAAAAAGTTAAGTTTGATGAAAGTTTACCTTTCTGTATGCAGAGCTGTGCCCTAGTCCCCTGGGAGTGGCCAGTGACAAGAGGTGTAGACATGTATGACAGCCTAAGGGGGGAAGCCATGGGAGGAGATATGAGGGACATGGGAGGTTTTTTAAAATTTGAAATCGATGCATGACAGAGCGGTTTCTTGAGGGAATGGGAGAAACCGCTCCTCTCTGGCCACTCCCAGGGGACTAGGGACACAGCTCTTAATACAGAAAGGTAAACTTTCACCTAATTTATCTGTTTTTTAAGAAAAGACAGTTTTACTTTAAAAACTCTTTTGCAATGTGTACACTATTCTCTATGAGGACATTGGGGAGCCAGAAAAAGGGTCTTCTGATGACAGGTTCCCTTTAAGGCATTAACATGGAAGCACTCCACTTTATGCTGTAAAACAATAACACAAATCTTTCTTACAATCCATATAAAGTTTTATTACACAGCTTTATGGAAATGTATAGATTTTTCAAAGATTTTAAACATCTGTGAATTCTTATCTTCCTTCCCTAAACAAAAAATAAATTCTCTTCCGAGACAAGTGAGGCACCAATGTGTATCCAGATTCCTCTTCCAGCAACACCCTAGGAGTGTAATTCAGTCCAATATGTGATTGTGTCCTTTAAAGTTTATTGCTTATTGCAGCGCATGTTACTGGTAGGTCAGAACTCGACGGCAACATCAATCTCTAAATGGACCATAGGCTGCATAGCTAAACGGGTTGTAAAATAGCGAGAAAAATGAGGAGGAAGCTGGAGAAAAAAAAAGAAATGTTTTACTACATGCAGTAAAAACAAACTTCAAACTCCGTGCTCACCGTGCCCCCTGCGAGATGGATGGACATAACACTGCCCATTATTACAGTGAGATTATCTAGAAACAAATCTGAGCATACTGATAGGATCGTACTTGTATGGACTGTGGTAGAGTGCTTTCGAAAACCTGTCATGCTGGGTCATGGATGACCACTTTTGTACAGCCACGTTCCGGATTGATACTAGTAAGCCTGATAAAAACAATTTGCAGTCTAACATTTACTTACCACTTACCTCCCTTGCCTTCCAATCCACGAAGACTATCCCACACCCACCTGCACACAACTCTACTTGCAACTGGTTGGCTGCAACAATGCCCCACACATTGGATGTTTAGCTAATGCCACGTCCACCACCTTTACTACTAGGCCATTGACATATTCGTGACATATACAACTGACTGAGCCTTCTGCTCCCAGTTACATTCTCTGCCCAACCTCCACTGATGTAGGGTGCATGAGTTGGACCCCCACATAACTACTACAACTAATACTCTCCTCAAGAAAGGTCATCTGCATCAAAAGCTACCCTGAATCATCGTAAACACCTTCAACAGCATTAATGAGAAGTTTAGTCCAAGTAATTCTCTACTTTTATGATTCTTCCACTTCTTAAACGGCTTAAGAGAGTTATGCTGGCTTGTAGTCTGTCAATAGATTATGGCAGTAAATTCCAGAGATGGATGTAGGCTTCCTTGCACCCAGTAAAAGATTCAAGTGGCGTCCCTGGCTTGTATTTATTAGCTTGACCAGGGCTTGTTAGTGGCTCCTGACCCACCGTGCACCTAAGAAACCTGCCCCTGTTGCTCCACCCCTCAAGCTACACAGTTACTCCAAGAGACCTCTTATGGAATTTTTTTTGGAATACATTATTCTGGTAGGGGTTCCAAGCTCATAGTATGGCGTCCTCTAGTGAGGATCCTCATCTTCTATAGAGTAGTTATGAGAAGTAAACTTCCCTTTGGAGGACCCTTCTTCTCTTGCATTACACAGATAATATTTTAATATCAGTTTTAACGTTGTATTGTTTAATATCCCCTGTGGAGGCGCAAAAAAGTTGTTGCCAGGATCGGTTCCACAAGGAAATTTGTCAAGGGACCCTTGTGGCAATTCTTAAAATCTGTACCAGTGTATGTATAATTGTGTGTGAGCTCATATTATAACAAGTCGTATCTTACCTGCCAGATTATCGACACACCTTGAGTTACATCCATTGTTACAACATCTCAAACTGCCTCTGCAATCTATATCGAATGAACACTGGTTTTGAGAGGCTGGTGGGCAACGATAATTTACGTTGGGAGAAGGGCATCCTATAGAAAAGAGGGATAAAAAAAATATTTTTTTTCTTTTCGATGTGAGGTAATTTCTAATAATCAGTAGGGTTGCTACCTCATCCCTGATGTTAGGTGTCAACATTCACCAAAAAGTTCCTTTACTCCTCACTCTACTTATACATCGAGAAAGGATCATTCACAATGTTATAACCGGTTAAAAATTAAAATTGTTAAGCATGGATGCCCGGTTTAACTAGATCTACTTTTTCTTTGAAAAAAACATTACTACAAGTGTCAACGGGTTAAGAATGTACCTGATGTATGGTACCAGACATGGACAGGCTTGGACAGGCTTGGTACCCAACATTTATGTATTTTATGACAAAATCTTTATGAAAAACAGAACATTTCTATGTCACAACTGTCCAAAAATTGTCAAGGTACTAATAAGGATCAAATGTAACAAACAATGGGACATTTATACTCAATCTATCTGTGTTCTTACCTGATCTTCTCATTAGAAATCCTGATGTGAAACTGGTGAAAACGAAGAACAGGAGAAGGTAGACCACTAGAGACCTCATGGTGCCACTAAGTTGTTTTATTTACTTGCTTGGCACCGGCATTTATACACCGGTATCTGTTTATGGTTGAGGAGTTGCCCTTCCATGGAGCTTATCTTTGTAATTTTCACATAATACTCCCTCACATTTGTAGGCTATTGCTTAATAGTAGCAACTACTTGATACATGAGAGATACAGAACAGATAACATGGAGGAGTTAAGATATCTATCTATAGTATACCATTAGAATTTCAAATGTAAAAGGTTTGGGAACTTCCATCATGCTCTTCAGGATAATAGTTAGAGGGGGAGGTTTGCAAACAGCTACAGAGAGGTTGCTAGACACAGTAGATGAGTGTCAAACCAGTTGATTGTAGTCATAATGAATCGGTAACCTCCTGTGTGCAGATTTCGATGGAGATTGGTCTGTTACATTTTGTACTCATAATTCATGGATGTTCATTAAAGCAAACCACGCATGTGTATGCGGATGAGTAGGGATAGCCTTTGACTGAGTGAAGGTTTTCTCTCAGTGGCCACCCCCTGGCTCTATTAAAATTAGTGTCATGGCCACTGTTCCAAAAGGATTCAAATGGTAATCAATAAATACTTTGACCTGTACTGGAATTTGTCTGGTTTTTTGGGGGAGGAAGTGGCTGATTGGTTTGATATTCTATTCTACTCAAATCTGATATAAACACAAATCCTTGGTGAAGGCTCTTAATGGAAACAGAGCCTAACATGTTCTAGTAGATGACAAAATTTGTGCAAATTTGGCAACTACATTGGATTCCAATCTTGGAATGTCCTATATAGCTACGGGCAGCACTCAAGGTCGGACCTTGGATACCTTGATTTTCTGTGAATGCCCATTGACAGCCATTGCTCTGTCCAACTTCACTGGTTTTTGAGTGATTTTTGAGGTGCTACATATCAAAGTGTACAGTTCTCAGTTCTGTAGTGCATAGCATTACATTTGGCGATAGCCAAAAACAGCATGACTACACAAACACCTTATATCAACTTTCTAGCACAATGGTGGAGGATGTTGAGATGGGCGTGTTATGCAGCCACAGGATCAAGACAGCCTGCAGTATTTGCATCAACCATGGACTTGGTTGAAACTAGGTCATGCAACAGGACAATGATCCAATTCACCATTACATCAAACAACAAAATGGCTGAAAAGAATTGAGTAGGAAAACTATTGGTGTTTTGAGGCTCTGGTCTCATAATAGATCCAGATGCAGTCTAAGCCAGGTTGGGCACACAAGGAGGAGTAGCAGATACCAGGAGACAGGCCATTACAAAAGGAGGGATGGAGGAGGAGCAGATACCAGAAGGCCGACCAGTACACAAAGAGACTTGGAGGAGGAGCAGGTACCAGCCGACAGGCCAGCACACCAAGAGACATGGAGTGGGAAAAGATATCAGGAGACAGGCCAGTACACCAAGTAACATGAAGGAGGAGCAGTTTCCAAGAGGCAGGCCAGTCCACCAAGAGACATGGAGGGGGAGCAGATATCAGGAGACAGGCCAGTACATCAAGAGAAATAGAGTACATCAGAGGGGGAGCAAATATCAGGAGACAGGCCAGTGCATCGGAAGGGATGGAGGGGGAGCAGATGCAAGGAGACAGGCCAGTACACCAAGAGACATGTAGGGGGAACAGATATACGGAGACATGCCAGTACACCAGGAGGGAAGGATGAGATACCAGGAGACATGCCAGGTCACCAGAAGGGATGGAGGGGAGCAGATACCAGGAGACAGCCCAGTACACCAAGAGATATGGAGGGGGAGGAGATGTCAGGAGACAGGCCAATACACCAGGAGGTATGGAGGAGCAGCAGATACCAGGAGACAGGCCACTACACCAGAGATAATGGAGGGGGAGCAGATACCACAAGACAGGCCAGTACACCAAGATACATGGAGGAGGAGCAGATATCAGGAGACAGGCCAGTGCACCGGATGGGATGTAGGGGAGCAGATACCAGGAGACAGGCCAGTACACCAGGAGGGATTGAGGGGAAGCAGATACCAGGAGGCAGCCCAGTACACCAAGAGACATGGAGGAGGAGCAGATATCAGGAGACAGGCCAGTACACCAAGAGACATGGAGGGGGAGCAGATACCAGGAGACAGGCCAGTACACCAAGAGACATGGAGGGGGAGCAGATATTAGGAGGCTGGCCACTACACCAAGACACATGGAGGGGCAGCAGATATTAGTGGCATAGGCATGGAGGTGGAGAAGAAATAGTAAATCTCCTCCAAGGTCTTTTAATGGACCAATCACTGTCCGGCCTCTATGAATTTAATTTGCTGTATCCAGATTGTAAGCGGTGTTCATAAATAAATAGCCTCAAACCTCAGTGAACGCAAGCATTATTATCATGAAGATAGACCTTCCCCCCTCCCAAGGAATCACCACAAGCTGCCGGCAGGGAGACATTTAAGGTAAAATAAAAGATTATAAAGCCTTCCACAATGGTATTTTTTCATGCCCCGAATGATCAGTTGTGTGTGAAAGAAATTATGAAACCTTTCTGTTTTTTTCATCGACAAGGAACATGGATATCGATAGACGTCTATAGGTCTGGTCAACAAAGTTGTGGTTTTTATTGTGGACATTAAGACAAAGCAAAAGCAAAATGGAGACAACATGCACTGGACATGCATCACACAGGCCAGTGTGAATCCACTCTAAGGATGGAGGGCTAAAATGAGGCACCATGGGTAATTCCAGTAGAAGTGTTTCCTATTTATGAATTTGTGATGTGAGAAGCAAAACCAATCTGAATCTACTTTTTCCCTAGCCAGAGTGATAATTGTGGGCTGTAGAATTTGGCCTCTGATGTGAAAATTTACTCCACTCTCATCTGGGCTGGGTGGGTCTTAATGTGAGATGGGTGTGGCCTCCTTCATTCTGCTCAATCATATGTGAAAAAGAGATTTTGCTTGGCACAAGGTGCAATGGGGACTATAAGCAATCAGGTCTAATGAATGGCATCAGAGAATATACTGTATATAGTGCAACCCCTTTGCACAGGAAAGGGGTGGTTTGAAGATGGAGGGGCAGTTTCCATTGAGTTTAATGGGAGAAAAAATCAGCCAATAAAAAGTCTTTTAGGGAGGGGGTCCTCTCAGAGAGGTGGTCTTGCCATGTGTTCATCCCTTTATTCTTGGGTGTTTTGTGGTGTTAGTGGACATGTTTTAATATATTTTTTTCTTTGTAGTGTAGTTGATTACTACATGATCATTTTTTACTGCAGATCATGCAGAGATCCAGTGCTCTGTGTCTCTCCGTCCTTGCTCTGCTCTAGATTTCTGTACAAGCAGTAACACTGAATCTGTCCTGATTGGCTCGGTTTGGACATGTCCATGTGAATGCCCTCAGTGCTCTGGCCTCACTGCCCTTAGCTTATGTCACAACCCAGATGCCCTGCCCACTTCAGGAAAACTAAGAGGATTTTACAGTTATATGAGGCTTTTTTTGAGATAGGAAGAAGTAAGCAGCATTGTATAGGTGTCATTGGAATTGTTGTCGAAGTCTCTCTCCAGCTGTGCTAAAAAAATTTAAAATAGTTACAATGTGATATGTACAATTCGCTTTATTGATCTTTTACAAATGTATTATTCTATTACTGTAATTTAGTTTTAATATTTCTTTAGTAATATATTGTTTTCTCTATTTTTAGCAAGTGTCGCAAAACCAAAATGATTTACATCACTTGTTCCTAGATGGAACATATTTATAGATCAAAGGAAATAATTACATTTTTGGACTCAAAATTGAAGTTTTTAATATTTATTGCATTCATAAAATATTTCAAAAGAAAATCATGTCTATTTTTTTCGCCCATATCCTCCATAATTTCCACATGCCGAGCATCGGCTTACACATCCGCCACTTGAGCATCCTCCACATCCACTACATGAAAATAGCTTTGAGAAGGAACCAAGGAAATCTGGTGGGGAAAAAAAGATTACTTTATTACGTTTTGTAACATGACAATGATGGAAAAATTCCTTTTTTTCCCAAAATTCAAAAATGAATATAAAGTGAATGTTACCCAAAATCTGAAAACTGTATTTCAAAATCACCAAAAGAAAAATAACAAAATTAAAGAAAATTGGAGGCACCTGATAAAAGGGCTATTTACTACACTTGAGAAAAATACTGGAATTCATACCAACTATTCTCTAGATGTTCCTTACCCTTCTGCATATATCAGTGCCATGAAATGACCAAGTTTTCAGGCCACATTGATTTTAAAGCTTATTATAATTGATGGCCAGGGTTGAGCAGACCACACCACAATTCATCCAGAAGTCTTGGTTCGGCATTGGGATCCCCCCCACCAATGTGCACCATCACTATCCCTAGGATTGTTTCTCACCAAGATGCCACAGCTTTGCCGGTGGCATTTAAAGGGTTAACATCTGCAATTATTGTCGATTCCTTTAAATGCCACCAGCAAAACCGCCAGTTAATGGAGTAAGGATTATCCTCATTTGAAATGTTTAAGAATTGCTTCTAACTATTGATGAGCGGATGCGTTTCGGGTTTGCTGAGTTCACCTAAACTTTGAACAAAAGTTTTGTTCGTATACCCATCCGTTAACACTCACAGATCGGTTATGGAATCTATGGCTGGTGTTAACTCTGTAAATGCTGCCAGTTATCATCGGGGAGCGACAATCCTAGAAAAAAATCTGGCCATTGGCATTCAAAGGCTTAACAACCGCAATTGGTGCATGCACTGATCACGGTTGTTACTGGTGATGTTACTCATCGCTATTGATAACCTATGCATAGGATTGGTCATTAATATCAAATTGTAGCGGTTCCAAAACTAGAACCACCCCCCAATCACCTGTTTTTTTTGGCTACCTTTGGCAGTGGAATCAACAGAGAGAATAGGACAACAGCTCTGTTCTTGTATTGTGGCTGGGAAGGGTAACTGCAGTTCTGCTCCCATTAAAGTTATCTGGAGATGAATGGTAGGAACAAAACAGCCATATACAGAGAACTGTTCCATTCTCTGGGGCACATTTACTAAGGGTCCGCACACTGCATTTCCGTTGCATTTAACAAGGGTTTTTGGCGCACACAAACGGATTTTGGCGCCGACTTTCATGCGACACAAATCGGGGGCGTGGCCATCAGACAACCCGACTGATTCGAACTAAGTGCGGGATTTAAAATTCAAATTGTGTCGCTAGACATGCACTCACATACACCGGGAAGACGATGGTGAACTCCGGGGACTTGAGCAGGGAAGCGACACATGCAGGATATCGGGCGCACGATCTTAGTGAATCACGCTGGACTTCATCCTCGTCGGTGAATGCACCTTGGGGATCGCGACAGGACCGGGTAAGTAAATGTGCCCCATTGGGGCAGATTTACTTACCCGGTCCATTCGCGATCCAGCAGGGCGTTCTCTGCGGTGGATTCGGGTCCGGCCGGGATTCACTAAGGTAGTTCCTCCGATGTCCACCATGTTGCGCTGCTGCGCTGAAGTCCACCAAAGCCTGCCAGAATGCACTGAAGTTCACCGGCCTATTCCTGGTGAAGGTAAGTGCAAGCTCCGCGACACTCGGCGGTTTTTCCAAATCCGACGGGTTTTCGTTCGGCTACGCCCCCAATTTCCGTCGCATGCATGCCAGCGCCGATGCGCCACAATCCGATCGCGTGCGCCAAAATACCGGGGCAATACAGGGAAAATCGGCGCAAATTGGAAATATTCGGGTAACACGTCGGGAAAACGTGAATTGGGCCCTTAGTAAATCACCCTCAATGGGGCACATTTACTAAGGGTCCGCAGCCGCGAATCCGTCAGGTTTTTCCCGAATATTTCCGCTTTGCGCTGTATTTCACGGGATTGTGGCGCACGCGATCGATTTTTGGCGCAATCGCGCTGACTTTCACGCAACAGAAATCGGGGGGCGTGGCCACCGGACAACCCGAAGGATTCGGAAAAACTGCAGAATTTAAAAAGCCATTTGTGTCGCAAGATCAAGCACTCACATACACCAGAAAAAAGCAGGTCAACTCCGGCGGACCTCAGCGCAGCAGCGACACCTGGTGAATATCGGCGCACGGACCTTAGTGAATCCCGGCAGAACCCGAATCAGCGTCGGAGAACCTGCCGCTGGATCACGACTGGACTGGGTAAGTAAATGTGCCCCATTGTGTCAATTTCAGTGCTAGAAGCAACTAGAACCAGCTCAATCTGTGATGGTCCCAATCTCAGACTTTTTCCAGTCTGAAGTTGGCGACCTAACAAAATTCGAGCTTAACTAACACATCCATCCAAAGCAAAGCCCATTTCCTAACATCTATCATTACAAATGGTGTCCCAAAATAATCCAAGACATTTACATTTTTATCTTAGGGACTCTATTTCTACTTGTCTACTTACCATCAACAGAGTAGCAATGTAGCCCACATCCGCTATCACAGCAGCTCTGTCTGCTGGAACAATCGGTAGGTATGCTGCATGGATTCACTGAGAGGGAGCCGCAGTTTGTACGAGAACGAACTGGAGGACATTCTAGAAAATAGAAGGGAAATTTAAAATTGAGACTTGATCTATGTTGCGCAATGTCCCACTCACGTGTAGTGACTGAGACTGGTGAGGATTTATTTGGTTTTACAACAGCCCTTAGGGTTTTGTAGGTTCCAAGGATGTCAGCCCGCTTAGCTGATGGGCACCTCAAGGAGTTAACAAGTAGTCAACCTCAGCCTGGCTGGCAGTGTTAGAGATTTTCAAGTCTAGTTGTCTGGGTGCCCAAGATGTGATGTCATGAAAGCTAAAAAGTAAGAGACTTTTGGCACATGGCCCAAAAGAATTGTTACATCAAGGAAACTGTGGAGTATTTTTTTTTTGTCATTGGAATCTATTTTTCTGGACTATAAGGTGCACCATCAATAAATGCCTACTAAAATGTCTAGGGTTATATATAAGGCGCACCGGAATATAAGGCGCACCTGATTATAAGGATGAATGACCAGCAGGTGGCAGACCTGTGCACACTTCAAGGCAGCTGTTGTCTAAAAGTACGGTTCATATATAAGGCACACCGGATTATAAGGAGCACCTGATTATAAGGATGAATGACCAGCAGTGGCAGACCTGTGCACACTTCAAGGCAGCTGTTGTCTATAAGTATGGTTCATTTATAAGGCGCACCGGACTATAAGGCGCACCTTTGATTTTTGAGAAAACCAAAAGAATTTTTGTGCACCTTATAGTCCAAAAAATACGGTAATATTATTCCTGTAGAGGATATACTAGTCTGAGCTGTAGCTAGACTTTCCCTTACCCAGGGCAAAGGATGAATTTTCTGCCCAACCCCTGGTAATTACTGACTGATCACAGTGAAGTGGCTTGTCGGCACCTCCCTGGCACTCAGCATCCAGGTGGGGCACACACTTTGCTAGCCTCTCCCAGTTTGAACTAAGAGATGAACAAAACTATGGGAAAGTTGTTTTTTTTATTTATCATATTAATACCTCAAATATTCAGGGATTGTGTCACTCCATGTAAGTGTTAACTGAAATACCCATAAGAGATAGCAAAATAATACCCCAGCAGCTTCTGTGCAGTAAATGATAGTGGATTCATGTAGAAATACACAATTTGCCTAATACTACTAAAAATAATATTAATTACAATAATAAAACAAAATAATACATACAATAACATAATAACAATAGTAATAATAATATGAAGAATAATAAAAAATAATCATAGCAATAAATTATTATTATTATTACCCACACAGATGATATCTGGTCTTTAAATCTTACTTGGTCTTGGTGTTCTCATGAAAAATCCCGATACTGGGAAAATGAGTGTCAGGACCAGGGAAAGCAGCAGCAGGTGCCCCAGAGACGGCATCTTGAGTCTTTCATGTACTGACTTCACCCCTGCCAACTTTATACCCTTCTATATGCAGGGAACAAGGGTGTAGTCCATTAAGAAGGATGGAGCTTGACTTCTTCTCATATAACTCCCTGGATTGTTGCTTAATATAAAGAAACTGCATAATAATATAGAGAGATGTGAGATATGATGGGAAGCTCTCATGCACCAGTGCTGTATACAGATTCAGCAAAATAGACACCTGTTTAGGTGACACAAGAGCTTACAGTCTATGAGGATGAGGGGGTGACACAAGAGCTTACAGTCTATGAGGATGAGGGGATGACACAAGAGCTTACAGTCTATGCGGTGAGGGGGTGAAACAAGGCTTACGTCTTAAGGATGAAGGGGCGACACAAGAGCTTAAAGTCTATGGAGGATTGATGGGGGGGAGTGGTTTGGGGGTTGAAACAAGAGCTTACAGTCTATGAGGATGAGGCGGGTGACAACAAGAGCGTACAGTTATGAGGATGATAAGGGGCTCGGGTGGTGGGTGGGGTGACACAAAGAGCTTACAGTCTATGAGGGATGATGGGGGGGGTGACAAGAAAATGAGCTTACAGTCTATGAGGGGTGGTGAACAAGAGCTACAGTCTATGAGGATGAGGGGGTGACACAAGAGCTACAGTATATGAGGAGTGAGGGGGTGAACAGAGCTTACAGTCTATGAGGGCTTGGGTTGGTGAAACAAGAGCTTACAGTCTATGAGGATGAGGGGGGACACAAGAGCATTACAGTCTATGAGGGATGAGGGGGGACACAAGAGTTCCGTCTATGAGGATGAGGGCTGCGGTCGGTGGGCTGGGGCGGGGTGGTGGGGGTGACACAAAGTTAACAGTCTATGAGGGATGAGGGGGGTGGGGGTGACACAAGAGCAGACAGTCTAGAGGATGAGGGGTGACTGACACAAGAGCTAACAGTTAGAGGGGGAGGGGTGGACACAAGAGCTTACAGTTAGAGGATGAGGGGGTGACAAGAGCTTACAGTTCTATGAGGGATGAGGGGGGTGGTGACACAAAGAGCTTACAGTCTATGAGGGGGTGACCACAAGAGTTGACAGTCTATGAGGAGTTGAGGGGAGGTGACACAAGAGCATAAGTCTATGAGGATGAGGGGGTGATTGACACAAGAGAGGGAAAGGCTATGAGGGTAGTGATTATCTGGCGTTGAGGGGGTAGACAAAACAGAGGAAAGGGAGATGGAGGGATGATCTCGGTGGAGGTGAAAACAAGGAACGTGCTAGAAAGGTATGAGGAGGGAGGAGGGTCAGGTGACACAAAGATTAAAGTATATGACGGAGGCACGAGGGAACCCCAGGTTTTGGGGGGTCGGGGTTTGGCTGGGTGACAAGAGAGCTTACAGTAGGAGTATGAGGGCGATGGGGGACACAAGAGCTTTACAGTCTATGAGGATGAGGGGCGACACAAGAGCTTTACAGCGATAGAGGTATGAGTGGTAGCTTACTGGTAGGGTGCTGAGACCAAAGAGCATTAACAGTACTATGGAGTGATGCCTAGAGTGACCAAGAAGCTAAGTCTATTGGAGGATGACGATTGGGGGTGAGGTGACACAAGAGCTACAGTCTATGAGGATGGGGGTGGAGTGACACAAGAGCCGTACAGTGAGAGGAGCGGTGAGTAGCGGTGACAACAAGAGCTTACAGTCTATACGAGGATGTAAGGGGAAGGGTGTACACAAGAGCATTACAGTGTATGAGGATGAGGGGGGGACACTAAGAGTCTACAAGACTGATGGATGAGGGGGTGGACACACGAGCTTACAGTCGAGAGGGATGAGAGGGACACCAACCGGCGTAGTATACGGAGAGCGGGTGACAAGGAGCGCAGGAATGCTATGGGATGGATGGTGACCACAGAGATTACAGCTTAGGGTGAACGTGGCGTGATCGGGTTTGGCGGACACAAGAGCTTACAGTCGTTGAGAAGGATGAGGGTGTGTGACACAAGAGCTACAGTCTAGAGGAGGAGGGGGGGATGACCACAAGGGAGCTTACAGTGATGAGGATGAGGTTGAGGGTGGCTGAAACAAGATTACAGTCTTGAGGAGAGGGGTGGTGACACCAGAGCATTAAAGTCTATGAGGATGAGGGGTGGGGGGGTGACACAAGAGCTTACAGTCTTGAGGATGAGTGGGGTGATGAACAAGAGAGTACAGTATTGAGGGAGAGGAGTGAGACACAATGGACTTACAGTCTATTGAGGATGACGGGAGGCTGACACAAAAGCTTACAGTGCGTATGAGGTGAGTTGTGTAGGGGTGTGACACAAGAAGCTTACAGTCTATGGGATGAAATGTGTGTGACACAGAAAGCTTACAGTCCTATGAGGATGAGGGGTGACAAAAGAGCATTACAGTCTATGAGGATGAGGGGTGACACAATGAGCATTACAGTCAGGATGAGAGGGTAAAGAGACTCATCTATGAGGAAAGGTGGATGACACAAGAGATTACAGTCTAATGAGGATGAGGGGTGACACAAGAGCTTACAGTCTATGAGGTATGTGGGGCGAACAAAGAGCTTTACAGTCATGAGGATGAGGGGAGAACAAGAGCTTAAAAGTATAGGAGGAGCGAAGGCCATTTGGGGAACAAGAGATTACTGTCTAGGAGGAGAACGAGGGGATGCTGCTGTGGTGATTGACACAAGAGCTTATAGTCGATGAGGATGAGGGGGGTGAGACACAAGAGGCTTATAGTTATATGGGTATGAGGGGTGAAACAAGAGCTTATAGTCTATGAGGATGAGGGGGTGACAAAAGAGCTTACAGGTTATGGGTATGAGGGTTGACACAAGAGCTTTACAGTCTGGAGGATGAAGGGGGGACACAAGAGCTTACAGTCTATGAGGATGAGGGGCAGGTTGCACAAGGGCTTACAGGTCTATGAGGATGAGGGGGTGACACAAGAGCTTACAGTCTATGAGGATGAGGGGTGACACAAGAGCTTACAGTCTATTAGGATGAAGGGGGAACACAAGAGCCTCTTGTTTCCCCCCCTCATCCTCATAGACTGTAAACTCTTGGGTCAACCCCCTATCCTCATGGGTAAGCTCTTGTGTCACCCCCTCATCCTCATAGACTGTAAGACGTTGTGTCACCCCTTCATCCTGATGAACTGTAAGCTCTTGTGGTCACCCCCTCCTCCTCATAGACCTCTAACTCTTGTTGGCACCCCCCACATCCTCATAGACCTGGTAATCTCTTGTCGTCACCCCTCATCTCTAGACTGTACTCTTGTGTCAGCCCTCATCCTTAATAACTGTAAGCTCTTGTGCACCTAAAACAGGTTGTCTAGTTGCTGAAATCTGTATACAACTGGTTGCTGGCGCTTCCCAGCATATCTCACATCTCTCTATATTTATTGCAGTTTTTCATATTAAGCAAACCAATCCATGGAGGTATATAGTAGAAGTATCAAGCCTCCCTCCTGTCTTAATGGACTACAAAACCCGTGTTCCTGCATATAGAAGGGTATAAAGTTGCAGGGGTGAAGTCGATACATAAATGACTCAAATGCCGTCTCTCTGGGGCACCTCGCTGCTTTCCCTGGTCCTGACACTCATTTTCCCAGCAATCGGATTTTTCATGAGAACACCAAAGACAAGTAAGATTTAAAGACCAATATCATCTGGTGTGGGTATATAAAATAATTGTAGTGCTATACATATTTTTTATTATTATTCCAATTATTATTACTATTGTTGTTGTTATTGTATGTGTTATTTAGTATAATTATTGTAATAACATTATTTTTAGTAGTATTAGGCAAATTGTGTATTTTGTTCTACATGAACTCCACTATCATTTACTGCACAAAGCTGCTGGGGTATTATTTGCTATCTCTTATGGGTATTTCAGTTAACACTTAATGGAGTGACCAATCCCTGAATATTTGAGTATTAATAGGATAAATTAAAAATTAACTTTTCCATATCTTTGTTCATCTCTTATTCAAACTGGGAGAGGCTAGCAAAGTTGTGCCCCGCCCTCACCTGGAGGCCTATGCCGGGATGTGCCAACAAGCCACTTCACCGTGATCAGTCATAATTACAGGGGTTGGGTCAGAAAATTCATCCTTTGCCTGGGTAAGGGGAAAGTCAGCTACAGCTCAGACTAGTGTATCCTCTACAGGAATATATAACTGTATTTTTTCTGACTATGGGTGCACAAAATCTCTTGGTTTTCTCAAAAATCAAAGGTGGCCCTTATAGTCCAGTGCGCCTTAAATGAACCGTACTTACAGACAACAGCTGCCTTGAAGTTTGCACAGGTCTGCCACCTGCGGGTCATTCATCCTTATAATCAGGTGCGCCTTATATTCCGGTGCGCCTATATATATAACCCTAGACATTTTAGTAGGCATTTATTGATGTGACCTTATATTCCAAAAAAAAATAGATTCCAGTGACAAAAAAAAAAATATCTCCACATTTCCTTGAGTGACCATTTTTTGGGCCATGTGCCAAAAGTCTCTTACTTTTAGGCTTTCATGACATCACATCTTGGGCACCCCAGACAACTACTTGAAAATCCAACATACTGCCAGCCAGCTGAGGTTGACTACTTGTTAACCTCCTGTGAGGTGCCCATCAGCTAAGCGGGCTACATCCTGGAACCTACAAAACCCTAAGGGCTGTTGTAAAACCAAATAAACCTCACCAGGCCAGTCACTACAACGTGAGTGGGACATGCGCACATAGATCAAGTCTCAATTTTAAATTTCCTTCTATTTCTAGAATGTCCTCCAGTTCGTTCTCGTACAAACTGCGGCTCCCTCTCAGTGAATCCATGCAGCATACCTACCGATTGTTTCCAGCAGACAGAGCTGCTGTGATAGCGGATGTGGGCTACATTTGCTACTCTCTGTGATGGTAAAGTAGACAAGTAGAAATAGTGTCCCTAAGATAAAAATGAAACTGTCTTGGATTTTGGGACACCATTTGTAGAATAGATGTTAGGAAATGGGCTTTGCTTTGGATGGATGTTTATTAAGCTCGAATTTTGTTAGGAAGGTCGCACTCAGACTGGAAAAGTCGAGAGATTGGGACCACACCGATTGAGCTGGTTCTAGTGCTTCTAGCACTGAAATTGACACAATGGGAGTCATTTACTAAGGGTCCAATTTGCGCACTTTTGTCGGGTTTCCCGTATCTTTCCGATTTGCGCCAAATTTCCCCGGGATTTTGGCGCACGCGATCGGATTGTGGTACAAATCAGGGGGCCAGGCCTTCGGAAAAACCGCTGAATTTCAAAAACGAATTGTGTCGCAAAATCAATCACTCACATGCACCAGAGATTGGATGGTGACTCCAACGGCCTACGGCGGACCTCGCGCAGCAGTGACACTGTGTGGACATCGGCAACAACCTTATGATGCAGGAAGACCCAAATCCTCGTCTGAGAACACGCTGCTGGATCTCGACAGGACCGGGTAAGTAGTGACCCCATGGGGCAAATCTTACCAGTCCTGCGCGATCCCACATGCGTTCATTCACCGACAAGGACCACGTCTTCCACCGGTGTTATGTGCAGTCTACCTACAATTTGAATTTTAAATCCCGCACTTAGTCCGAATCAGTCGGGTTGTCTGACGGCCACACCCCCCGATTTGTGTCGCATGAAAGTCGGCGCCAAAATCCGTTTGCGTGCGCAAAAAACCCTCGTTAAATGCAACAGAAATGCAGTGTGCGGACCCTTAGTAAATGTGCCCCAGAGAATGAACAGCTCTGTTTCTCGGTATATGGGCCTAAGTTTTTTCCTACCATTCATCTCCAGATAACTTTAATGGGAGCATAACTGCAGTTACCCTTCCCAGCCACAATACAAAGAACAGAGCTGTTGTCCTATCTCTCTGTTGATTCCACTGCCAAGGGTACCAAAAAACAGTTGATGGGGGGTGGTTCGATTTTTGGAAACCTTACAATTTGGATATTAATGACCATCCTATGCATAGGTTATCAACGCGATGAGTAACATCACCATTAACAACCGTGATCAGTGTGTGCCCACTTGCGGTTGTTTAAGCCTTTGATGCCAATGGCCATTATTTTTCTAGGATTGTCGCTCCCCGATGATAACTGGCAGGCCATTTAACAGAGTTAACACCACAATAGATTCCATAACCGATCTGTGAGTTGTTAACGGATGGGTATACGAACCAAACTTTATCAAGTTTAGGTGAACTCAGCAAACCCTAAAACAGCCGCTCATCAATATTAGAAGCAATTCTAAACATTTCAAATGTGGATAATCCTTACTCCATTAACTGGCGGGTTTGCTGGGGGCACTTTAAAGGAATCGCAATCATTGCGATGTTACCCTTTTAATGCCACCGGCCAAGCCTTGGCGTCTCGGTGAGCAACAATCCATGGATAGTGATGGTGCACATTGGTGGGGGTGATCCCGATCCGACCAAGCTTCTGGATGATTGTGGTTTGGTCTGCTCAACCTGGCCATCAATTATAAAGCTTTAAAATCAATGTGGCCTGAAAACTTGGTCATTTCAGGCACTGATATATGCAGAAGGGTAACGGAACTCAGAGAATAGTTGGTATGAATTCCCGTATTTTTCTCAAGTGGTAGTAATAGCCCTTTTACAGGTGCCTCCAATTTTCTTTAATTTTGTTTTTTTTCTGTGTGATTTGAAATACAGTTTCAGATTTTGGGTAACATTCACTTTATATCCTTTTGAATTTTGGGAAAAAAAGGAATTTTTTCATCATGTGCATGTCAACAAAACGAATAAAGTAATCTTTTTTTCCCCACCAGATTTCCTTGGTTCCTCTCTCAAAGCTTTTTTTCATGTGTGGATGTGGAGGAATGCTCAAGTGGCGATGGTAAGCCGATGCTCGGCAGTGGAAATATTGGGATATGGGCGCAAAAATAGACTGATTTCTTTGGAATATTTGAATGCAATAAATATTAAAAACTTCAATTTAGTCCAAAAATGTAATTATTTCCTTTGATCTATAAATATGTTCCATCTAGGAAACGTGTATTAATCATTTTGGTTTGCGACACTTGCTAAAATAGAGAAAACAATATATTACTAAAGAAATATAAACTAAATTACGGTAATAGAATAATACATTTGTAAAGATCAATAAGCGAAGTGTACATATCACATTGTAACTATTTTAAATTTTTTTAGCACCATGGAGAGAGACTTCGACAACAATTCCAATGACACCTATACAATTCTGCTTACTTGCCTATCTCAAAAAGCCTCATAAACTGTAAAATCCTCTAGTTTTCCTGATTGGCAGGGCATCTGGGTTGTGGACATAAGCTAAGGGCAGTGAGGCCAGAGCACTGAGGGCATTCACATGGACATGTCCAAACCGAGCCATCAGGACAGATTCAGTGTTACTGCTTGTACAGATCGTAGCAGAGCAAGGACGGAGAGACACAGAGCACTGGATCTCTCCAATGATCGAGCGTAAAAATGATCATGTAGTAATCAACTACACTACAAAGAAAAATATATATAAACAGTCCACTAAACACCACAAAAAACACCCAAGAATAAAGGATGAACACATGGCAGACCACCCTCTGAGAGGACCCCTCCCTAAAAGACTTTTTATGGCTGATTTTCTTCCCATTAAACTCAATGGAAACTGCCCCTCCATCTTCAAACCACCCCCTTTCCTGTGTGCAAGGGGTTGCCTATATACAGTATATTCTCTGATTGCCATTCATTAGACCTGATTGCTATAGTCCCCATTGCACCTTGTGCCAAGCAAAATCTCTTTTTCACATATGATTGAGCAATGAAAGGAGGCCACACCCTCTCACATAAGACCCACCCAGCCAAGATGAGAGTGGGTAAATTTTCAACACATCAGAGGCCAAATTCTACAACAGCCCACAATTATCACTCTGGCTAGGGAAAAAAGTAGATTCAGATTGGTTTTTGCTTCTCACATCACAATTCAAAATAGGAAACACTTCTACTGGAATGATTCAATATGCCCCTCATTTCAGCCTTCAATCCTCAAGAGTGGATTCACACTGGCCTGTGTGGTGCATTTCCAGTGCATGTTGTCTCCATTGGCTTTTGCTTTGTCTTAATGTCCACAATAAAAACCCAACTTTGTTGACCAGACCTATGACGTCTATCGATACCATGTTCCTTGTCGATGAAAAAACGACAAGTTTCATAATTTCTTTCACCACAACTGATCATCTCGGGCATGAAAAATACCAGTGGGAAGGCTTTATAAACTTGTATTTCTATTAAATGTCTCCCGCCGGCAGCTTGCGGTGATTCCTTGGAGGGGGAAGGTCTATCTTCATGATAATAATGCTTTGCTTTCACTGAAGTTGAGGCTATTATTTATGAACACCGCTTACAATCTCTGATACAGCAATAAATTCATAGAGGGCCGGACAGTGATTGGTCCATTAAAAAGACCTTGGAGGAGATTTACTATTCTTTCCCACCTCCATCTATGCCCTTAATATCTGCTGCCCCTCCATGTGTCTTGGTGTGTGGCCAGCCTCCTAATATCTCTGCTCCCCCTCCATGTCTCTTGTGTACCGGCCCGTCTCCTGGTATCTGCTCCCCTCCAGTCCTCTTGGTGTACGGCCTGTCTCCTGATATCTGCTCTCCTCCATGTCTCTTGGTGTACTGGGCTGCCTCCTGTATCTGCTTCCCCCTCATCCCTCCTGGTGTACGGCCTGTCCTCCTTGGTATCTGCTATCTCCCACATCCCTCCGGTGCACTGGCTGTCTCCTGACTCCGCCCTCCTCCATGTATCTTGGTGTACTGGCCTGTCTTGTGGTATCTGCCCCCCTCCATATCTCTGGTGTAGTGCCTGTCTCCTGGTATCTGCTGCTCCTCCATACCTCCTGGTGTAGTGTCTGTCTCCTGACATCTCCTCCCCCTCCATATCTCTTTTGGGACTGGGCTGTCTCCTGGTATCTGCTCCCCTCCATCCCTTCTGGTGACCTGCATGTCTCCTGGTATCTCATCCTTCCTCCTGGTGTACTGGCATGTCTCCTGTATCCTGTTCCCCCTACATGTCTCTTGGTGTACTGGCCTGTCCCTTGCATCTGCTCCCCTCCATCCCTTCGATGCACTGGCCTGTCTCCTGATATTGCTCCCCTCTTATGTACTCTATTCTCTTGATGTACGGGCCTTGTCTCCTGATATCTGCTCCCCCTCCATGTCTCTTGGTGGACGGGCCTCCCTCTTGAAACTGCTCCTCCTTCATGTTTGTGGTGGTATGGCCTGTCTCCTGATATCTTTTCCCACTCCATGTCTCTGGTGTGCTGGCCTGTCGGCTGGTACCTGTCCTCCTCCAAGTCTCTTTGTGTACTGGTCGGCCTTCTGGTATCTGCTCTCTCCTCCTCCATCCTCCTTTTGTAATGGCCTGTCTCTGGTATCTGCTACTCCTTCCTTGTGTGCCCAACCCTGGCTTAGACTGTCATCTGGATCTATTATGAGACCAGAGCTTCAAAACACCAATATTTTTCCCACTCAATTCTTTTCAGCCATTTTGTGTTTTGAGTGTAATGGTGAATGGGATCATGTCCGTGCATGACCTAGTTTCAACCAAGTCCATGGTTTGATGCAAATACTGCCGGCTGTCCTTGATCCTGTGGCTGCATAACACGCCCATCTCAACATCCTCCCACCATGTGTGCTAGTAAATTGATATAAGGTGTTGTGTAGTCATGCGTTTTTGGCTATCGCCAAATGTAAGGCTATGCACTACAGAACTGAGAACTGTACACTTTGATATAGCACCTCAAAATCACTGCAAAAAACCGTGAAGTTGGACGAGCAAATGCTGTCAATGGGCATTCACAGAAAATCAAGGTATCCCAAGGTCCGACCTGAGTGCTGCCCGTAGCTATATAGGAATTCCAAGATTGGAATCACATGTATTGCCAAATTGCACAAATTTGTCATCTACTAGACACTGTTAGGCTCTTTGTTTCATTAAGAGCCTTCACCAGAATTTGTGTTTATATCAGATTGAGTAGAATAGAATATCAAACCATCAGCCACTTCCTCCCCCCAAAAAAACCAGACAATTCCAGATAGTCAAAGTATTTGATGGATTACCATTTGAATCCTTTTGAACATTGGCCATACACTATTTATAGAGCCAGGGGTGGCCACTGAGAGAAACTTCACTCATTCCAAGGCTATCCCTACTCATCACGCATACACATGCGTGGTTGCTTTAAAATGAACATCCTGAATTATGATACACAAGTAACAGACCAATTCCCATCGAAATCTGCACACAGGAGGTTACCGTTCATTATGACTACAATCAACTGGTTGTGACACCATCTACTGTGGGCTAGCAACCTCTCTGTAGCTGTTGCAAACCTCCCCCTCTACTATATCTAGAGACAGATGGAAGTTCCCAACCTTTTACATTTGAAATTCTAATGGTATACTGAAACAATAGTGATCTTCTTAACTACTCCATGTTATCTTTCTTGGTATCTAACTCCGATTATCATAGTAGTTCTACTATTAAGCAATAGCCTCAAATGTGAGGGAGTATTATGGAAAATTACAAGATAGCTCCATGGAAGGGCACTCCTTAACCATAAACAGTACCGGTGTATAAATTGGCGTTGCAAGCAAGTAAATAAAAACAACTTATGCACCATGAGGTCCTCTATGGTCTACCTCTCCCTGTTCTTTCGTTTTCCCAGTTCACATCACGATTTCTAATGAGAAATCAGTGTAACGAACACAATATGATTGAGTATAATGTCCATGTTTTTACCATTTATCCTTATTAGTACCTTGACCTTTTTGGACAGTTGTACTAGATAGTTCTGTTTTACAGTCTATGAGGGATGAGGGGGGGGTGACAAGAGCGTAACAGGTCTTAGGGGGGACATGGGGGTTGACACAAGAGCTGAAGTATATGAGGATGAGGGGGGTGAGGTGACACAAGAGTTACAGTCTTGAGGATGCGGGTGGTGATGACCCAAGAGCTTACGGTCTATGAGGGGGTTGACACAAGAGCTACAGTTATAGGAGGATGATGAGGGGGGGGGTGTGGGCGCGGTGGCGGCGGTGGAATGGACAACAAGAGCATACAGTAGTTATGAGGATTGAGGGGGATGGGTGATTGAGAGGGGGTGAAATGAGGACCAAGAGCTTACAGTATATGAGGACGATGAGGTGAGGTGGGTGGGTGGGGTTCTCTGGTTGGTGGGGTGGGTGGTTGGTGGGACACAAGAGTTACCACGTCTCATGAGGAGCAGGGGGGGTGGGGGACACAAGAGAATTA
Organism: Engystomops pustulosus; assembly: GCA_019512145.1. Classification (NCBI taxonomy): domain Eukaryota; kingdom Metazoa; phylum Chordata; class Amphibia; order Anura; family Leptodactylidae; genus Engystomops; species Engystomops pustulosus. Next base: position 11,257,366 of record CM033647.1, on the reverse strand, counting down.
CAGTCTATGAGGATATTGGGGGGGGTGGTTTGGGTTGAGGGTTGACTTGTGCCGGTGTGTGGACACTGTGTGACAACCAAGATTCTTTTACAGTCTGCATGACGGCGCGCCGGGATGAACCAACAAGAGATGACAGGGCAGTGAGGATGATGGGGGGGGGTCGGTTGGTCTTGTGGAGGACACCTGGGGGTATGGTGAGCTGTGGGTGGGTAGGGGGTTGTTTGACACAAGAGATACTAGTCTATGAGGATGGGGGGTGGTTCTGGTGGGGGTTGGGGGGGGGGGGTGACCACAAGAGCTTACCAGGCTATGAGGGGGTGGAATGGATTTGACACAAGAGCTTTACAGTTATGAGGGATGAGGGGGGGGGGTTTTGGGGGTTGACACAAGAGACATACAGTCTATGAGGGATGAGGGGGGGACACCAAGGAGCTTGTGACAGCTCTATGAGCGATGCAGGGGGGGGACACAAAAGCACATGGTGGGGGGGTTTTGGTGGATTGGGTGGGGACGGAATTTCCTGGGCGGGGACAAAAGAGATTAAAGCGATCGAGGATGAGGGGCCCGGGCGGGGCGGTGGGGGGGCTGGCGAGGGGCGGTGTGGGGGCGGGTGCAAGCGTTGGGAGTGTCGGGTGGGGTGTGACCACAGAGGCATCACGTCTATGAGGATGAGGGGTGGTGGGGTGAGGGAACAAGAGCTTACAGCTATGAGGATGAGGGGGTGGGTGTTTTTGACACAGAGCTAGTACAGGTCTAGGATATTGAGGGGGGTGTGGACACCAAGAGCTTACAGTTATGAGGATTGGGGCAGTGGCGAACACAAAGTTACAGTGTCGGTATGAGGATGAGGGGTTTTGTGTGTGTGACACAAGAGCTTACGTCTATGAGGATTGAGAGGGGTTTGACACAGGAAGCTAAGTCTATATGAGGATGGGGGGGACGGTGAGGTGACACAAAAGAGCTACAGTCTATGAGGATGAGAAGGTGACACATGAAGTACAGTCTGATGAGGAGAGGAGGGGACAAGGACAAAGAGCTACAGTCTATGAGGAAGGATGAGGGGGTGACACAAGAGCTTATAGTCTATGGGTATGAGGGGTGACACAAGAGCTTATAGTCTATGAGGATGAGGGGTGACACAAGAGCTTATAGTCTATGAGGATGAGGGGGTGACACAAGAGCTTACAGTCTATGGGTATGAGGGTTGACACAAGAGCTTACAGTCTGTGAGGATGAGGGGTGACACAAGAGCTTACAGTCTATGTGGATGAGGGGTGACACAAGAGCTTACAGTCTATGAGGATGAGGGGGTGGCACAAAAGCTTACAGTCTATGAGGATGAGGGGGTGACACAAGAGCTTACAGTTTGTATAATGTACTAAGGGAACAGTATAAAATTATTGAATAAATAAAGAACAATAGGCTGCCTAAAGAGAGATAGGAAGGTGCATTATGCACAGCACTACTATATTCTAAGTGTTAACACCCCCCCCCCCCACCTTCCACAACTAGTTAAACAAATTTTTGGTGATGGGATGATGAAATATAATGCCTTTTTGTCAAGGGTCATAAGTAACATCCCAGATTATTCTGGCTGTGCCAATTTTCTGTCCTACTTTGCACTGAATAGAACGTCTTTGGAGCTCGCACATGTACTTATAAAGTGCCTGCGCCAGCTTTGTGTCGCGGCTGCTGTGTCCGACAAGACAGATAAAATGTGCATCTAAAGGGGCTGTTACTGATTAGTCAGAGATTGCGACTTGAGAGAATTGTGGCGCCGGCTGTATAGTAAAGGTGTCCATCTAAAAAAGTTGGTGCACACTTCTAGAGCAGTGCAGGGGCACCAGATTATTGAAGACCTTGCACCAGTATTCAATATTTTCCCGAAATCTGCACATTCACGAGACAAGCTGCACTTATTACACTACTTTTGATAAATCTTGGCCTCTGACTGGTATTTATAGAGCTGTTGTATTAAGCCCTATCGATGGTATCCACCATGAGATGCTGGCACATTGGGGAGTGGGCCGGCAGCAATTAATTAAGCAGTTAAACCTACAATTTTGGCCATTTCTTCCTGGAGCCCTGTGCCGCGTTACTGGCAGGGTTATCATTACGGGTACTCTATAACGTTATAAGGGACACATTGCACAGTATGTGCAGCCTCTGTAACTGTACTCTAATGACCACAATGGATGGATCCGGTTTGCAACTTGAGTCTTTTAGTATATAAACCCAGATTTTAGTTGTTCAGATATTGATTTCTTCCAAAAAAAAAAAGGGTATTCTCATGCTTGATATCTACAAACACATGATAGATGTGGGTTGAACCCCTGGGAGTTTCCACTTTCACAAGAACAGGAGAGACCTGACCTTCTTTCTGCTGCGAGGCTGAGTGGACAGTTTGTTCACGTCATGTGCACCCATTCTCCATTATGGTCCCATAGCATGGAGCAGCATTTTTATAGACCTGTTGTATATTGATAATAGGCTGTATTAGTTGATGAAATATAGAGGGTAGGCCATTTATATGGATACATCAAAATAAAATGGGAATGGTTGGTGATATTATGACACATTAGTATATGGACGGTGGGAAACTGTTGACCACTGCAGCCATTTTGAAGTCGGCCATATGGATCCACTTATTTTTTCCAATGGGAAGAGGGTCGTGTAACACATGAAACTTATTGAGAATTTCACAAGAAAACATAGGTGTTACTTTATTCTGTCATGAGTTATTTACAAGTTTACGACCACTTATAAAATGTGTTAAAAGTGCTGTCTATTGCATTGGATTGTCAATCCAACCCTCTTCTTCCACTCTTGACACACTGGGGCTCATTTACTTACCCAGCCCATTCGCGATCCCGCGGCGCGTTGTCCGATGTTGATTCGGAGCTTGCTGAGATCCACTACGGTCGCACGCCCGATATCCACTAGGTGTCGCTGCTGTGCCGAGGTCCGCCGGTGTTCGCCTGAGTTCACCATCTTCTTCCTGGTGCTTGTAAGTGCGTGTCAAGCGATTTCCGTTGCATGAAACCCGGGGCCGATGCGATACAATCCAATCGCGTGCGCCAAAAACCAGGGGGTAAAACGCCGCAAACCGGTAATTTTCTGGAAACCTGACGAAAATGAGCGATTCAGGCCCTTAGTAAATGAGCCCCACTGTTAGAAATAATGCAGAAGTATCCATTGTTTCAGATGCTGCATATCTCCTATCTTCACAACATAGAAATAGACAAATGACCCAAAAATAAAAGTTGAAGGGGGTCATATCGGGAGATCTTGATGGCCCATGATGACCAATCCACTTTCCAGCTAACTGTTCATGTAGGAATGCTCGGACCGCTGTGGTCTTGTTGGACACAGCGCAGCTGCAACACAAACCTGGCGAAGACACTTTATAAATACACTTGAAAGCTCCAAGGATGTTCTTTTCAGTGCAAAGTCAATTTCATAGAAACCGTCTGCATGTACAGATATGACCCTTCTTCTTAGATGGCCATGTCTAGTTACTATACATGTGATACAGGATTCTTCTCAGATTCTGCTTGGCTCCTTCTCTTATATAATATGATCCCCGGATGCTATCCAACTTCCTTTGGGTGGCACGGTGGCTGAGTGAGTAGCACTTCTGCCTTGCAGCGCTGGAGTCCTGGGTTCGAATCCTACCCAGGTCAACATCTGCAAAGAGTTTGTATGTTCCCTCCGTGTTTGCGTGGGTTTCCTCCCACACTCCAAAAACATACTGTTAGGTTGTTTAGATTGTGAGCCCCATGGGGACAGGGACCAATTTGTCATGCTTTGTGCAGCTCTGCGGAATCTGTGTGCGCTGTATAAATAAAGAATTATTATTATTATTGCTTTTAATGCATAGATTTGGCTGCCATTCCTTCCAAAGAAAAAAATGTATTAAGGTTTTCTGTAATTGAAACTTTGATTTAGTTTTTGCAAATGTGTTCTCTGTTGAATCTAGATCTTAAAAACCTTCTAAAAAAGTTTGGGCCATCAGACACAAGAGCTTACAGTCTATGAGGATGAGGAGGTGACACAAGATCTTACAGTCTATGAGGATGAGGGGGTGACACAAGAGCTTACAGTCTATGAGGATGAGGGGGTGATACAAGAGTTTACAGTCTATGAGGATGAGAGGTGACACAAGATCTTACAATCTGTCAGGATGAAGGGGGACACACAAGCTTACAGACTATTTTTTCCAATGGGAAGAGGGTCGTGTAACACATGAAACGCATTGAGAACTTCACAAGAAAATATAGGTGTTACTTTATTCTGTCATGAGTTAGAAAATGTGTTAAAAGTGCTGCCCATTGCGTTGATTGTCAATCCAACCCTCTTCTTCCACTCTTGACACACTGGGGCTCATTTACTTACCCGGTTCATTCACGATCCGACCTTGATTTGGAGCTTGCTGAGATTCACTACGGTCGCACGCCCAATATTCACTAGGTGTCGCTGCTGTGCCGAGGTCGGCCAGAGTTCGCCGGAGTTCATCATCTTCTTCCTGGTGCTTGTAAGTGCGTGTCAAGCGATTTCCGTCGCATGAAACCGGGGCTGATGCGATACAATCCGATCACGTGCGCCAAAGACCCGGGGCAAAACGCCGCAAACCGGTAATTTTCTGGAAACCTGACGAAAATGAGCGATTCGGCCCTTAGTAAATGAGCCCCACATGGACCAATTAGACATGCTTTGTGCAGTGCTGCGTAATCTGCCTGTGCTATATAAATAAAGAATTATTATTTCTTTCAATGCATAGATTTGGCTGCCATTCCTTCCAAAGAAAAAAATGTCTTAGGGTTTTCTGTAATTGAAACGTTGGTCTAGTCTTTGCAAATATGTTCTCTGTTGAATCTAGATCTTAAAAACCTTCTTAAAAAGTTTGGGCCATCAAACATCGGATCATGTTGGGGTATGTGGACATTTTACTTGGGGTCCCTAACTCGGAACCCGAGAAAGATTTGAGAAATACTTTTTGGAAAGAAAAGGGGAGTGTACTGGTGGGCCTCCAGCCCCTGCATGAATGTCTACTAGGTTTAAGAATTTTTTTGAATGGGTAATATTAACATGTAGTTTTTGACTGATGAGCCCCCATGTTGAATTTTACAGGTGGGCCCTAGGCGATGGAAAAAGCATACGAAAAAGATTGAAAACAAAAAAGGGAGGGTACTTTTATCTTCCAAAAAGGTATTTTTTATAGTTTCATAGTTTATATGGTTGAAAAAAGACACTTGTCCATCAAGTTCAACCAAGGAAGGGAAGGGATTGGATGAGGAAGGGATTTAGGGGAAATCTTTTTTGGCACCCTGCCCATTTATTTTGAAAGTTACTAAAGGGAGCTCTGGCTTTGCCCTTTAGGGCTCACAACCAATACAATATTTGCTGTTTTTTGAAAAGAAAAGTAAAATGTTTTAGCACTTTGTGTTCTAAAAAAAATTGAAGAGCCGACAACATTTCTCTGAAACATTTAAGCAACTTTATTTGTACAATTGAATGCAGAATAACGACTTTTCATACATTTACAAAAAAATGACATTTGGTTTATTACGTTGTTCATTCTTGTATATGATTTTAGAATTCATTTCCTTGTATTTGCCACAGGCTTTTGATGGCAGATGTTTATTCATGGTAGATAAAATCAATTTCAGTGATAACATTTGGAACTTCTCGGTATTTAATAAATTTTTACAATTGTGGAAAATAAATCTGTCTCTACTTTTTTCCCGAGTATCCTCTATATCCTCCTCCATATCCTCCCTGATAGCCTCCCTGATATCCTCCTTGGTATCCACCACGTTGTCCACAAGAGCTTCCAGAGCATCCTCCTCCTCCGCAGCCGCCACCCCCACATCCTCCACCACATGAGAACAAATTAGTGAAAAAATCAAAAAATCCTGCAACAAATTAAAAAATATTGTTAAAACAAAGCATATTTCTAGTTTAATTTTCTAGTAAGGGGTTGACTTGGCCCACCATAGTACAAGAAGAACCTCTGTAGGGCCCAGGCTCTAAGCCAAAGCTAAACTACAATGGTTCAGCAGAAGACAACTTATTTAAAGGCTAATAGGGTATATTTTATTATAATTTTATCTGGTAAGCCTAAAGAACCCTACTACGATCCTAAATATATGGTTCTAGAAAATGTATAATTATAAACAAAGTTTTATTGAATCACATTTTAACTATGGGGGAAGGAGGACTATGATTCGGTAATTTATTATTGGTCACTTAAGGGAATAGATACTTATGTAAAGCCCATTCCAAGTTCAGATAATATGTAGACTCTTTCAGGGGACAGGTCAATGTCACTAAAGTCACCAATGAGGCCCATGACCATTGATCGGCCTCAATAGTCACATGTTAGTATTGACATCACTGTGTCAGAGAATGATTAGAACCGGAGTGACAGGATATTGTTGAGGTGAGTATCACTGCTATTATTAAAGGGTAACCCTTGTAAGCACATTTGCGTGATCTACTCTCCATTTACTACTATGAGTCGGTTTGTGATCAATGGTTAACAGCCCCATAGAAGTCAATGTAGCGCTGGACATGCATGTGCACAGCTCTTCATTCTCTCTTGTTTACTGGGGGGAGAGGTGGGCCAGCTGTTGGATCTCCGACATTCTAAAACTCACCCCCTATTCTATCTGTCCGGGCCCCCATTTCTTCAAAGAAAATCCAAAGAAAAAGATTTACAAAATACAAATATATTTTAGCAGCAAAAGAACTCTTACCACCAATGCATCGCATGCCACATCCACTGTCACAACAACTCTGACCCCTGGAACACTGAGAATCTCCCCCGCAGGGCTTCAGATTCTCACAACACCTAACAGTTTGAGGACATCCTGAAAAAGAGATATTTAAGGATTTAATGGGTAGGTAAATGTATAAAGAATTGTTCTTGATCTGATTCCTTACTCAATGGTCCGTAGATTTAGAAGCTCATTGGAGGCATCACTTGCCCTGGAGAACCTCTTCAATTATCCTTTGCCCACAATAACAAAAATTCCCTGAAACGATTGTAACCCATGCTAAAACCTAGTCAACTTTGTAGTATATTATGGTTAAAACATCATCAATGGTGGCTAGCATGGTCATGTAAGTTGTCATTATTGACCATATGTCATATCGGAAGCATGTCATGGGAGTTCCGAGGTCTATTGGTAATGTTCTCTGGTTACAGATGTGTCCACCATAAATTTTCTCGAGCGCTATTCCACCATTCATCTATGTGTTAAGATTTAGATTAAGCCAATGTAGCCAATGTGAAGAAGAACTATCTTCAGGATAAAGAAAAAATCAAGTAGCCCTAGAAGTGATGATATGGACCTCAACGAGCTCTGATCTCAACATCAGTGAGTCTATCTGGGATTTCATCAAGAAATAGAAGGATTTGATTAATCCTACACCCACAGAAGATCTGTGCCAAGTTCTCCAAGATCTTTGGAACAACCTCACTGGCTTATTTCCTCTAAAAACTGTAACGAAGTGGGTGGACACACCAAATATGGATGCAATGTTTTACCCTACATTTTGTTGATCAAAAATAATCTATGATCACCTCAATGATTGGACGCATTTTAACTTTGCTAACGTTTTAGGCTTAATATTAGAGAAATCAAAGCAAATGAAGACCACAACAAAATAATGAAATCTAATAAGTAACGAAAAAATCAGATGTCCACCCTACAGGACACATATCATAAGAATGATCTGGTCCTGCTCTATACCATACATAGTTGGGTGCCTTTCATATTAGTTCTAAATTACAGACAGATCAGTCAAGTTCTCTTGATTCTTACTTGGTTTCCTGTAATATCCCGATGTTGGGGATATTAGCACCACGACCAGGGAGAACAGCAGCAGGAACCCCAGCGACGACATCTTGGGACTTTGCTTTGATGGCACCACCCAGCAGCTTATATATCCTACTTTATGCAAGAAACTAGGGTGTAGTCCTCTCAATAAGATAAGTTTTATTCGTTTCTCATATAACTCCCTTCATGATTGCATAAGAATAGAAATCTTTATAATAACATGGATATAATGGGAAGCAGTCTTGCTCTATATGATAATGTTGTTTATATAATATATGCAGCTGCTGTTGTGATAGTAAAGTTTAAAATAATAAGTTGTTGCTAAATTGTAGGAAACGATGACAAATTAGGGTAAACAAGTCTGATAAACAGTCACGCCCTTATCTGTGCGAGAAGCTCCAACTACTGTGATAGTTATGGGGTAAAGTATCCAGTCGTTTAACCTGTGGGTCATATTTCTGAAATGTTCTTTTTTCTTCTAAATGCTGGAATTATCAATTGTTTTTTAGATAACCGGTACTGTACCTAGTCACGCTCCACAGGGTAAACATTACACATCCTCCTAAATTTGGTTGGTGAACCAAGTACTTGTGCAAAAAAGGAGTAGCGATAATAGAAGTCTGGAACATGTATTCTGCAGTATGAAAACAATGCTAAATAGGGAGGAGTCGACCCTATCTGGTTTGGGTTTGAAGAGTTTGGCCAAAGTTGATCTTGAAAGTTTGGTTTTGGTTCAGGTAGCCAAATCCAAATGCTCTCCCACAACCAGTAACTCCCATGATCGGTGCTGGTACTATTTGCATGTGTTACCTCTTATATGCCACCAGCAAAGTCGGCAGCATTTAAAGGACATCTACCACCAGCATGAAGGATTGTAAACCAAACACACTGACATACAGGTGTGTGCCCCCTCCAGGATCCATTAACATATATGGAGCCATGAGCCCATGAGGCTCATTTGCATAATTTTAAATGCCTTTTTTTAAAAAAAAATCAGGACATAAGAAGCTAGGATCCTGGTGGCGCACACTTGTATGTCAGTGTGCTTGGTTTACAATTCTTCATCCAGGCGCTAGATATACTGTCGCCCTGTGCATTTTGCCTTTTTCTGTGATGTCATTGGGGAGTCATGAATCTAGGAAAAACTGTAGCGCCATGCTACAATTTAAACAGTTAATACTGCTGGCACCAATCGTGTGTGTTACAAGCCCGAATGCCTCACCTTAACCAAAGCTTTTTGCTGAAGTCTGGGTTTTGGGACCTGTACGCACAATGGGGCAGATTTACTTAACCGGTGCATTCGCGTTCCAGCGGCGGCTTCTCTGACGAGGATTCTGGTTTTCCGGCGATTCATGAAGGTCCTGCGCCCGATGTCCACCAGGTGTCGCTGCTGCGCCGGGGTCCGCCGAGTTGCGTCGGAGTTCACTGATCTCTTCCTGGTGCATGTGAGTATGGCCCGTGCGACCAATTTTTATTTTATAAATGCGGCGTTTTTTTCCGAATCCGTCGGGTTTTCGTTCGGCCACGCCCCCCCGATTTCCGTCGCACGCATGCCAGCGCCGATGCGCCACAATCCGATCGCATGCGCCAAAATCCCGGGGCAATTTAGGGAAAATCAACGCAAATCGGAAATATTCGGGTAACATGTCGGGAAAACGCGAATCGGCCCTTAGTAAATGACTCCCAATATGTGGGATTGGATCAGATCATCCCTAACTTTAAACATTAAAGGGAACCTGTCACCACATTTTTCACAAATACAGCTAGTGGCATTTTCCCATAGAGCCCTAGTAACTAACGGACACCCTTCTTTTATTAAAAATTGGTTCCCTCAGATCCCCATATATTTAACTTTCTAATTTTACCTGGTATCCAGGGACATCTAGAGCTAGTTGAGGTGGGTGTGGTCTTCTCAGGCTGAATCCAGCTACTCCTCCCCATGCTTGCTCTGCATGCAGCAGTAGTCTCATGTGACTAGGGTGACATCATTGCAGGTTCTTTAGTCTCCTCACATTAGTAAACTGTACATCATGTACATATCTGAGCACATGAAATCACAGCAGCCTTCCATCAAGAGGAGTAGAAGTCCATGCAGGCTTATGTGGTCATATATGTGCACAATGTTAGGAGGCTAAAGGACCTGAGATGATGTCACTCTGGTCACATGACATTATGCCATGCCTCCCGACTAACTCTACATACCCCTAGATAGCAGGCAAGTTTATAACTCTGATTTTATGGAGATGTGAAGGAAAAAGAATTAGCTTAAAGAAGGGGTCAGTTCGTTAGTTACTAGGGATGTGGGCTAGTTACTATGAAACATGTGGTGACAGGTTCCCTTTAAACTTTGTCTTCAGTGTAAAGAAGAACAAGGAGCCCTATTCTCAATATGTTCCAGTCTTTCTGGGATTACATAAGGAGAGCTATTTGAGGAGGTCCACAGCAGATTGTTTGGAACAATCCCCTACAGAATTCCTTCAGCTATATTCATGTGTACCTTGAAGAACTGATATAACTTGAAGTTCAAGGATTGTCTCCCCCAAAAGTAGATTTTATTTAGATTTTTGCACAGCACTGTATCTAATGTGTGTGTGTGTGTGTGTGTGTGTGTGTGTCGGGGTCTCCTGACCATCTTGTCAAGGCAGGTGGGATTTGAAAAAAATAAAAAATGTGGAGAATGATAAATGTGCAACCTGTTTGGATGCAAACGGTTCGACTGAGCACTGAAATGCCCATTTCAGTGAACGGTCAAAGTCTGACAGAAAAACTGGCGCTGGGGCTTTAGTAAATGTGGGCCACTGTGTCAAAATTCAAGGTATTTGTCTTCTAGAAAAATCAATAATTTTGAGATATTTGAATCTCTAATAACTAAAAGTTTAATATCAAGATATTAGAATTGTTGAGTAGTAACTGTGATGGATACACTGGAATCAGAGTGAGATTTTTGTAACTACTGTAAGATATAGGGTAGGGTGTGAGGAGCACACACGCCCCTCTGTAGTCACTAAAATGATCCATGGTCCAGCTGTCTGCCACTGACAGGGTAACTATGAAACAAGTGTCTAGTGTTCCCAGCTGTTTGGGTGCTGGGTGCAAGCCCACAATAAATTTAGTGCAGGTGGGTGCTCTGGCTTCACTGCCTGACTAACTGCCTTCACTAATGAAGGTAAGATGTTAGTTAGAATAGGGATCTCCTGCTCTAGATTCTAAAATAAGTTGAGTGGATGCCAGATTTCAGGTTTGTTTCAACTTGTTGACTCTTGTAGAATGATTAAATCTGGAAATTCCTTTTACATTCAAAAAATCCTTTTAATCTCTGAATCTAACAGCTATCCTAGTTCGGGAAGTCAACGATCAATAGTGATGTCCACTTTGGAGAAGCCTTTTTTTCTTTGAAGAATGTCATGATGATTTTCTGATGGTAGATTGTCTCTTTAATCCATCAGTTGGTGATCAGTTTCCCTGCAGTGCCACCACAGGGGAATTGAGGAATTGCACAAGTCCAAGTGAAATCAAATGACCATCCATGTATTGGATAGACTTGGGTCCTACAAGAGAAGAAATAGTCTTTCCTTCCACTTTGTAAAAAAGAATCAAGTAACCCTGAACCTTTTCTAGCAGTGGTGCAAAGGGGCGTGCTATTTTTAATGCAAAAAATTACCATACTTATCTGTGTGATACCATTAGGTGCTTGATGTATGTGAATCTTGGATCTTATCCTTCATACCACTACTTAGAAATGGCAACACTGACCTAAGTGATAATGAGGCTTCAGTATAATCCTGGACAAGCTGAATGCCAACATGTTCCAGTTACTCAAGTGCAGACAGTACATCGTGGCCATGTTGAGCTGGTAACTTTCAATGGCTTGGACTTTGCAGTAGAAGGAGATCATAGCTTGCTTTCTTCTCTCAGCATCAGTTGTTCTGTTTTCCTGTAGCACCACCACAGTTGATATAAGAAATTGCACAAATCCCAATATAATCCGTTATCCATACACTACACAGACTTGATCAAGCTCTTTGCTGCTCTTTACCACTCCGTCTATTGTTCTTTATCAAATGTCCTATGCAGAGGGATTTGGACTATAAAAACCTTAATACATTGTTGTTCCATTCTGGCCCACAAGGTTTAGAGAAGGTGAACATTGTGCTGACCATTTAAGGATTACAAGGTTATATCGGTTATATACAGTGTAGTAATTTTATTGTTATTGTAGCAAGCAGTTACACAGGTGGTGCCTATTATTTGGGTGTCTACGGATTATGATTAGAGGTGTGAACAGGACTGTAGGGTTATACACCCACTTTTTTTGGCACAAGAGATGAAAGTGTGTAAAAATACTTTTACCACTGGTTACATTGCAATTAAAGATGTCGTCTGTCAAGTTCAGACAAGCCGAGGTGGGAAGATGTGTGCATCCTATAATATGTGTTTCATTATCTCCTCTCACATATTCTCTTCCCAAAATTGCTAATGTGTCATGAAACCTGAAGCTTTAATAAAGGGCTAAGAGGTTTCAGTAGAGATCAGCTCTATATACATCTCGGACTCTATTTATCCCAAGACGTTCTGATGAAAAACAACTATTAATAAACTATGTGAGAATGAAGTACATTTTCAAACTATAAACCCACATAACTACCCCTGCCCAGTCTAAGGGAAGCTTTATTGCGTTAGGGCTACCATCAGGGGGAGGAGGGAATGGTTAATGTGACTTTGTTCAGAGGCCCTGAGGAGGAGAAGGGGCCCCTAGTCACGTAAAACTTTCTTCCCTTCCCCGGTGCTGGGATTGTCATTCTGTGGAGGGGGGCATGGAATTTACCAGTCAGGGGCCTCAAACTTCCTAGTGGCGGCATTGTCCTCTAACCAACTGGTCTAAGGATGGAGTTTGTGTCGTCCATTAAACTGCATTAACCACCTGACTCTCCATCCAGACCCCAATAAGTGAGACAGGGTACTGCATCTTATCTCAGAGCCCTTGATGTAGCATTACTCATGTTTTTCAGTGGGTCATACATGAATTAAGGCAACCCGGGAGAATTCATCCCCTTTCCTCAAATAGTGTCACACTCCTTGAGCACTCCCATTTTTTATACAACCCCCTTTCCTGTGGGGGGGTTCAATCTAATTCGTAGGTTAGCAATGGTGGGGACAGTAGGGTGGATCCAGTGTGATGTGATGAGTTTGCGAGCTCGATATAGAATACGCACAATTGTAATTGCTAAGGAGTTCTAATCGCAAGCATGGTCTACCTCTTTTACCTAATTTCAAATATTGTCAAATTAGGAGTGGTAGGTACAAGGCAGAGAAACATAGCAGGAGAGGGTGCACTGGTCCATGCTTACTTACAGGACAAATAGGGAACACGTTACCTTTGAGGACTAGAATAATATTTTTTGCCTTGTTTCGTTCTGTTATAAGTTGCAAATATGATACTATAAGATAACTTTTGCTTATCCCACCGCCAGTTGATGTCATCAGGTGGTGCCTATTGGTTTCTATGACAGGCCGGAAGCCTCTGAGAGGCAGGCAGTAATAATGAAGCAGTAAATTATCTATACAGTCACCGGGTTACGTACAAGATAGGGTCCGGAGGTTTGTTCTTAAGTTGAATTTGTATGTAAGTGGAAAATGTATATTTTATAATTGTAGATCCAGACAAAAAAATTTTTGGCCCCAGTGACAATTGGAGTTTAAACATTTTTTGCTGTAATTGGGACCAAGGATTATCAATAAAGCTTCATTACAGACACTTTACACCTGATTATTGCAATCTGGGACTATAGTAAAGCATTTAAAGAGCTTCACCAGAGGTCAGAGGGGTCTGTGTGTAACTATGAGTTGTCTGTAAGTCGGGTGTCCTTAAGTAGAGGACCGCCTGTATACTGAAATACTATTCTATGACCATTCAGGTCCCCAGGGTGCTTGAACCTAAGAAAAATAACACAATTTTACAAAATTAAATATAAAAATGAATTAAATTTAAATTCATTTCTCTACAGAACTGTAAATATGGTCAGTTAAAAAAGGTGGGAACTGGATCTTTATCTGCAGCTCATATTTCCAATTAGGTCTGCAACTCCCTGTATCTCCAGTTCTGTTAGAAGGGTGTCAGGTAACTGTCCAGCAAACAGGGCAACCACAACCAGATTTGGCGCAAGCTGTCAGACTGGGTAACTGGTGGTAAAGTGACCCTGTGATGTCCCTACAGGCTACATCCCTGCCTAAAGCAGATTCTGCCCTGATAAGGGCAATCCCACCTTCAAACCGTGAGAGACCCTGTAAGTGGATAGGGAGAACCTACTTTGTCTGGTAGCTGCTGGATGGTGGAGCAGATGGGTAAGATGAAGCCAGGACACAACACACAAGTGTGCAGAGAACATAGAAAGGGGCGCTATCTTGACATATCCATGCCGGAGAAGGCAAAGGCCATATTGGAATGTGTGAGGCTAGTGACTTATATCTGAATGGTGGTGCTTTAACTCCAGGAATATTGACTCCCCGTTAGAAAAAACTTCCTGTCTCTATTTAAGCCTGTCGGAGTTGGAATAGTATACTTGGGGTATGAAGAGCAGACGAAAAGAGCTTTTACTAACGGTTATTTTCTAGTAGTAATATGTAATACCCTACACGAGGGGGTTTAATAGGGTAAAATCTGGGGATCCTTTAAATTGCGCCATAGGAAAGCACAATTTTTCACACATTACTAACCTCATACAGCTCTGTATGGAAAAATAAACAAGTTATTGGATGGTGGAGGGTGAATAACAGAAAAAGGGATTAATCCTTAGGAAACCTTATATTTAGGTTATATTTACACAAACAAGTCAATTCTTTCCCAATTCTCTCACGTCTACGAATTCTTACTTCAACAGGTTAAGCAGGTTTGATAGTGACTTAAGGCCTATAATTAAAAAAATGCAATGGTTTTTATACTATTATGTTTGAATTTCAGACTGTAGGGATTTGCATACCATATTGAGTGTCTAAGGACTGCAAATGCAAATTCATTTTCATGTACTTTTCCACCAGACAAATGACTGACTGCAAATACTCATGATACAACATCTTAGAATGAGGGAGCACATTTTAGCTGAAAACATGATATTGAGTTTTCTGCTATCAACCATTGATTGTCTTGTTTTGCTGATTTCATTTTTCGGGAATACATACATCCTCGTTGTCAATGGCGTTGACTGGTTCAGGAATAGAAAGCTGACCTTGACGGATAAGCTCATCTGTGGGATCAGTGGTTTTGAAGCCTTATATGAGCTCCTGAAAGCTTGTGGTTGGGTTATCCAAATACTCCAAGTCGAAGTAGATTGGATCATCAGTTTAGCCGTGAATTTGGCCATAATGTCTTGCAATCTTTGGATGTCTACTTGCCTTTGTGTGAAATTCTGCCTCTCCATTGTGGACTACAAACATGGGGTCTTCACCTATCTTCGAAGAAGATCCTCTGAAAAGATATCGTTCCTTTTTGTTGTGTCTATTGTAATTTCTTTTCTACTTATTGTTCCATTAGCACAAAGTACAACAGAAACATCAATCTGGTCTAATTCCAGTCGTATAATCCCAAGTCATAATGAATCCAAGTTTTCATCATCTGTACATTTTTATGAAGCTTATATTTCTGTATCCTCACTAGGGTTTCTCATGTCCTTAGCCTCTTTGCTGACTACTATCATCTCCCTTTTGAGACACGTCCAAAGAGTAAACATCAATGCTAGTAACTTCCGAAGTCCTAATACGGATGTTCATACGCGAGCAGTAAAAACGTTATTTATCACATTTCTTTCTCATGCTCTTTATTTTACGGCAATACTCCTAACTTTGTTGAAATCAGTCGAATTCTCTTGGATTAACTATATTTCTATTTTGACCTCCATGAGCAACAGCATACGTGCTATCAACACGATACAAGGAAATAGCAGATTGGTCAAACCAGTGGAGAAAGTATTTCAATATGTAGGTAACTGCAAATTCTGAACAATTTTTGGGGGATACAAATTTTTACAACTTTGTAAGTATTTTTGTTGTATTTTACTAGAAGAAAATCCATGCTTATTGTACAAAACATAATCCAGTTACAAATTTCCTGATTAGTTTTTTAATTATGCAGGGTTCTAAAGGTAAATTATTCTTTGTACCCTGTTAGAAGCTTAACGCTCTGGAGAGGCCCATTGCCTGTGGCCCATGGCGTCATGTCATAATCGACAGAGAAGCAAAACATGAAACCAAAGAGAGGCTAATTAACGAAGTTGGCAATGATGGTATGATCAGCTAAGGAAGGATAATATATTACTCATATTAATTGATATTTATTGTTTTTTTGTATTTTTTTTTCATTAGTTTTAATTTTATTTTTTGCTATGTCATTATTTAAGTTTTGTTTTACAGAGTCATTTAAATACTGAATATAACAACGTTACTCCCAAATGTGCATTTTGTGCAATCTATGGAGAATCGTTCACTAGGACCAAACTTGGATATACTCTGTTTGCTCTGTACCTTCACACTATTTTAAAGGGGACATAAGCTGCTGGAACTGTCCATTGGCCGAGTTTTAGCCAGCGCTTAGATAAAAATGGTGGAGGTGGTAAAGTTGTGCATAATTAGTAGCCCGGAGCGCCAGTCATCTTGTCTCCACACTCCGGCCTGCTAATTATAAGTTTGTTTTATAGGTGATCCCAGCATGTCAAGACTAGTGAAGGACAGCATTGGGATCAAGATGAAGAGGAGCGGGGGTGAGTATTTGTAGGTTTTTTGTGTTTTTTGTGTGGTTGATTTTCTTTGAATCCCTGTGGCTGCGCGGGCCGGTACTAGTATTCAGACATGACCTTACACCTCAACCGTAGCTGGGTGAGCACACACCAGGCATGCTGGACAGGAGAAGGGGTGAGCACTACTCACCCCTCCCCTCCCCATAGGAAACAGAGCCGCACAGCCTTAAACATGGGGAAAAATAGAGCATGCTCTATGTGTGGCACCGTATCCCCGCTGGGTCAACATGGCTGTGGCCTTGACTGTGGCCTTACTTTGTGTTCCGGCTTACTGTAAATATACCACTATGGTATATTTAGTAACCCTTGTCTAGGATCCCTACCTAATTTTTTTTTTGCAATCCAGAGAAGTTCTATCTTGTACATAACCAAAAATTTCATGCAGCCAGATTAAAAAAATTTTTTTTTGCAATGCCTTTAATGTGTTTCTTGATATGTTCTTTTAATTTCTGAGAAGTGCAGCCTATATAGGTTAGATGGCCTCACTACAGTCAGTGGGGTAGGAGTCTAGTAGAAAATCTACAACCCGTTTTTAGAATAAAACATAAGGTCTCATCCTCATAAAGCACAAGGAAAATATATTTATTATTTGAACTATAAGTGGTAATATTATAATATGTGATGGTAACTCTAAGAAGACTTTTCATTTCCATATATGTTTCAACCCGATAGTGATGATGCATTTGCAACATCCCCCACCGGGGCCTAGCCTTTTCTTGGGGCCTGGAGTCAGCCTGGGCCCGCAGTACCTGAGTGGCTGGCGGTTGCGGCCTAAGCACGCTTGTGTCACGGTGCTTGGTATGGGGAACCGGAGGGCTGTCCTACAGCCTGGCAGGTCTCCAGCAGGGTGGTGTTGGCAAGAAATGATGAGGGAGAGGCTGCTATAGCGGTTCTCCCTGGGGCAACCCTTTGGTGTCTAGAGTGTAAGTCTCTGTGTGGTGGACAGGGTGCCGGTGATGATGGTAGTTGTAGTAGCAGGGACCAGACGGAGGCAGAGGTTGAAGAAAACAAGCTAATCTGGGTCATAGACTTCTTATTCTTTTTAATTTTAACATTCCAAAAATGTTCATCCATATGTGCTTTTATAGGACCCTTATAATGCTTCAAAACGGCTGATTGCAACACATTCGAGCTTAATCTGTCGGTCAGGTTAAGTTTTTTTATCTTGATCCAGTGGGATCCATTAACCAATAGGATGTATGTATTTCCTAAAAATGAAATAAGCAATAGAAATCCATCCATTGTTGAGAGTAAAATGGGAAGTATCATAGTCTGGTGCAAATTGCCAAAAAATTTTACCAGGCGATCTTGTTCTATCTCCAAATTATGGATGGTCTACAAGGAAGTAGTACACTTGCCTTTGGTACCATAGTTTAAAAGGACATGCAAAATTATTTGAATTTAGAAGGAAAAGAGATGTTATGCAAATTGATACAAATTTACACAATTTGGATTTCAGAAAAAAATGCTGTCATATGGAGTTAAAGGTTCAAAATCCTTTTAATGCATACGAAAGCAAAGTAACTTATACAATGCATCATCACTATCGGGTTGAAACATATATGGAAATGAAAAGTCTTCTTAGAGTTACCATCACATATTATAATATTCCACTTATAGTTTCAAATAATAAATATATTTTCCTTGTGCTTTATGAGGATGAGACCTTATGTTTATTCTAAAACGGTTTGTAGATTTTCTACTAGACTCCTACCCCACTGACTGGTGAGCCAACTAACCTATATAGGCTGCACTTCTCAGAAATTAAAAGAACATATCAAGAAACACTTTAAAGGCATTGCAAAAAAAAAATTTTTTAATCTGGCTGCAGGAAATTTTTGGTTATGTACAAGATAGAACTTCGTCTGGATGCAAAAAAAATTAGGTAGGATCCTAGACAAGGGTTACTAAATATACCATAGTGGTATATTTACAGTAAGCCGGAACACAAAGGTAAGGCCACAGTCCAGGCCCCAGCCATGTTGACCCAGCGGGGATACGGTGCCACACATAGAGCATGCTCTATTTTTCCCCATGTTTAAGGCTGTGCGGCTCTGTTTCCTATGGGGAGGGTGAGTAGTGCTCACCCCTTCTCTGCCTGTCCAGCATGATCCTGATGTGTGCTCACCCAGCTACGGTTGAGGTGTAAGGTCATGTCTGAAATACTAACCGGGCCCCGGCCGCAGCCACCATGGATTCAAAAAAATCAACCCAACAAAAAAAACACAACAAAAACCTACAATACTCACCCCCGCTCCTCTTCATCTGTGATCCCAATGCTGTCCTTCACTAGTCTTGATACACTGGGATAACTATAAAACAACTTATAATTACCAGGCCGGAGTGTGGAGACAAAGATGACTGGCGCTCCGGGCTACTAATTATGCACAACTTTACCACCTCCCCCATTTTTATCTAAGCGCTGCTAAATACTACCGGCCAATGACAGTTCCAGCAGCTTAGTCCCCTTAAATAGTGTGAAGGTACAGAGCAAACAGAGTATATCCAGTTTGGTCCTAGTGAACGATTCTCCATAGATTGCAGCAAAATGCACATTGGGAGGATGACAGTTGTTATTTCAGTATTTAAATGACTCTGTAAACAAAACTTAAATATGAATAGAAAAAATAAAATTTAAACAATGAAAAAAAATACAAAAAAAAATAAATTCAATTAATATGAGTAATAATTATCCTTCCTTAGCTGATCTACATCATTGCCAACTTCGTTAATAGCTCTCTTGGTTTTCCTATACTTGTCTCTTGTCCGGGTCCTCTCTGATCGCGATTATGACATGACGCAGGGCAACAGGCAATGGTCCTCTCTCATCAGAGCGTTAAGCTCTAACAGGGTACAAAGATAATTTTCCTTTAGAACCCTGCATAATTAAAAAACAATAGGAAATTTTTGTACTCTGGGATTATGTTTTGACATCAGCATGGATTTTCTCTAGTAAATCAACACAATACTTAAACAGTTGTCAAAATTTGTATCCCCCAACAATATGTTCAGAATTTGCAGTTACATAGATATTGAAATACTTTCTCCACTGGTTTGACCAATCTGCTCTATTTCCTTGTATCGTTTGATAGTACGTATGCTGTTGCTCATGGAGGGTCAAATAGAAATATAGTTTAATCCAAGAGAATTCGACTGATTTCAACAAAGTGTAGAGTATTGCCGTAAATAAAGAGCATGAGAAAGAAATGTGATAAATAACGTTTTTACTTGCCGAGTTGAACATCCGTATTAGGACTTCGGAAGTTACTAGCATTATTGTTCCTCTTTGGACGTGTCTCAAAGGGAGATGATAGTAATCAGCAAGAGGCTAAGGACATGAGAAACCCTAGTGAGGATACGAAATATAAGCTTCATAAAATGTACAGTGATGAAGACTTGGATTCATTATGACTTGGGGTTATACGACTGGATTAGACCAGATTGATGTTTCTGTTGTACTTTGTGCTAATGGAACAATAAGTAGAAAAGAAATTACAATAGACACAACAAAAGGAACGATATCTTTTCAAGAGGATCTTCTTCGAAGATAGGTGAAGACCCATGTTTGTAGTCACAATGGAGAGAAGAATTTCACACAAAGGCAGTGAGCCATCCAAAGATTGCAAGACATTATGGCCAAATTCACGGCTAAACTGATGATCCAATCTACTCTTCGACTTGGAGTATTTGGATAACCCAACCCACAACTTTCAGGACTCATGTTAAGGCTTCAAACCACTGATCCCACAGATGAGCTTATCGGTCAGGTCACTTTCTTTCTTGAACCAGTCAGCCATTGACAACGAGGATGTATGTATTCCGAAAATGAATCACACAAGACATCAAGGTTGATGCAAAACTCAATACATTTTTCATAAATGCTCCCTCATCTAAATGTGTATCTAGTATTTGAGACAGAGAAAAAAATAGTGCAAGAGACAAACATTAAAAATACTGCAAGAAGACTTATTAAGAGTGATCAATCAGCTATTTGTCTGGTGGAAAGTAACATGAAATGAATTGCATTGCAGTCTTAGACACTCATATGGTTGCAAGTCCCTACTCTGAAATTCAAAATCATAATAGTATAAAAAACATAATCATATAGTGACTATGACCATTAGTCACTATCAACCTGCTTAACCTTGTAAGAATTCTAGACGTGAGAGAATTGGGAAGAATTGACTTGTGTTTGTGTAATATAACCTAAATTAAGGTTTCCTAAGGATAATCCCTTTTCTGTTATTCACCCTCCACCATCAATATTGTTTATTTTCCATACAGAGCTGTATGAGGTTAGTAATCGTGTGAAAAATTGTGCTTTCCTATGGCGAATTAAAGGATCCCCAGATTTTACCTATTAAACCCCTCTGTAGGGTATTACATATACTACTAGAAAATAACCGTTAGTAAAGCTCTTTTTCGTCTGCTCTTCATACCCCAGATATACTATTCCAACTCTCCGACAGGCTTAAATAAAGACAGGAAGTTTTTTTCTAACGGGAGTCAATATTCCTGGTTAGTTAAAGCACCACATTCAGATATAAGTCACTAGCCTCACACATTCCAATATGCCTTTGCCTTCTCCGCATGGATATGTCAAGATAACCGCCCCTTTCTATGTTCTTCTGCACACTGTGTGTTGTGTGCCTGGTTCATCTTCATCAACCTCTGCTCCACCATCCAGCAGCTACCAGACAAGTAGTTCTCCCCTATCCTTCAGGGTCTCTCACGGTTTGGGTGGGTTGCCCTTATCAGGCAGAATCTGCTTTAGCAGGGATGTAGCCTGTAGGACATCACAGGGTCAGTTTACACCACCAGTTACCCATTCTGACAGCTTCCGCCAAATCTGTTGTGTGTTGCCTGTTGCTGGCAGTTACCTGACACCCTATCTAACAGAACTGGAGATACAGGGAGTTGCAGACCTAATTGGAAATATGAGCTGCAGATAAGATCCAGTTCCCACTTTTTTAATAACACCTATTTAGTTCTTGTAAGAAATGAATTATTTAATTAATTTTTATATTTAATTTTGTAAATTGTGTTTTATTTTTCTTAGGTTCAAGCACCCTGGGCCTGAATGGTCATGAATAGTATTCAGTATACACGGGTCCTCTCTTAAGGACACCCACTTACAGACAACTCATAGTTCACGCCAGACCCTCTGACCTCTGGTGAAGCTCTTTAATGCTTTACTATAGTCCCATTTGCATAATCAGTTAATTGTCTGTATTGAAGCTTTATTGATAATCCTTGTGTCCATTTACAGTCAAAAATGTTTAAACTCCAATTGTCACAGGGGCACAAAATTTTTTTTTGTCTGGATCTACATTATAAAATATACATTTCCCACTTACATACAAATTCAACTTAAGAACAAACCTCCGGACCCTATCTTGTAGTAACCCGGGACTGTATAGCTAATTTAACGCTTCATTATTACTGCCTGCCTCTCAGAGGCTTCCCGGTCATAGAACCAATAGGCACCCCTGAGGACATCAACTGCCGGGGGATACAGCAAAAGTTATCTTAGTAGTATCATATTGTCACTTATAACAGAACAAACAGGCAAAAAATATTTATTCTAGTCCTCAAAGGTAACGTGTTCCCTATTTGTCCTGTAAATAAGCATGGACCAGTGCACCCCTCTCCTGCTATGTTTTCTGCTGCCTTGTACCACCTACCACTCCTATTTGACAATATTGGAAATTAGTAAAAGAGGTAGACCATGTTTGCGATTAGAACTCCAGCTAGCATTACAATTGTGCGTATTCTATATCGATGCTCGCAAACTCATCACAATCACACTGGATCCACCCTACTGTCCCCACCATTGCTAACTCTACGAATTAGATTGAACCCCCCACAGGAAAGGGGGATGTATAAAAAATGGGAGTTGCTCAAGGAGTGTGACACTATTTGAGGAAAGGGGATGATTCTCCCGGGTTGCCTTACTTCATGTATACCCACTGAAAAACCACGAGTAAATGCTACATCAAGGGCTGTGAGATAAGATGCAGTACCCTGTCTCACTTATTGGGGTCTGGATGGAGATGTCGGGTGGTTAATGCAGTTTAATGGACGACACAAACTCCATCCTTAGACCAGTTGGTTAGAGGAAATACCCAATGCCGCCACTAGAAAGTTTGAGGCCCCTGACTGGTAATTCCATGCCCCCCCTCCACAGACGACAATCCCAGCCCGGGAAGGGAAAAATGTTTTACGTGACTAGGGTCCCCTTCTCCTCCTCAGGCCTCGAACAAAGTCACATACCATTCCCCTCCCCCTGATGGAGCCCTAACAGTACCTAACGCATAAAGCTTCCTTTAGACTGGGCAGGGTAGTTATGGGGGTTTATTGTTTGAAAAATGTACTCATTCACCTCACATAGTTTTAATAGTTTTTTTTTCATCAAACGTCTTGGGATAAAATAGAGTCCGAGATGTATATGAGCTGATCTCTACTGAACCCTCTGTAGCCTTTATTAAGCTTCAGGTTTCATCATGCCACACATTAGCATTTTGGGAAGAGGAATATGTGAGAGGGTAGATAATGAAACACATATTATAGGATGCACACATCTTCCCACCTCGGGCTTGTCTGAACTTGACAGACGACATCTTTAATTGCAATGTAACAGTGGTAAAGTATTTTACACACTTTCATCTCTTGCCAACAAAAAGTGGGTGTATATTAACCTTACAGTCCTGTTCACACACACTCTAATCCATAATCCTACAACACCCCAATATAAGGCACCACCTGTGTAACCGCGTGCTACAAGTACAATAAATGACTACAACCCACCGTATATAACCGATATGACCTTGAATCCTTAAATGGTCAGCCATTGTTCACCTTCTCTAAACCTTGTGGGCCAGAATGGAACAACAATGGTATTAAGGGTTTTTACGTCCAAATCTCTGCATAGGACATTTGGTAAAGAACAATAACGTAGTGTAAAAAGAGCAGCAAGACTGATCAAGTCGTGTAGTGAGGTGATAACTGGTATTAATTGGGATTTGTGCATTCTTATATCACTGTGGGGCGCTACGAGAAAACAGAACAACTGATGCTGAGAAAGAGGGCAAGCTATGATCTCTGCTAGCAGCCAAGCCCTTTGAAAGTTGCCAGCTCAACTGGCCACGGGGTACTGTCTGTACTTACGTACTGGAACATTTTGGCATTCACTTGTCCAGGATGACTTAAAAGCTCATTATCCGTTAGGTCAGTGTGGCCATTTCGTAATAGTGTATGAGATAAGATCCAAGATTCACATACACTCAAGCACCTATGGTATCACAGATAAGTATTGGTTAATTTTTTAGCATTTAATAGCACGCCCCTTTCACACTCTAGAAAAGGTTCGGGCTACTTGATTCTTTTTTACAGTGGAAGGAAAGGACTATGGGGCAGATTTACTTACCACCGTGACTGTCCGTTCGCGATCCAGCGGCGCGTTATCCGGCGGTGGATTCGGTTCCGCCGGGATTCAACGTAAGGCAGATTCTCCTCCGACGTCCACCAGGTGCGCTGCTGCGCTGAAGTTCCCCTGAGCCGTGCTGGAATGCCCTGAAATTCACCGGCCGATACCTGGTGAAAGATAGTGTATTTTCCACAACACTTTTTTTTTCTTTAATGCGGACGTTTTTTCAGAATTCCGTCGGGTTTTTCGTCGGTCACACACCCCCGATTTCCGTCAACGGCTGCCAGCGCCGATGCCGCACCACCAATCCTATCGCTTGTGCCAAAATCCCGGGCAATTCACGGTACAATCAGCGCAAATCGGAAATTCGGGTAACACATCTGGAAAACGCGAATCGGTCCTTAGTATGACCCCCTTTTATTCCTTCTCTTGGTAGGACCCCAAGTTCTATACCAATACAGTTATGATCATTGATTTCACTTGGACTTGTGCAATTCCTCAATTCCACTTGGTGCAACTGCAGGAAACTGAACACCAACTGTGGATCAAGAGACAATCTACCATCAAAAATCATCAGGAACCATTCTTCAAAGTAAAAAAAGGCTTCTCCAACGTGGACATCTCTATTTATCCGTTACTTCCCAAACTGGGTACAGCGTTAGACTTCCAGCGATTAAAAGGACTTTTTTGAAAGTAAAAACGGATTTCCAAGATTTAATTATTCTCAGAGTACTACAAGTTGAAACAAACCTGAAATACTGGCATCCACTCACTTATTTTGTAATCTAAAGCAGGAGATCCATATTCTAACTAACATCTTACCTTCATTAGTGAAGTCAGTTAGTCAGGCAGTTGACCAGAGCACCACCTGCACTAAATTTTGTGGGCTTGCACCCAGCACCCACCAGCTGGAACACTAGACACTTGTTTCAATAGTTACCCTGTCAGTGGCAGACTGGACCATGGGATCATTTAGTGACTACAGAGGGGTGTTGTGTCCCTACAATCACCCACCTACCCCTATATCTTACATAGATTAACAAAAATATCAACTCTGATTATGGCCGTGTATCCATCACACTTTACTACCCACAATTCTAATATCTGATATAAACTTTTAGTTATTAGAGATTCAAATAGCATCAAAATTATTGATTTTCCTAGAAAGAAAATACCTTGAATTTTGACACAGTGCCCCCATTTACTAAAGCCCCAGCGCCAGTTTTTTCTGTCGACTTGACCGTTCACTAAATGGGCATTTCAGTGCTCAGCTCGAACCGTTTGCATCCAACAGGTTGCACATTATGCATTCTCCACATTTTTATTTTTTTCAATCCACCTGCCTTGACAGATGGTCAGGTGACCCGGCCGACACACACACACACAACATCACACACACACCCCATTAGATACAGTGCTGTGCAAAACATCTAAAATAAAATCTACTTTGTGGGAGACAATCCTTGAACTTCAAGTATATCAGTTCTTCAAGGTACACTAATACAGCTGAAGGAAATTCTGTAGGGATTAGTTCCAAACAATCGCTGTGGACACTCCTCCCAAATAGCTCTCATTATGTATCCCAGTAAAGCACTGGCACATAGTTGAGCAATAGGGCTCCTTGTCTCTTTCACACTGAAGACAATTTAAAGGGAACCTGTCACCCACTAGTTTCATCATAGTACTAGCCGCATCTCCCCTCCCTAGTAACTACTTTAAGCGAATTGTTTTTTCCTTCACATCTCCCTAAAAAATCAGTAGTTAGTAAACTGCGCCTGCTATCTAGGGGTATGTAGAGTTAGTCGGGAGGCATGGCATACTGTCCATGTTCGCCAGGGTGACAATCATCTCAGGTCCTTTACGAGAGCCTCCTAAACATTGTGCCACTAATTGTATATGCCTCACATAGGCCTGCATGACTTGCTGTTCTGACTACTCTCCTTTGATGGAAGTGGCTGACTGGTTGATTTCATGTGACCAGCATATTACTGATGTACAGTTTCTAATGTTGAGGAGACTACAAGAACACGGTCTAATGAGTCACCCTTTCACATGAGATTTGCTGCTGCATTGAGAGCAAGCATGGTGAGATATGTATCTAGGATTCAGCCTGCCTGAGATGGACCACATCTGCCACCGTACCTCAACTACCTCTAGAAAATGAATCCATGCCGGATACCAGTAAAATTAGACAGTTAAATATACTACTGGGAATCATGAGGGACCAATTTTTTAAAAAGAATCCGTTTCCGTTGTTACATGAGTGGCTCTAGGGAAAATATGCCACGTAGCTGTATTGTGAAAAATGTGGTGACAGTAGCTCCCTTTAATGTTTAAAGCTAAGTGAGGGATGATCTGTCACAATCCCCATATTGGCGGTCATTTACTAAGGGCCCTGAATCGCGTTTTTTTCCGATAATAAACCTGTTACCGCGAATATTCCGAGTTTGCGTTGATTTTATCATAAATTGCACCCAAGATTTTAGTCGATGCGCATGTACGCGATCGATATTACGGTATTTTGGCTCATCGGCGCTGTCATGCGTTCGAACGGACATCGGGTGCATGCCGCCAGTGAACGAAACGCCTGACGAGTTTCGGAAAAAACCCCATGTATAAACGTAAAAATTGCTGTATATGGGGCTGGGGTGTCTGACTCAAGTGACTGTGCTATTGAACCTTCACTTGCCCAGATCGAGATCGCGGTAAACCGACGCAACAACTACACACTCCGCGCTCTCCTAGGCTCAAGACAGAGACAACCAGGACGGGCCTCGTGGAGTGACCAGGACGTTCATGAATCGCTCAGTGAAAATCCCAGACATTCACTCGTCAGAGAGCCGCGATGCAACATCAAAGCTGTGAACGCGAATGACGGTTATAAGTAAATTCGGACCCATTGTTCGTGCAGGTCCCAAAACCCAGACTTCAATTTGCAGACACACAAATGCTTTCGGAGGTAAGGTAGGCACTTCGGGCTGTACACACTTACAGGGGTTGTCGATTGGTGGCCAGCAGTACTTACCTTCGGTTTTACTTCAACACTTGTACATGGCGCTACAGTTTTTTCCCAGATTCTGCTCCCCCAATTGACGTAACAGAAAAAGTTCAAAACGTGTCACAGGGGCAGCCAGTAGTCATCGTGTGTCCATGGATAATGCAATTTGGTCAACCAAGCACACTGCCTTCTATGATCATTTTGCTACGAAGCGTTAGCGTCCACTCCTTAAAATTAGGATCACTAGCTTCTTTATGTCCCTGAGCTTTTTTTTTATATCAGACAAAAGCGCACATTTAAAAATTATGCAATGAGCCTCACTGGCTCTCGATGCTCTCCCTTATGTAATGGTGCACTTAGAGTGGGGCACACACCTGTAGGTTGCAGTTGTGTTTGGTTACAATCTTCTTCGCATTAACATAGCTGGGGTGGTAGATGTCCTTTAATGCTGCCCCTCATCCCCACACTTTTTTGTGTTAGCTGCCTGTGGTCATATAATTGTTTAGGTCTTACACACATGCAAACTTCTGCTAACTGACTTGGATCACCGATCTGTGGTCTTGGAGTTACTGGACTTTGGGAGAGCCTTTTGATGTGGCTCCTGAACCAAAATCCCAAACTTCCAAGATCAACTTTGTGTGTGGCACATAACTTCAGTCCCAAGTGTTGAGCAACCCATAGGGTCGACTCACGTCTTTCCCAGTTTATTCATTTTTTCATTACACTACTCTTTGCTATGAATCATGTTCCAGACTTTCTATTATCAGCTACCTCCTATTATTTTTGCAAACAACAGTACCTGGTTTCTATGCACCCAACGCAAACTTTATGAGGATCGGTAATGTGTTACCTCTGTGGAAGCTTAACTAGTTATAACAACTACCGTGTATAATCTAAAAAAAACATTGATAGTCTTGAAATAAAAAATTTACCAGCAAGTTTACAAGAAATAAAGCAATCTATTTCAGAAATATCACCCTACAGTTTAAAAGACTGGATACTTGTCTGCCCCCAAGTAACTTCCACAGTATTTTTGTGTGAGCTTCCTCGCACTAAACTAGATAAGGGCGTACTGTTTATGTCATCCCTAGTATCTTGTTTATCCCTAATTAATATTGATGTCATCGTTTCAATATACAAATGTGCATACACACTTACTTAAACCATAAATATAATTATGTTTAAACACATTTAACTACTCACATACAACCGGCATACGCAGACTGCATATAAGTATATCAAAAACATATCCATTGTAGAGGTGCTAGGACTGCTTTCCTCCATTAGAGCCAGTTATGAGAAAAGGAGTTCTATTCTTATGCAATCATGAGGGTTATATGAGAAACGAATAAAACTTATCTGATATTGAGAGGACTACGCCCATGGCTTGCATAAATTGAGTGATATATAAGCTTGCTCAGGTGGTGCCCCCTCAAAGCAAATTCCCCTAAGTGTACGCCCTGGGGTACCTGCTCGCTGTTCTCCCGGGTCTCCCCTTGTTATAATATCCCCCCATCGTGATCTTACCGGAAACCAGTATAATCCAAGAGAAACTTGACTGATATTGTCTGCGAATTTACGAACCTAAATGATGAAGTGCAACTATTGGTTAACTCTGGTAAGAGCAAGTACCCATCATATCTTATGTATAGTGTGATCCTATCAGGGTGTGCGTAAGCCGGAGGGTGACTCTTTTTCGACGTTTTACTTACTACTTCTATTTCTTATTTTGTGGTGGTCTTTCATTTGCTTTGTGGACTATTTACTTGAACTAAGATTAAGCCAAAACGGGAACCTTACAAGTTAAAAATGATGTCCACTCATTACTTGAGCCACGGTGGACCTAAGGACGTGGTAATTATTTCTTGATCAACAAAATTGTGGCGTAATAAGTTGCTCAAGCCATTACATTGGTGTGTCCCACCCCTTTCGTTCTACAGTTTTTAGAGGAATAAGCCATTGGAGTTGTCCAATATCTTGGGAGAACTTGGCACAGATCTTCTGTGGGGTAGGAATGACTCTAATGACAATCCTTCTACTTTCTTTACATGAAATTACCCAGATATGACTACTGATGTTGAATCAGAGCTCCGTTTACAAGGTACAATACATCACTTCCAAGGAGGACGCTAACTTTTTGATTTTTTTCTTTAAGCCCTGGAGATAGTTCTTCTCTCTTTCACAATTGGCACAACATTGGCTTAATCCAAATCTTAACACAGAAGGAATGGTGGAATATCGCTTGTAAAATTCTCAGCGGTGACAATCTGAACCAGAGAACCTATACCCAACAAGAGCTAAACCGCGAACACTCCCATTGACTGCGCATTATTTCTTGCCGGTTACTTCTTATGGCTCCTTAAAGGACAACTTATAACAAACATGACCAACAGCGCGCCTACCACCATTGATGACTGTTTAACAAATAACACAAGTTGACTAGGTTCCTTCCTTAGCAAGGTGTTATTTACAATTCAATACAGCCGATTTCTCAGCACCTCAAGGGTTCTAAGCGAATTTATTTCTGTTTTTGTGGGCTAAGGAGAAATTGAAGTCAAGGGGGTCCTTCCAGGGCAAGGTGACTAGGTAGCGCCTCCAATGAGCGTCTAAATTCTACGTACCATTTGAGTCACGGACTCAGATCAGACAATTCTTTATACATTTACCTACCCATATCCCTTAATATCTTTTTCGATGTCCTCAACGGATATTAGTGTTTGTATGTTGTGGTCCAATGCTGAAGGCCCTGCGGGGGAGATGCGCAGGTTTCGGATTCCAAGGGTCAAAGAGTTGTTGTGCAGGGAATTTTGGCAAGCGAGCATTGTCGTCTGGGTGTATTTTATAAATGGTCCATACGGATACAGTTCTTCTCTTCTTTGCGCTCTAAAGTATTTTGCATATTTTGTAAATCTTTTGCTTTGGGATTCTTCATATCATCATTTGAATAAAATTGGTGGTGTGCTCTCTGGACAGTTAGATTTGGTGTGGGTGTTGAATTTTTAGAATGTCTAGTGAAACCGTCCAAGCAAGACCTTGGGTCCCCCTCGCTCTCCCCACACAGTTACAGAGAGACGAAGACTGTGCACAAGGGGTGTCAGGTCCACGCTACATGACTTCTTGGTGCGGTTAAACCACATTGATCACAACCGACCCATAGTAGTAAATGAGAGTAGATCACACGCAAAATGTGCTTAAAGGTTACCCTTTAATAATGCAGTGGATACTCCCTCACAATATCCGTCACTCCTCTCTTCTCTCCGTTCTAATCATTCTCGACACCGGTGATTCAATACTAACAGTGACTATTGAGCCGATCAAATGGTCATGGGCCTCATTGGTGACTTTGTGCATTGACACTGTCCCCTGCTAGAGTCTCATATGACATACATTGTAACTTTAGTGAATGGTGGGCCTTTAACATAAGTATCTATTTCCCTTGTAATGTAGTGACCATGATACATTAAATTTAACTGAATCAGAGTGCCTATTCGCTTAACTTCCCCATAGTCACTAACAATGGGTTGAAGTCATATACCTTTCGTCTTATAATTATCATTTTTGCTAGAGCTAATACTCTTTACGGATCCTGTAAGTGGCGTCTTTAGACTAGGTCTTTACCATTGGATTACTTATATCAATATGATTAAAAAATTTACCCTATTAGCCTTTCAACATAAAAGTTGTTCATTACTGCGAACCGTGATAGTATAATCTATTAGCGCTTAGAGCCTGGGCCCTACAGAGGTTCTTCTTGTACTATGGTAGGACAAGTCAAACCCTTACGAGCAAATTAAACTAAGAAATAGCTTTTGTTTTTAACAATATTTTTTAATTTGTTGCAGGTATTTTTTGATTTTTGCTTCACTCATGTTGCTTCGCAAGGTGGGAGGATTTGCGGGGGTTGGCTTCTGACGGAGGAGGAATGATCCTCTGGAATCTTCTTTGTGTACTGTGCCCATACAGCAGAACAGCAGCATGCGTTGTGGGCTATCACTCAAAGGGATGATATTCAGGGAGACTATCAGTGGGATATGAGGATGATATAAGAGGGATACTCGGGAAAAAGTAGAGACAGATTATTTTCCACAATTGTAAAAATGTATTACTACCCAGACGTTTCCAATGTTTAGCACACTAAAATCTTGATTTTATCTAACATAAAAAACATCTAGCTGCCATCAAAGCCTGTGGCAAACCAAGAATGATTCTAAAATCACATACAAGGAACACGTTAATAAACCAAATGTCTTTTTTTGTAAATGTATGAAAAGTCGTTATTACTCTCATTCAATTGCACAAATAAAGTGGCTTAAAATGTTTCAGAGAAATCGTTGTCGGCTCTTACATTTTTTTTAGAAGCACCAAAAAGTGTTACTCACTAATCATTTTACTTTCTTTTTTTTTTCAAAAGTCAAAGAATAAATTGTATTGGTTGTTGAGACCGTAAAGGAAAAGATCCCAGACTCCTTTAGTAACTTTTCCTCAATAAAATGTCCAGGCTGCAAAAGAAATTAAAAAATATAAAAAATCCTGAAAAACGTTACCTTCTTGGAAGATAAAAGTCCCCTTGCTTTTTTGTTTTCAATCTTTCGTATGCTTATCCATCGCTTAGGTAGGGCCCCCTCCTTAAATTCAACATGACAGCTCATCAGTCAACAACTACATGTTAATATTACCCATTCCAAGAAAATGGTTCCTTAAAAAAACCCTATGCATTCAGGCAGGCTACGGAGGCCCGCAAGTACACTCCCCTTTTGCTTTACCCCAAGTATTTCCAATCTTCCGTGGTTCCGAGTTAGGTGACCCCAAGTGGAATAATTCCACATAACCCCACAATGATCCGATTCTTTGATGGCGCCAAACTTTTTTTAGAAGTTTGTTTACTTAAGATCGAGCTATCAACAGAGAACAACAATTGCAGAAAAACTAAATTCAAAGTGCCCATCAATACGAAAACCTTAATACATTTTTTTCTTCTTCTTTGGAAGGAATGGGCAGCCATCTTATGCATTAAAATGCAATAATCTATAGTCTTCCATTTATACAGCGCACCAGATATCTAGAGGGCACCGCATCGAGCTGCACAACAACATGAGCAATTTCCCTTCCGCGCTCATGGCGCTCACACCTACAAACAACCTAACAGTATGTTTTTTGTGGAGTGTGGTGAGGAAACCCACGCAAAACACGGGGGACTACCAACTCTTTGCAGAATGTTGACCTGGTGGATTCGAACCCAGGACTCCAGCGCTGCAAGTCAGAAGTTCGCTACGCCATCACATCTCACGAATACGTCGCCACACCCAAGAAATTGGATCGCTGCGTCCCGGGATCATATTATATAAGAAGAGGAGCCATTTCAGAAGCTAGAAGAATCCTGTATCACATGTATATAAACCTTATACATGGGCCATCCTAAGATACTAGGGGCCCGTATCTGATACTTGCAGACTGTTTTCTTATGAAATTGAACTTTAGCACGTGAAAAGACATCCTTAGGAGTCTATTCAAAGGGTACATTTATAAAGTTGTCTTCGACCAGGTTTGTGTTGGCAGCCTGCCTGTGTCCAACAATACCACAGCGGTATCGCGAGCTTCTACATACAGTTAGCTGGAAGTGGATTGGTCTACATGGGCCTCAATGAGCCGTCTTCACATTCCCCGAGAATGCCCCCTTCAACTTTTATATTTTTTGGGTCATTTGTACGATTTCTATGGTTGTGAAGATAGAGATATGCCGCATCTGTGAACCAAATCGTATACTTCGCATTATTGCTAACCAGTGGGCTCATTTACGTCCATAAGGGACTGAATCTGTGCGCTTTTTTCGTCAGTTTTTTCCCAGAATGTAAACCGTGTTTGTACCGCGGCGTTTTACCTAACCCACTGTTTTGGGCGCACAGCGATTGGATTGTATCGCATCGGCACGGGTTCCTGCACGAATCGCTGGAAACAAACGCACCTTCAGCACCATGCATAAGATGGTTGACTCAGGCGAACAGGAACGCCTGCGGACCCTCGCAACGCACGCACGACACCTAGTGGATTCGGCGTTCTACCGAGTGGAGCTCTCAGCAGCCCGATCATCATCGACAACGCGCCGCGGGATCAGGGCGAATGGTCTGGTAAGAAATGAGCCCCAGTGTGGTCAAAGTGGAAGAAGAGGTTGGTATCTGACCCATCCATGCACATAGAGCAATCACTTTTTTAACACATTTTAGAAGTGGTCTAAACTTGTATGAACTCATGACATAATAAGTAACAACCCATGTGTTTCCTTGTCGAAAGTTCTCAATATAGTTCTCTATGTGTTACAACGACCTCCTTCCCATTGGAAAATAAGTGGAATCCATATGGCCGCTTCAAATGGCTGCCGTGGTCAACCGTTTCCCCACCGTCCATCATCCTAATTTGTCTATATCACCAACCATTCCCATTTTATTTTGATGTATCCATATAATTGGCCTACCCTCTTATATTTTCACAACTAATACACCTATTAATCAATAATACAAACACCCGGATGCTATATAAAAATGCTGCTGCCCTGCACACATCAGGACCATAAGGAGAATGTAGTGCACAGGACGTTAAAAACTGTTCCACTCAGCTGCAGCAGAGCAGAGAAAGGTCGTGGCTTCTCCTTCTGTTCTTGTGAAAGGGAAATCCCAGGGGTTCAACCCCATCAATCAGGTTTTTGTAAGACATCATGAGATATCCGCGTTTCTCTTTTTTATTCGGAAGTCAAATCAATATCTGAAAAATAAATCTGGGTTTACTATACTAAAAACCTCACTTCACAACCGGATCCATCCTTGTGGTCATTTAGGTACAAGCGTAGTTTATCACGAGGTCTGCTGCGACATACTGTGTGCAATGATGCTCCCTATTTAACGTATCAGAGTACCCTAATGATTCCCCGCATATAAACGTGATCCGCCAGGCGTCCACGATGCTCCAGGAAGAAATGGCCAAAACTTGGTTCGGATTTTAACTCGACTTATTAATGTTCGGCGGCGGACGCCAACTAAGCGCCACTGACCCAATGTGCCACCATCCTCATGGTGGATCCATCGACTAGGGCTTAATCAAAGCAGCTCTATAAGACAGTCAGAGGCCAAGATTATCAAGTAAGTGCTATAGTGCAGCTGGTGTCCTCGTGAATGTCGAGCAGATTACTCGGAAAATATTGAATACTGGTGCAATTCCTTCAAAATCTGGTGCCTCCTTCACTGCTCTATAGTGGTGCAACGCACCAACTTTTTATGAGGGACCAATCCTTTACTATACAAAGCCGGCGTCCACAATTCTCTGTGTAGGTCAACAAGTCGCGAAATCACTCTGACCCAGTTCATGAACTAGCTACAGCACCCTTCTAGATAGCACTTTTACTGTTCTGGTCGAGACACAGAACCGTGACCAGCGCAGCGACAGCAAACTGGCGCAGCCACTTATAAGTTACATGTGTCGAGCTCGCAAGACGTTCCTATTCAGTGGTCAAATTATGACAAGCAAAATTGGCACACGCGGCCTCCCCAGAATAATCTTTACTGAGTTTACTTTGCTTACTCTAACCCTTGCGAAAGAGCATTAATATTTCATCACCATTCAACCAAAAATTTGTTTAACTAGTTGTGGAAGGGGGTTGGGGGGTGTTAACATTAGAATATAGTAGTGTCGTGACAATAACTTCACCATTACCTATCTCTCTTTATTAGGCAGCCCATTGTTTGTTCATTGCTACTTGTCTATTCATAATTTATCACGTTTCCCTAGTACATTATACAAACTGTAAGCCTTGTCTGTATCACTCACCCGCCCCTATTGCGCGCCCTCTCACTCATTCGACTTAAAGGCTTTTGTCCACCCAACCCCTCATCTCATACTGTAAGCTCTTGTGTCACCGCCCACCTCATCACATATACTGTAAGCGCTTGTTTTCAACCTCATCCTCACAACCGACTTATAGCTCTTGTGTCAACCCTCATGACGCGGTCACCCATAGACACACTGTAATCTTGTGTCACCGGCCACCCTCCACCTCATATACTATAAGCTCTTGTGTTCCCCCTCATCCTCACTAGACGATAACTCTTTGTGTCCCCTCATACCCAGTAGACTATAAGCTCTGTGTCACCCTCTCCTCCGCATAGCCTATAAGCTCTTGTGCACCAACCCGTCATCCTCATAGTCGCAGTAATGCCTTGTGTCAACAGCTCACACCCCACCCTCATCCTCATAAGACTGTAAGCTCTTGTGTCTCCTCACCGCATCCTCATAGAACTGTAAGCTCTTGTGCCGACGACCCCACTCCCTCATAGACTGTAAGCTCTTGTGTCACCCCTCAGCCTCATAGACTGTATCGCTTGTGCCCCAGTCACCCCCTCATCCTAATACCGACATGGAAACTCTTGTGTCACCCCTTCTATCCTCATGCCATGTAAGCTCTCTGTGCACACCCCACCTCATCCTCATAGACTGTATACCCATTGTGTCCCCCCACAGTCATCCCTCATAACTGTAAGCCTCTTGTGGTCCCCCTTCATCCCACCGGAACTGTAACTCTGTGTCACCCTCATACCCATACTTAAGCTCTGTTGTCACCCGCCCTCATCCTCATAGACTATAAGCTCTTGTGTCCCCCTCATACCCTAGACTATAATGCTCTTGGTGTCAAACCCCCATCCTCATATACATAACTCTTGTGTCCCGACCCTCAATCCTCATAGACAGTAAGCTCTTGTTTCCCCCCACCTCATCCGTCAATAGACTGTAAGCTCTTGTGTTCTCCCCTCATCGCTCATAACTGTAAGCTCTTGTGTCGCCCACATCCTCATAGACTGGAGTTTTTAAGCTCTTGTGTCCCCCCCTCATCCTCATAGCCTGTAATCTCTTGTGTCACCCCTCCTCCTAATAGACTGTAACTCATTGTGGTCCAACCCTTCAATCCTCACATAGACTGTAAGCTCTTGTTCACCCCCTCATCCTCCTAGACGTAAGCGCTGTGTGTCACCACCTTATATCCCCAAGATCTTAAGGCTGTTGTGTCACCCCCTCTCCTCATAGCTTCTAAGCTCTTGTGTCACCCCCTCATCCTATAGACTTAAGGTCCTTGTGTCACCTACCCACGGGCATCCTCAGCCTCAAGACTGTAAGCTCTTGTTTCAAACCCCTCTCCATCCTCATGGACTGTAACTCTTGTGTCCCCCTCTCCTCATGACTGTAGCTCTTGGGTCAACCCCCTATCCCCTCATAGACTTAAGCTCTTGTGTCGCCCCCTCATTCTTCTATATACTGAAGCTACTTGTGTTAACCCCTCATCCTCATAGACTTTACTCGGGTGTCCCACACTCTCCCCCCTACACTGTAAGCTTTTGTGTCGCCCCTCAATCCTCATAGACTGTAAGCTCTTGTGTCACCCATCCTCATCCTCATAGACTGTAAGCTCCTGTGTCACCCCTCTCATCCTCATAACTGGTACGCTCTTAGTGCTCCACCTCCTCGATCCTCATAGACCTGTAAGCTCTTGTGTCACCCCCTCATCCTCATAGTCTGCAAGCTCCGTGTGTCAAACCCCCTATCATCCGCATAGACTGTAATACTCGTGTGTCACCGCCACCTTTCTCAAGCCCCTTAGCGCTTGGCCCCTCTCATCCTCATAGACTGTAACAGGTCCTTGTGTCACCTTCTCATCCTCATAGACTTGTATGCCTCTTGTTGTCACCCACCCATCCTCATCCTCTAGAGACTGTTAGCTCCTTTGTCACCTCCTCTTCATCCTCATAACTGTAAGCTCTTGTGTCACACCCTCATCCTCATAACTGGAAGCTTTTGTGTCGCCCCTCATCCTCAATAGACTGTAAGCTCTTGTGTCACCCGCACCCCGACCCTCATACTTCTTAGACTGTAAGCTCCTTGTGTCAACCCACCCCCTCATCCCTCATAGACCTGTAGGAGCTCTGTGTCACAACCGCACCAACGCCGCCCCCCCCCCTACCCCCTCATCCTCATAGACTGTATGCTGTGTGTCACTCATACCAACCCCCTCATCCTCATAGACTGTACGCTCTTGGTGTCACCAACACCCCCTCCTCCTCATGACGTAGCTTTGGTATCAACCCCCTCATCCTCATAGACTGTATGCTCTTGTTCACCCCTCCCTCATAACTGTACGCTCTGTGTCACCGACCCCCCTATATACTGGAAGCTTCTTTTCACCCCCTCATTCCTCATAGACGGTAAGCTCTGTGTCACCCCTACCCAACCCCCCCCTCAATCCTCATCCGAAACTGTAAGCTTCTTGTGTCCACCCCCCCTCATAGACTGTAAATCTTGTTTTCCAACCACCCAACCAACCTCAACGCCAGAACAAAAAAAAAAAAGAACATATCCCTCATTAGACGGTATGCTCTTGTGTCAGTCGTCAACCCAATCAATGCTCGACCGAGCATCAAGCTCGGACGAGCATGTTCGCTCATCTCTACTGACCAGTATAGTGGTGACCTTGGCCATAATGTCCTGTAATCTTTGGGTGTCTACCTGCCTCTGTGTGACATTCTGCCTCACCATTGTAAACTACAAGCACAATTTCTTCACCTATCTTCGAAGAAGATCCTCCAAGATTATGTGGTTCCTTCTCGTATTGTCCATCATGACCTCTATTCTCCTGATTTTTTTTGTGGCCCAAAGTATATTGGAAACATCAATATCGAACATCAGCTTCAAGATCCTGCAGCAAAATGTTTCTGAGACTTCAACACTTTTTGACATTTCCATCTCTTCTATTGAAGCTTACGTTTCTGTATCTTCTATAGGATTCTTGATGTCCTCAGCTTCATTATTGACCACAATCTTCTCCCTTTGGAGACATATGAAGAAGGTGAGAACCACCAATGTCAGTAGCTTCAGAAGTACTAGCACAGACGTTCATAGGCGAGCAGTCCAAACTTTATTTTTCACATTTTTTTCCCACACTCTCTTTTTCACGGCTATCCTCCTTACTTTATTAAAATCGACTGAGAACACCTGGATTATTTATATTTCTATTTTAACATCCTTTTGTAATGCCTTAAGTGCTATTAACACAATTAATGGAAACAGTAGACTGTCCAAACCCCTGGATAAGTTAATTCGATGTCTTCCTCATGGAACATCTAAGTGACATCTAATGTGGCATTTTTAAAAATGTACCCATTGTAGAACTTTATTTTGATGTTATGCTTCTAGCTTTCTTTTTTACAAAATTATCATAGCTTTATTTGTATAAAAATGTAATCTATTGCTTAGAAAGAAAACAATATTAGCATTAATATACATTTTTTACCATTGGATTTTAATTTTGTTATCACTAAATTATTTTTTTCAGATATAGTTTGGACATAAAATGTGATTAAGAATAGACATTGGACTGACTCCTTTCAATGACATTGTTTATAGCCATGTTGATGGCCTCTTCTTCTTGAAAGTCTGATCTGGCCTCCTATATTTAAAGATTGACTCCTGAATTTGGTGGGACAAGCTGACTTTCTTGACTTTTAGAGGTATTTTGCTGTGATGAAGGGGTTTTCCCACAAACTAAATTTAGGTCCTATCCATGGGATAGGGCCTAACTTGCTTAGCACTGATCACAAAAACGAGGAGCTGACAGAAATTGCTATGGAGCTGACGGAAATAGCCGAGAACCTCGCTCGTCGATCACCGTCAGCTCCTTAGAGATTAATGGAGCAGAATAGTCATGTGCAGTCATCTGCTCCATTAGTCTTACGGAGCGGTGAAGGGTCCGACAGACCCCTTGTTTTCATGATCTGTGGGGGTCTTAGCCACTGATCAGCAAGTTATCCTGTGGATAGGGCCTAACTTTAGTTTGTGGGAAAACCTCTTTAAAGAGGTTGACCACATTTACATTAAAACTTTATAACCATGGCCACTAGATTAACATTAAATAATTATAACTCCCAGTTCTAATTGTGGGTGCTAAACATACTCACCAGACCTTGTTCTCCGGTCCCTGCTCTTTTCCCTCAGCATGCC
Source organism: Engystomops pustulosus (assembly GCA_019512145.1). NCBI lineage: Eukaryota > Metazoa > Chordata > Amphibia > Anura > Leptodactylidae > Engystomops > Engystomops pustulosus. The sequence continues at coordinate 11,218,282 of CM033647.1, read as the reverse complement.
TGAGTGGGTGTGGTTAGTGAATGCAATGCTCCTCCAGTGAGTGAGATGGGGAGAACAGTCAGGAAGACACAAAAGAAAGAAGATGAACCAGGGAACATAGGATCGTACTGGAGAATTGAAACAAGGGTGAATTCCATGTGAATGTAATATTGACGAAAATATTTGTTACTCCGCCCCCAAGCCATAGCTAAAATTTAGATTAAAGTGGCCAACCCTTTTATATAAAAAAAATAATGTAAGACAAAATTTGCACTATTTTTTGTGTTTTTTAGAAATTCTGCACATGCTAATTAAAAAAAGTGGTGAAGTGGTTGAGTACTTCTCACAAATTTGTCAAATGTGTTCCAACATTGCCTCTTTGGCTACCTTGTAAGGTAGCCCCCTAACATCAAGAATGACTTTCAGGAAGCCTAATGACATGATGTAAGATAAAAGTGAAAGTGGTATATGTATTGCTGTCACAGGTGCTCCTGCGACATCCGTCCCGGGTTGCAGGTGCACCCGTGTGCATCCCTGTGCACCCTCACACCTGCTGAAGCCCTGCTTAACTTTCCGCATTCCACAGGCAGTCTCCTCACTCCGGCATGCGCTACCCCACCTCCTAGGGCACACACACACCGGCCTTCTGAGATTTAAAGGGCCAGCACGACAGTAATTGGCGCTGGCCAGCTGCCTTTTCTGCTAAATTCCCGGTTCCTGTGTTCCTGTGCCAGATCTTTGCACCTAGTGGCCTACAGAAAGCTTGTTCCCTATATCTTGTTAGTTTATAGTGATTTCCCTTTGTGATCCAAGGGAATTACATCTGTGAAATGCTGTATTTTTGTTAATACCAGCGAATTAGAGAATGTGTTATTTTGTCACCCTGAGTATATTTAAGAATCTTGTCTTAGTGGGAATATCCCTTTAATACCCCTCACAAACATTACAGATATTTCATAATAAAAAACTAATATTTCTCGTGATGATCCCGTAATTGAAAATAGTTCTCAAATATCCACATTTTCATAATTTCACAAAACATAAAAACAGGTGAACAAAGGGTTGTACAGACCCACAAAGTTACAAAATAAATTGTCAACTTGCAAAAAACTACAGCTTAAACATGTCTAAGCCATAAAAACAGAGTCTGCGTGAAAATGTTGTAAATGCTTTTATTGATTAAAGGATTATTTACAATAATATATTTATTAAATGAAATATATTCAGCATCTTAAAAAACTGGTCTCTGATCCTGCAAATCCAGTATGTATTCAATAAAACAGTAGTGTGGATTGATGGTTTCGTTTCATGTTACACCTTGTGATTAGCAAGAACTTATAGAAATACAAAGACAAGATGCAGCAACTGGTGTTGCATTACAGAGTTACCCCAGGAGGCGTAAAGGACTTTATTCATTGAGAAGTTGCATATTTAAGAGGTATAAGTAGGCCCCTGGGCGACAGAGCCTAAGTGGGCCCCTTTGCATAAAATTCACGTCCCGGCACTGTTCACCCGTAGGCATACTGCTCCTCATAAGTCACACTGCCCCCCATGTATCCACACTGTCCACCGATAAGCCACATTGTCCCCCCATAAGCCACATTGCCCCCCCATAAGCTACACTGTCCCCCCATAGTGACACTGCCCCTTCCGTAGCTAAAATGTCTAGCCATAACCACACGGTCTCCCCTCATAGCCATACTGACCGCTCATAAGCCACACTGTCTCCTTATAAGCCACAATATTCCCCCATAAGTCACACTGTGCCTCTTCCGTAGCCACATTTCCCCCATCGGCCACACTTCCCCCCCATAAGCCACACTGTTCCCCCACTCTGGAGAAAAAACCTCACCTTTCCTCGTTACCCCAGGGCAGATCCAGCAGCCGCCTTCTTTCTTCGGCATGCACTTGCTGTACGCACCGGCTGTGAATCTGGCACAAGTCATGTGATGACATCATCATGTGTGCCTTCTTCAGAGCCGTCACGCACAGTGGGGATCGAGAAAAGGTGAGTTTTGGAATTTTCCACTGTGCTGCACTCCCTATGAGAGCTGCATAGGGGAAGAAAACAAGAGGAGCCGGAAGGTGATCATTTGTACCAGTGTCTTAAAGCGACACTGGTACAATTGATCTGGGGGCTGACATTTTTTTCTGTGCTTAAGTGGACTCAAATGTAACTCGGTATCCCGGGTGCTGACGTCGGGCCCGCTTAACCCCTTCCCGACATTTGACTAAATAGTACTGCATCGCCGGAGGTGCGTTCCCACAAAATGCAGTACTGTTACGTCACACTTCTGGCCCCGGCACATTTACTTACCTGGTCCAATCGCGATCCAGCGGTGCGTTGTCCAACACTGATTTGAGTCTGGCAGGATTCCCTAAGGTCCGTGCGCCCGATATCCAGCAGGTGTCGCTGCTGCGCTGAGGTCCGCCGGAGTTCACCTTCTTCTTCCTGATGCATGTAAGTGCTGATTTTGTTACACAAATTCTTCTTTAAATTCCATGGTTTTTCTGAATTGTCGGTTGTCCGACGGACCGCCCCCAGATTTCTGTCGCATGAAAGCCGGCGCTGATGCGACACAATCCGATCACGTGCGTCAAAATCCTGGGGCAATTCAGCGCAAATCGGAAATATTCGGGAAACGCGATGAAAGTGCACTGTTCGGACCCTTAGTAAATGAACCCCAATAGCTATTATTGCCTTAAACTTGTGATTTGACTTTCCAATATGACCTTTACTCTTTTCTAGAGATGGGTGACTTATTCAAGAATCCCATCGCTGAAACTTTGCTGAAATTTTTAGGTCCAGATCTATTTGATCCGAACCAATGTTGCTTTAATTGTCTTGGAAATTGGTATATTACCCCCTCAGGTTCTCGAAAATACAGTGTTTTCCGACTCATCCGACAAAAGGACATGTCCTCAAGAAAAGGGGTGTGATTGTCCAGGAAATAGTCTGTGGGCCAAAAAAAAATGGTGCACCACATTGTGGCACATAGTTTAGAACAACTAAAAGCAGGTCTAAAAGTAGATCCTGTACTGTGACAAATTCATCATCGAAAAATTATTCTGGCGCAGCACGAAACTAGTGGAGTTCATCACTGTCAGAGCCAGCAACATATTAATGAATTTTCCCAGTTTGTTAATAAAAAAAAAATAAAAAAATGTAGTTTTCACTAAAACTAAACGAAAGGCGAATGGAAATTATACTTTCATTTTTATCTTCCAAAATAAATCAGATTCAATTGGGGGCCTGAAAATCAGCAGATCACCAAATTTGCACTGGGTCTGTGAAGAAAGATCATGTCTACTCTAATTGTATTTCCAATACGTAAAAGTGGCTTGTTAGAAAACTCCTTAGCAACCAGAACCTAGAGCACATGATAAGCGATACATTCCACAAGTATTAAAGAATTCCATGGAAGAGTAAGAATACTACTTAATATTAGAAGCTAGTGGATAGAATGCTTCATTGTGGCTGCATCTGACAGAGAGAACAATTCAAGCCAAAGTCCAGACATGGACAGAGACAGTGAGCTCTAAAAGTGAGCTGCCCAAACTGTCACCTGCCACCCTAACAAGGGGGCAGTAACTGGGTGTCATTCCCTCCCTACACCAAAGTGGGGATTCATAACAGGACAAACAACTTAAAAAAATAATGAGCAATCCGAGTCACAACAGAGATAGCATATACGCCCAAAATTGCAGATTCAAAAGGATAGTCAAAAAATGAGAGCTAAAGCCAAGTAACCTATATTAAAGATAATAAAGGAGAATACATAAGCAAAGAAACTTCTAACCTGTAGGGAGGCAACCTGGACACCGAATCTTTATAGAAAGACAGAACTCTGACCCAGTTTGTTGGATTAGAGTTGTGTCAATCACTATGGGGCACATTTACTTACCCATCCGACAAAGGTTACCGAAAGTGCATTGTCCGACGATAATGCTCTGTGCCCCGATTCACTAAGATCGTGCACCTGATATCCTGCATGTGTCGCTTCCCCGCTCAGGTCCACTGGAGTTCACCTTCTTCATGGTGCATGTAAGTGCATTGTCTTGCCACACAATTTGAAAGTTAAATCCTTAAGTCTCAGTCCGAATCAGTCGGATCATCCGACGGCCAGCCCCCCGATTTGTCGCATGGAAGCCAGCGCAGCTGCGACAGAAAACAATTGCGTGCGACACAATCCCAGCACAGAAACCTGTTAACTACCTGTCCGAGCCGTGCAATCCCCGAAAAAGGTGCAAAGTCCGACAAGAGTGCAGCGTGCGACCCTTAGTAAATGAGCCCTTATGTCTCAACAGTTTCTGATCCAGAGCAAGGCTGCAGAGAGATGGGTGCGATGAATTTAATTAGCAGCCCAGCAACTAAACCAGTGTTCACACTGAGAAAGGGATGTACATAGAAAACAAGTGTTTCCTCAATCTTCCAGCACCCGTGCAAGGTGACGCCAGCACATATGTAACACAGAGATTGTACATTTTTGTGTATGAAAATTTTTGCGGTTTATCATTATTGAATTCTTCCGTATAGTAACTGCCCTTTCATTTCAGATGGATGGAACCTCTAAATATGTTTTATTTACTGGAGACTGTTCTTAAGAGCAGAGGAACTTTTAAAAATGGAAAATTATTCTATTTTCATTTCTGAAATGGATGCAAAATAGTTTGCACAGCTTGTCTGGGTATCACTTACTTGAGTAATGAATGGACAGATTTGCATATGATACTTTTGTAAGCCTACAGTATACTTCACAACCAGATGAGCTTTTATTAGTGCATCAGTGGGATGTGATGAAAATGATATTGAATGCATTCATTTTTTGTGAATTTTTTGTTACCTTTGTTAGAACCCCTCTATTGGACTCTATTGCCCTTCTAAACGATCTTCAGTCTCTGACAGTGTCTCTTATCATTTGATCATGACCATGGCTTCAGACATTGGTCTATACTGTATGAATCCTCAGCCCTCTACTGGCTGGACAAAGTATAATATAGTAAAGCAGCACATAGGGGTCCAATTCTTAGAGTGGCCTGATGGGCACTGGTTGTACCAGAGAGAAAAAAAACCTCTATACTAGACAAATGACTAGAAAGGTAAGAGCATTTTATTCATGGGTATTTACAGTAATGTAAATGTGAATGACGGGCTGGAAATGGTTAAAAAATATTGCACTTGTACATCTTCATGGCTCCTCTTCTCATGGTCTATGAGTCCCTGCTGACTGCTGCTCTCCAAAATCCTGCAGCCAGGATTGACTTGGCAGTAAATGGCAGGGACTGCCTACTAAATGGCTTAAAGGGAACCTGTCATCCGGGAAGTAAATTTTTTTTCCTGACGACAGGTTCCAATAGTCTATGCCATCTTGATTTAAAAAAGGGTCTTTATCTAGATTCTGAACAATTGTCATCTAATATATAAAGCTGAGTGTATGTGTGTGTGTATGTATGTATGTGTGTATGTATGTATGTCCGCTAAAGGAATCTGTACTGCTGCGTTTACAATCACCAAATTTTGCACTGTTCAGGGAACATCACAGACCATGTATTAAGCCAGAAATATCACCCCATTGTCTGCTGCTGCTGTGGCAGTTGGTAGCTGAGCTGAGATTGGTTGGTGTTCTGCCACAGGTCATTAATATGAGCTCCGAGATGTGATTGGTTACTATAGGCAATGAGTATAAGACAGCTTATGTGTGAGGTAAGATGGATAGGGATACAGAGATAGGGGGAGATTTATCAGAAATGTCTGAGGTAAAACTGTTCCAGCTGGCCATGGAAACCAATCAGAGATCAGCTGTCATTTTATAAACAGCTTTGCAAAAATCAAACTTGAGCTCTGACTGGTTGCCCTCAGACACTTCTGATAAATCTCCCCATAGACAAAGCGACAGAGACCATCACTAGAATGAGAGTGCCAGAGACAGACAGTCACTAAAAGAGACTGTCGGTGACACACAGTCACTGGAATGAGACTGCCAGCAATTGAGACAGAGACAGACAGAGATACATATAAAATATTTCTGTTAACCCATTCAATTTTGTTATAGCAAAGAGCAGTTATTTCACTATACAGGGCAATGCTTTATAAACTTTATTCAACACTTACCTGGTTCCCTGCCAGCAGCGAGTGGCATGTCCTGGAGGGGGCAGCTCCAAAGGCCGGTGCCTGTCTCCGTGTCTGTCTCGTAGATGCCTCTGTCCCTTCTTCCCCAAGGCCCCTTCCACACTTGCTTTTTTCACTGTGTGTGTTCGCCGTGCTTTTAATGTGCAGAACTTGCATTGCACTCTGACCCATTGTAATCAATGTTTTTTTTCAGACTTGCATTTTCTTCATGCACACATTAAATTTCAGCATGCTCTACTTTTGCAAGTCTCAGGAACTGCCCAAGGAACTTAGAGACAAAATTGTGGCAAGACACACATCTAGCCAAGGCTACAAAAGAATTTCCGCAAGACTCAAGGTTCTAAAGTGCACAGTTGCCTCCTTTGTAGTTAAATGGAAAGTTTGGGTTGGTCACAACTCTTTTTTGACCTGACTGTCCAGCCAAACTAAGCACTTGTAAAGATCAGCACAAGATCACTGTGGCTGAGCTCCAGAGATGCAGTAGGGAGATGGAAAAAACTTCCATGAGTCACCTATCACTGCAGCCTCCACCAGTTGGGGCTTTATGGCAGAGTTTGCCGATGGAAGCCTCTCCTAAGTGCAAGACATATGAAAGCTGCATACAGTTTGTAAAACACATTCTCTGGTCTGAAGAGATGAAGATTCAACTTTTTGGTGTTAATTTTGACCCGCTCATCACCTGCCAAATACAATCCCAACAGTGACACATTGCGGTGGCAGCGTCATGCTATGGCGGCAGGCACAAGACCTCAGATTGGGTTCCAAAAATGACCTTAAGCACAAAGCTAAAATAACAAAGCTGAGGCTTTAGAACATCTTTGTGACCATTTCTGGCTGCCCCAGCCAGAACCTGGACCTTAACCCAATTGAGAATCCCTGTAAAGACTGGAAAATGGCTTCCATCAACATTCACCATCCAACCTGAGGGAACAGGAGAGGATCTGCAAGGAAGAGGCAGAGGATCCCCAAATCCAGGGGTGAGAAACTTGTTGCATCTTCCCAAGAAGACTCCTGGCTGTACTAGCTCCAAAGCTGCTTCTACTCAATACTGAGAAAAGGATCTGAATACTTATGACCATGTGATATTTCAGTTTTTCTTGCTAAATAAATTAGCAAAAATATCTACATTTTTGTTTTTTTTTCTGTCAAGATGGGAGCAGCATGTACATTAATGAGCAAAATTTTTTTTTGTTATTACCATTTGGCTGCAAAGAAACAAAAAGTTAAAAATTAAAGGGGTCTGAATCCTTTCTGTACCCACTGTTTTCATTTGATAATTAGGGCCATATCCCCAACTTAACATTAATATTACCGGAGCTTTTTTAAATTGATTTAATATTCAGTCCTTTAAATCAGTGACCTGATATTTTTATTTATTCTCCCTAATTTAAGTACATCGAAATATTCACAATTTCCACAATTTTCCACAAATTGCCTCCAGAGAGGCAAAAATATAACAATAATAGAAAATAGAAAAACGGAGATGAAACATTGAAATATATTCTGTATTGTTGAGTAACTATGACCTCTAGTGGAGGTTAGAAGAACAATGTCAGAGTCCTCTACCAGAAAAACAACGACTTCTTAATTGTAAAATAGTGACCTAATGGCGCACCTTTATTAAAGCATTTGCACCAGTTTTCTGTTTGACTTTGCACTGAATAGAACTTTGTGCACATGTATTTTTAGTGTAGTGTCTGCACCAGTTTTGTGGTGCGGCTTCACTGTGTCCGCTATGCCACAATATTTTTATCTTAATCCCTCTAAACAAGTTCTCTTCTTCACTATTTTGCAGGAGAAGACAGATCTGTCCGGGGCAACGCAATCATTTGAGTAGATGTGCCGATTGAATGGATAGTTTACTGTGTTTCATAATTACATTATTGGTGCAGGTCCCACTTCTGGGATCAGAACTTTTTCTGAAAACAGTGGTCTGCTAAACCCCTCTCCATGTCTGGGCCGAATGGACAGTTTGCTTTATTTTCTCAATACATTACTGGTGCAGGTGCTACCTCTGGGACCGGAATTTCGTGTGAAAACAGTAGTCCGCTAACCCCCTTTCCGTTTCTGGGTTGAATGGACAATTTGCTTTATTTCATAAATAGATGATTGGTGCGGATCCTATCTTTTGGACAAGACCTTTAATTCATACATCAAGTTTCCTCTTCATTTATACACTTGCACATACAGTATGTTATATACATATCTTCCTGTACAATATGCAACATAATAGGTATATAATGGTGCACACCCTCCATTCTTTAGTGTCAGGTCACATGACGGGGCCCCCTGACACTGCGGGCCTCATAGTGGTTGTAGTTATGCTCCTGCTTTGAGTTCCTTTGGCAAAGTCTCCAGTGCCACTTAAATTACAGTGGTGGCACACGGCAGCAGTAACTTATCGGCGGCATAAGGTGTCGCCACTTTGAGGAGGATTGTCGTTCTCCAAAGTGGTGGCTGCAGTAATTTAATTTGTGCAAGTTAACACCTGTGATTGGTGCCACGACAGGTTTATAAAATTTTAACGGGTCCACTCATCAGTGGTACTAACCACAGCATATCTGTCATGATCTTCCATCTTTCAAGAGATAGTTACTTAACCTTTACAATTTTGACTTTATGCATATGAATTTTTCCAAAATATTCATTACTGTTTACCTGCTGCCTCAAGTGCCAACCAGATCATTGACATTATTTACATGATGTTGTGATTGGTTGCTGTATGGTTTTTTTTCAAGACGACTCCTTAAAGTCAGTTCAACAATTTTAACTTTAAAGGAAATCTAACATCGCAATCCATCCTGATAAACCAGGGACATTACTCATAGATCCAGGCACGGTGACTGTGGTAATCTTCTTATATTTGTTATCCATGGCCTCCTTCCTTCTAAAATCAACTTTTATAATTATGCTAATGAACCTTTAGGGCTCAGGGTGGAGCTCTGGGTGCTGTAGCTTCACAGGCTGTTCACATTGTTCATGAGCAGTTCTCCCTCCCACTGTGTCAGATTCCGCAGAAATAGAGAGGTGCCAAGAAAGCAGGGGGGATAGTGAGACAGTGGGGGTCATTTACTAAGGGCCCGATTAGCGGTTTCCCGACATGTTACCCGAATATTTCCAATTTGCGACGATTTCCCCTGAATTGCCCCGGGATTTTGGCGCACGCGATCGGATTGTGACGCATCGGCGCTGGCATGCACGTAACGGAAATCGGGGGGCGTGGCCGAACGAAAACCCGATGGATTCGGAAAAACCACCGCATTTAAAACAAAAAAAGTGTCGCGGAGCTTGCACTTACCTTCACTAGGAATAGGCCGATAAACTTGAGTGCATTCCGATGCTTTTCTGCGCAGCAGCGCCACCTGGTGGACGTTGGAGGAACTGCCTTAATAAATCCCGGCCGTAGCCGAATCCAGCGCAGAGAACGCGCCGCTGGATCGCAAATGGACCGGGTAAGTAAATCTGCCCCAGTATAACAGCTTGTGCTATAGCATAGAAGGGCTATGGTAATGCTTCCCCTTAGCTCTTCTGGCTTTACAATTTTAGAAGTTGATTTTAGAATATAACAAATATAAGAAGATCACCAAGTTCACAGTGCCTGGATCTATGAGTAAGTGTAACTGGTTTATCATGATGGACTTTGATGGTAGATTTCCTTTAACCTTTATGTTTGTTACATTTTTTAATATTAAGAATTTTTTGTGTTCCTGAGGACTTGTTTTTTTGCCAAACATTTTGTAGTAGTTTTTAAAATTGGGGATAATGAAACAGAATGAAATTTGATTGTTTTATCACATTTATTTTTGCTATGTGATTATCATAAAAAAATGATGAAAGTTATAGTGTATGCCTGTTTCCTCAGTTAATCATCCAGTTAATTCTTGATCAAGTTTTAAACTTTTGTGTGTTTTCAATTTTGTGAGTGACTCTTTTTTGCATTTGCTCTGTAAAACGATAGGTAGACACCTAGATAAACAGATTGGAAGATAGATATTTAGATTTCCTATTATCCTATGAATATGATGTGCGGTGCCATTCATAGAACAGAACCACTTAGCCAATAGATAATTCAATTAAATCCCCTGAGTAAACATTTTTATTCTCTGTCTGGCTTGATAAGCTTTCACATACAAATCCCTATTGTTACAGAATAAAAGCAATGTTTATATATCAGACCTGACCATAAGCTCATGTCCTCCACACATACTGTAGACTACAAGGTCCTTTGTGAGGTCTCATCGCTGATTACTGTACATGGTGTAGATATGAGGGACCTGTAGAGTTACACAGCATCCAGAACCTCTCCAGGATGTTACAGGTCCAGTACGTGTTCCTTCTCATCATTGAATCTTTGGCTTTGGTGACCTATATTCCTGGGAACATATTTGTTATCGTTAAGACCCTTCAAGACTGGATGAAGAACAGAAGACATTCTACTTTTCTGCAGCTCATAATGGGTGTCAGTGGGATAAACATCATACAAGGCCTCTTAAAGTTCATTTCGACCTTCTTCATGAAGTACTTTGAGTGTCCACATCTTAAGAAAATCTACCTCATGGCTTCCTTGGTCCTTACGTCTTGTAACCTTTGGTTCTCTACTTGGCTTTGTATATACTACTGTCTTCAGACTGTCCACATAAAGCTGAAGTTTTACTGCTCCATCCGACAAGTAAGCAGATGTGCCGAACATCTGTAATCTATTCTTCACTGTGTTCTTCACTGTGTTTTTCACTTAAATGATCCTGTGTTCACTGTGTTCACAGTTTTTATTCTATTCTTCATTGTTCTTCACTGTGTTTTTTTAATTAAATGCTTGATCTCGAGCAGGGGAAATACTCGTCCGAGCAACGAGCCGTTTCGAGTACCTTAATACTCGAACGAGCATCAAGTTCGGACGAGTATACTCGCTCATCTCTAATAGTCACTTAAACTTTACAATTTTGACTTTATGCACATGAATTTGTCCATAATATTCATTACTAACCACCTGCTGCCTCACGTGCCAACCAGATCATTGACATTGTTTACATGATGTTGTGGTTGATATGTTTTTTTTCGGGATGACTCCTTGAAAACAGTCAAACAATTTTAACTTTAAAGGAAATCTAACATCGCAATCCATCCTGATAAACCAGGGACATTACTCATAGATCCAGGCAGTGTGACTGTGGTAATCTGCTTATTTTTGTTATCCCTGGCCTCCTTCCTTCTAATATCAACTTTTATAATTATTTTAATGAAGCCTTAGGGCTCAGGGTGTAGCTCTGGGTGCTGTAGCTTCAGAGGCTGTTACATTGTTCATGACCATTTGCCCTCCCACCATGTTACACAAGAAGAGGGAGGGGTGAAGTGCCAAAGGAGCAGGGGGGATAGTGAGACAGTATAACAGCTTGTGAAGCTATAACACGGAAGGGCAATGGTAATGCTTCCCCTAAGCTCTTCTGGCTTTATAATTTTAAAAGTCGATTTTGGAATATAACAAATATAAGCAGATTACCACAGTCACGGTGCCTGGATCTATGAGTAATGTCCCTGGTTTATCATGATGGACTTTGATGGTAGATTTCCTTTAAGTTGTATATTTGTTACATATTTCAATATTGAGAATTTTTTAATGTTTGTGTTCTTGAGGACTTGCTTTTTGCCAAATACTTTGTAGTAGTTTTTAAAATTGGGGAATGAAATTTGATATATGATGATCATAAATAAAATTCTAAAAGGTATAGTGCATGCCCGTTTCCTCAGCCATTGTGAGATCATCCAGTTCATTCTTCATCAAGTTTTAAACTTTTTTTAATTTTGTGAGTGACTCGTTTTTGCAATTGTTCTGTAAAACGATAGGTAGACACCTAGATAAACAGATTGGAAGATAGATATTTAGATTTCTTATTATCCTATGAATATGATATGCGGTACCATTCATAGAACAGAACCACTTAGCCAATAGATCATTCAATTAAATCCCCTGAGTAAACATTTTTATTCTCTGTCTGGCTTGATAAGCCTCCACATACAAATCCCTATTGTTACAGAATAAAAGCAATGTTTATATATCAGACCTGACCATAAGCTCATGTCCTCCACACATACTGTAGACTACAAGGTCCTTTGTGAGGTCTCATTGCTGAGTATTGTGCATGGCGTAGATAGATGAGGGACCTGTAGAGTTACACAGCATCCAGAACCTTTCCAGGATGTTACAGGTCCAGTATGTGTTCCTTCTCATCATTGAATCTTTGGCTTTGGTGACTTATATTCCTGGGAACATATTTGTTATCGTTAAGACCCTCCAAGACTGGATGAAGAACAGAAGAAATTCTACTTTTCTGCAGCTCATAATGGGTGTCAGTGGGATAAACATCATACAAGGCCTCTTAAAGTTCCTTTCGACCTTCTTCATGAAGTACTTTGAGAGTCCACATCTTAAGAAAATCTACCTCATGGTTTCCTTGGTCCTTACGTCTTGTAACCTTTGGTTCTCTACCTGGCTTTGTATATACTACTGTCTTCAGACGGTCCAAATAAAGCTCAAGTTTTACTGCTCCATACAGAAGAGATTTCCTGAGATGGTTCCTCGTCTCCACACTCTTTCCATTTTAGTGTCCACTGCGCTGAGCATACCATCGGCATGGAAGACTTCAGGACAACCATCTTTAAATGCAACATCATCTACTCTACCACCAAATGCAACCTCGATTATTACTGTTGAAAGTAATGGATTGATAAGTTGTATAGTTTCCATCTTAGAACAGATATCATATTTGGTTTCTGCATTGGGATTTCTGCTCATGTTTGGCTCCTCAATGTCCATCATCATCTCTCTATGCGTCAACAACATAGGACCTGTCATATCCAAGACCGAAAGCCCAAAAAGTCAAGATGCCGAATCGTTAAAGGCTTCTGTTCTTCATATGGATGCAGCAAAAGCAGTGTCTAGCATTGTGGGTATTAATGTAGTTTTAACTGTTGCTGTTAACATACTGGCCTCTGCGGCAGGTGGCGCTATTTGGATTTTGGTATTTTCCATTGTCAATACTATGTTTCAAATTTTTAGTTGTCTGAACTTGATGAAAGGACACCTGAGCTTAAGTGATCTGTCTATCAACTGCGTTTGCAGTAAGAAATATTTTGACAAATCTGAAAATTGATGCTGCCATTTAAAATGTTATGGCCTAAATTACAATAAAATTTCTTTTTCATTATATCATTGAGTATTTCAGTCTCCATTTTATATGCATAGAAGATTTTTATAGCTTACCTTAACGACCAGGCCCTTTTTCGTTTTTGTGTTTTCATTTTTCACTCCCCACCTTCAAAAATCTTTTTTATTTTTCCATGTAAATAGCTGTGTTATGGGTTGTTTTCTGTGTAACAAATTGTACTTCATAGTGATGGTATTTAATATTTCATGCCATGTACTGGGAAGTGGGAAAAAATTCCAAATGCTGTTAAATTGGTGAAAAACTGCATTTGCACCGTATGCTTGTGGGCTTGGTTTTTACGGCTTCAACTGTGAGCCCAAAATGACATGTCTACTTTATTGTTTAGGTGGGTACGATCACAATGTTACCAAATTTATATAGGTTTTATAATGTTTTCATACATTAACAAATATTAAAACCCCTGGTACAAAACAAACTTCTTTCATACTTTATCATACTTCAGTGTGCAGATCTGTGTGGGGTGTAATTTTTTGAAACTTTTGATGTTGTTTTAAATGTTACCATTTTGAGGACTGTACAGCCTTTTGATCACATTTTATTGACATTTTTTATATTTTGCTATTTTCCATTACAGGGTAAAACCGTTATATAACCGTTATTATATTTTGTTACATCGAACATTGTGTAACTCAGCAATACCTAACATGTTTATGATTTTTACAGTGTATTTATATCAGTTCTAGGGAAAGTGGGGTGATTCAAATTTTAATTTTTTTTTATTTAATTCATTTATTTTTTTAATTTAAGTTTAAAAAAAAATATTTTTATTTTTCAGAACCCTAGCTACTTTAACCTTAATATCTGGTTTGATCCTACAATATACTGCCCTTCTACATCATGTATTAAAATCTCACAATCGCACATTGTAATAAATAGTTAAAAGAGAGACAGTTTCGAACTTGCATGACCCGAGGCTTAGTAACATATTTCCCCAATCTGATGCTATAACGGGGAGCGACATCCTAAGCCACATGGCTGCGCCCACCGGCCGGCAGCCAGCACACGATCCCGTGTTACCGTTGGTGTGGTTCTAAAATAGCAGCAAACCCTCCCCTGCTATGGAAAACGTTCAGCCCGTGAGCCCCTCCAAACAACCGCAGCTGACATTACGCATTTTAGGGGGTTAAAGGGTTTATACCAACAAAAGAGGGAAACATTTCTATATGTATTCAAGTCAAACTACTAATTTTTAAACTTATAAGGGTTGGTCACTATACAAAACTTTACTCGGGTAAGTACAAAATCCTAAAGGTCACCCAAATACTAATTACCCTTGTACGTTTGTATTAAGCCTCCATGATGGCGTGTTCATGTGATCCGTTGACCGCAGGACTCTGGTCGACCTGTGAAGTCGTGGGTCCTGCTTACTTGTAGCTGATGTGTATGCGGTCTTCATCATGACTACTCCTTGGCTTGTGCTGGAGGCTTACCCAACGTATCAGGGTAAATCACTTTATGGGTGGCTGGGGAAGACTATCCTACATAAAGTCTTCTGCTCACAGCAGCATCAGCAGGTAGGATGTTCACACTTTATACAGTATGAAGGGAAGTGGTAATGAAGACTACATTGCATAACGGCCCACAAAATAGCTTAAATGAAATGAATTAAATCCTTATCTTCTTTCCAACTTCCAAACAATATATAATACTCGTGGGTCCTAGTGTATCTAAATGCATTGGGCAATTTGGGCACATTTACTAACAACAGTGCCAAACCTTGGGAACATGGATATCTATCTATTAAGGTAGATCTGAGAGTAGGTGGCTATTAACGTGCCAATCCCTAATCTATTTGTTACCTAATCCTAAGGGAACCTACCACCACAATCGAACTATAAAGGTAGATCGTGTGGTATGTGGATCAATAGACGTGAGATAGCCCTTTAAGGGCTAATCCTCACGTCCCCGCAACTTTTTTGATAGTTTATAATCCTTTATGCAAATTTTCTTATGCGGCTACTGGGGCGTGGAGTAACTGCAGCTGAGATCCACGGCGCGGCTACTCCATGCCCCAGTAGCCTTTTTCTCCCCTCCTACCAAAATCTTTTGCGCGCAGCCCTCGTAGCTGCGTGCCCTCGTCCGACAAATCTGCTGTCGCGCATGCGCAGAACAGCAGCCCGTGCCTGTGCACTCTGTCTTTGTTTGTGTTTTGTTTTTCTTTTGCATTTTTTGATTCTATGGATCACTACGTTACGCTGATACCTCATTATATACTTTTTATATTATTTTTTTTTATAACACTTTTTACAATTTTACTGAAGAAAAACTAATATGGAGAAATCTCATGTGTTTAGGGTCCACCATTTCAGAGGCGTAACTTTAGGATTTTTCAGTTGACAGAGCTAATTTAGGGCTTATTTTTTTGCGTACGAGTTGTTTTTTTTTTTAGGGTACCATTTTGGCACACCGAAATTTTTTTTTAATCACTTTTAGCACATTTTTGGAAGGATTTTATGAAAGGTGAAAATTCTTGGCATTTTTTCAGTTTCTTTTTACGCACTCACCAGGGTCCAACAAGGTTTCCATTTATGTATTGTCAATATGTTTTAGTTGCATAGGGAATGTGGTGTTTAACTTCACTTTATTTATTTTTATTATAAAAACATTTTATTTACTGTTTGAAATTTTTTTTTTTTTAACAGGTTGGCTTAAACAAGTGATCCTCTAACGCGCAAATGTATATGCAGTGCATTATGAACACATGGAGCATGCTATGTGAGGTACATCGGGGCCCTGCCTAGGCCAGACCTGACTTGTAAGGAATTCACGCAGCCTGCGGAACTCGTTGGGGCTTCTTTAGGATAATCGGACCCTCCCCTTGTTGAATGGGGGAGAGCCTTTCCCCTTACTTGTCTAAGGCTTGACCGTGGTGTGACCCACAGATTCTGGCACCGGCTCCTCTTTGGGAGCCTTGCCAGAAGCCATGTATATTTACGTATGGTTTGGGAAGTTACTGGGGCAGTACTATTTACGTGGTGGCAGTAACTATTTACGTTGTGTGGGTTGTAAAGGGGTTAATATATATCATGACTCAATTAAGCATAATTACTCTTCAAAACACAAAATACAGAAGATATACAATGTAGCCCTGGTTTACATGATGGAAGTGTTAACTCATTTAGTTATCACTCTAACGGGCAGATCTGGTAACGATAAAGGAAACCTACCACTTGTAAGTGGCAGGTTTCTTATGGAAATACCGGGCACCAGCTCAGGGTGGTGGTGCCGGCTTTTGTGTTAGTGTTAAAACGGACGCGTTAAACTTTATAGCCAAGCGGCGAGGGAGGTACGCGCTCGCGCTTACCGTGCGCGCGGCTACATGAAGTAAGGAGAGCCGCCGCATGGAGCGCCGAGCGCTTACCTCGCCTGCGCCCTATAAAGTTTAAAAAGTGTTTTAAATCCGCGATACCGCGGTTTAAACACTAACAAATAAGCTCCGGCACCAGCTCACCCTGAGCTGGTGCCCGTTATTTCCATCAGAAACCTGCCACTACAAGTGGTAGTTTCCTTTAAGCCGTCATGTTACTATTGCTACATCTATAGCACCATACATTTATCCCCACATTATTTAGAGTATTGGTACAATGTTAATTTACGGAGATGTCCTTAGAGCCTTATCCAGGTTCCGGTTTCCTTTGATTAAACTCCAGTTACGATCCCTTACTTATATCATAGATTAGAAACATTAATAATTCCAATTGTAATCATTGTGATTTATTTTACTGTCCAAAACTAAAAATAAAAGAAATTTGTAAAAAGAAAAAATATCACTGTCCTCAACGCTTGGACATGGGCTTTCATGTTGGGACTTTCTGAACACCCCAAATTTTGTTGACCTGATTCATATGTTTGAATAGAGAATGTGACGATTCTAAGGCTGAATGGAGAGGATCAACAATTGCAATCCAGGACAGAATTAAAAGCTAAAAGATCCTTCTCTTTATTATCTATAAATACGAGTTATTTGAATTATATGGCGGAGAATGTTTATCCTGAATTTGATAATTTTTCCTTCTGTGATATTAAGAATGAATGGACACTCACAATACCGACCCCATTATACTGACAAAGAGCAGGGCAAAGTTTCTAGTTCTCCTCTGCAGACAATGTATAATAGTATTCTTCACATCACAATCTTCAACAGAAAAACACAGAGGAGTGGAGAACCAAGACATTCAGGACATGAACCATATAAAACAAAGCAAGTAAATCATTTGATCTTTGGATTTCTATAAATTATTTTTAGAAGAGTTGTAACATCATCATTTGCTCCACTATGTTACATCACTGATGCTGTGATAAGTTGGTCAACTGGTGAAGTTTCTTGACTTTATCCAGCTCAGAAGTTAATGATAAAAATAAACATGCTGGTGGTGTCAAAATAAGCAAGAAATGAAATCACTAAAATGTAAAAAGCAAATATGTTAAGGACATCGTCATCTTGGGATAAGAAGGGACAACTCAACTACAACCACCGATGCTGCTCACTTGTCTTTTTTCCATCCACTCCTTAGTTAAACTTTAACAGGTGAAATGCAAATATCTTCGGTAGTAATTGATATCAAGCCTCACAGATATAACTAAGTTTTTTTCAAATACAGCATATTGTTTATAAGGCAAATCAGCACAAAAGACGTGTAAGAAGATACAGCTGAACCAAAGTTTCCATACACTATATAAAAAAGACACAATTGTCACGGGTGCTACTGCATCCTGTCTCGGATCACCGGCCCACCCATGGTCCTCCGTGTGCCCCCGCTGAAGCCCCTGCGCCGGACTCATCTGTCCCGCGCTCTGCTATTCTCCGGACTGCTGAAATTTAAAGGGCAGGCACCGGCTGAAAACCTTATAATCCGCACCCTCCCTTCCTGCTCTGCCAGACTTTGTGCCTCACAGCCAAGAGCTTTCAAGCGATATTCCCGTTCCTGTGTATTCCTGAGTTTGTGTATTCTTGCGTTCCTGTTCATCCTGCTCCTAAGTCCCTGCGTTCCTGTGTTACCAGAGCTCTCTGTGTGCTGTTGTTACTGCATTGCTGTGTTCCTGTGTCTCGTGTGCCTGTGTTCTCGTTCCCATCTGCCTAGACCTCCCGTTGCTACCCCGATTGGACGCCCTGCATCTCTGCCTCCTCCCTGACCCTGTTGCCTGGATCAAACCACAGACTGTTTTCCGTAAGGTACCTCAACCTGGCTGCCACCGCAGGCTAGTCGCACCTGTGGAACGACCTGGTGTACCTGGCCACAGCAAGACCATCTCCCTTTCGGGGGGAAAAGAGGCTACTTTAACCTTAAATTATCTGGTTGATCCTACAATATACTGCCCTTCTACATCATCATGTATTATCATGTATTAAAATCTACAAATCGCACATTGTAATAAATGAGTTAAAATGAGACAGTTTCGGAACTTTGCATGACCCGAGGCTTAGTAACATATTTCCCCAATCTGATGCTATAACGGGGAGCGACGATCTAAGCCAACATGGCTGCGCCCACGCGGCCGGCAGCCAGCACCGATCGCAGGTGTTACCGTTGGGTGTGTGCTAAAATATGCAGCAAACCCTCCCCGGCTATGGAAAACGTTCAGCCCGTGAGCCCGCTCCAAACAACCGCAGCTGACATTACGCATTGTTAAGGGGTTAAAGGGTTTATCCCAAGACAAAAGAGGGAAACATTTCTATAGGTATTCAAGTCAAACGACTATAATTTTTAAACTTATAAGGGTTGGTCACTAATACAAAACTTTACTAGGGTAAGTACAAAATCCTAAAGGGTCACCCAAATACTAATTACCCTTGTTAAGTTTGTATTAAGCCTCCATGATGGCTGTATCCGTTACCGCAGGACTCTGTGTACGACCTGTGAAGTCGTGTGTCCTGCTTACTTGTAGCGTGATGGTATTGCGCGTCTCACATGACTACTCCTTGGCTTGTGCTGGAGGCTTTCCAACGTAATCAGGGTAAATACTTTATGGGTGGCTGGGGAAGAACTATCCTACATAAAGTCTTCTGCTCACAGCAGCATCAGCAGGTAGGATGTTTCACACTTTATACAGTATGAAGGGAAAGTGGTATGAAGACTACATTGCTATAACGGCCCACAAAATAGCTTAAATAAAATGAATATAAATCCTTATCTTCTTTCCAACTTCCAACTATAATACTCGTGGGTCCTAGTGTATCTAAATGCATTGAGGCATATTGGGGCACATTTACTAACAACAGTGCAAACCTTGAGGAACCATGAGAAATCTATCTGTTAAGGTAGATCTGAGAGTAGGTGGCTATTAACGTGCTAATCCCTAATCTATGTTTACCTAATCCTTAAAGGGAACCTACCACCACAAATCTAACTATAAAGGTAGATCGGGTGGTAGGTGAATCAATAGGACGTGAGGATAGCCCTTTTAAGGGCTAATCCTCACGTCGCCGCACTTTTTTGATAAGTTTTATAATCCTTATATGCAAATTATTATGCGGCTACTGGGGCGTAACCGCAGCTGAGGATACACGGCGCAGCTACTCCGCGCCCCAGTAGCCTTTTTTCTCCTCCTACCAAAAATCTTTTGCGCGCAGCTCCTCGTAGCTGCGTGACCTCGTCCGACGAATCTGCTGTCTGCGCATGTGCAGAACAGCAGGCCCATGCCTGTGCAGCTCTGTTTTCGTTTTGTTTTTCTTTTGCATTTTTTGATTCTACGGATCACTATGATTACGCTGATACCTCATTTATATATCTTTTTTATATCGTTTTTTATAACACATTTTTACAATTTTACTGAAGAAAAACTAATATGGAGAAAATCTCATTTGTTTTAGGGTCACCATTTTTCAGAGGCGTAACTTTAGGATTTTTCAGTTGACAGAGCTAATTTAGGGCTTATTTTTTGCTTTACGAGTTGTTTTTTTTTAGGGGTACCATTTTGGCACACAGAAATTTTTTTTTAGCACTTTTTAGCACATTTTTGTGAAAGGATTTGATGAAAGGTGAAAATTCTTGGCAAGTTTTTCAGGTTTCTTTATTACGGCACTCACCAAATGGGTCCAACAATGTTTCCAATTTATTGTAATTGTTACTAAATATGTTTATTAGGTTTGCATAGGAAATGGTGGTGTTTAGGGGACTTTCACTTTATTTATTTTTATTTAATAAAAACACTTTATTTACTGTTTGAAATTTTTTTTTTTAACACAGGTTGGCTTGAACAAGTGATCCTCTAATCGCAAATGTAATGCAGTGCATTATGTAACACATGGAGCATGCTATGTGAGGTACATCTGGGCCCTGCCCGTAGGCCAGACCTGACTTGTAAGGAAATCACGCAGCCTGCGGCACTCGTTGGGGCTTCTTTAGGATAATCGGACCCCTCCCCTTGTTGAATGGGGGAGGAGCCTTATTCCCCTTACTTGGCATAGTAATGCTTGACCGTGGTGTGACCCACAGATCTGCACGTCTCCTCTTTGGAGCCATTGCCAAAGCATCATGTAATATTACGGTATGGTTTGGGAAGTTATTGGGCAGTACTATTTACGTGGTGGCAGTACTATTTACGTTGTGTGTTGTAAAGGGGTTAAATATATGCATGAACTCAATTAAGCATAAATTACTCTTCAAAACAACAAAAATACAGAAGATATACAAATGTAGCCCTGGTTTACATGATTGAATGAACTCATTTAGTTATCACTCATAACGGGCGATCTGGTTAACGATTTAAAGGAAACTAGCCACTTGTAGTGGCAGGTTCTGATGGAAATACCGGGCCAGCTCAGGGTGGGCTGTCCGCGTGTTTTTTAAAACACTTTTTAAACTTTAAGCCGGCGCAGGAGGTACGCGCTCGCGCTTACCGTGCGCGCGCTACATAGGAAGTTAAGGAAGCCGCGCGGCATGGGAAGCGCGAGCGCGGTACCTGCCTGCACCGGCTAAAAGTTTAAAAAGTGTTTTAAAAAACCGCGATACCGCGGTTTAAAACACTAACAAAAATAAGCTCCGGCACCAGCTCACCCTGAGCTGGTGCCCGGTATTTCCATCAGAAACCTGCCACTACAAGTGGTAGGTTTCCTTTAAGCCCGTCATGTTGACTATTGCTACATCTATAGCACCATACATTTATCCCACATTATTAGATGTATTGGTACAATGTAATTTACTGGAGATGTTCCTTAGAGCCTTATCCAGGTTCTGGTTTCCTTTGATTAAACTCCAGTTGACGATCCCTTTACTTATATCATAGATTACAAACATCAAATAATTCCAATTGTAATCATGTGATGTTATATTTCCTGTCAAAACTAAAAAAATAAAGAAATTTGTAAAAAGAAAAAATATCACTGTCCTCAACGCTTGGACATGGGCTTTCATGTTGGGAGTTCTGAAACCACCAAAGTTTTGTTGGACCTGATTCATATGTTTGAATAGAGAAGTGACGATAGCTAAGGCTGAGATGGAGAGGATTAACATTGCAATCCAGGACAGAATCATAAAAGCTAAAAGATCCTTCTCTTTATTATCTATAAATACAGAGTTATTTTGCATGTATATGGCTGAGATGTTTAGTCCTGAATTTGATAAATTTCCTTCTGTGATATTAAGAATGAATGGGACACTCACAAGTACAGACCCCAGTATAGCTGACAAGAAGAGCCAGGGCAAGATCTTCTGAAAGTTCCTCTGCAGACAGATGTATAATGTATTCTTCACATTCACAATCTTCAGACAGAAGAAAACACAGAGGAAGGTGGAGAACCAGACATTGCAGGACATGACGATATAAAACAAAGCAAAGTAAATCATTGTGATCATTGGATTTCTATAAATTATTTTTAGAAGAGTTGTGAACATCATCATTTGCTCCACTATGTTACATACACTGATGCTGGTGATAAGTTGGTCAACTGGTAGAAGTTTCTTGACTTTTATCCAGCTCAGAAGATTAATGATAAAAATAAACATGATGGTTGGTGTAAAAAATAAGCAAGAAATGAAATCTAAAATGTAAAAAGCAAATAATGTTAAGGACATCGTCATCTTGGGATAAGAAAGGACAAACTCAACTACAACGACCGATGCTGCTCTACTTGTCTTTTTCCATCCACTCCTTAGTCTAACTTTAACATGATGAAATGCAAATATCTTTGGTAGTAATTGATATCAAGGAGCCTCACAGATACAACTAAGTTTTTTCAAAATACAGCATATTGTATTATATAGGCAAATCAGCAAAAAAGACGTGTAAGAAGATACAGCTGAAACCAGAAGTTTCCATACACTATATAAAAAGACACATATTGTCACGGGTGCTACTGCGATCCCTGTCTCGGATCACGGACGCACCCGTGGTCCTCCGTGTGCCCCCACTGAAGCCCCTGCGCCGGACTCATCTGTCCCGGCTCCTGCGATTCTCCGGACTGCTGAAAATTTAAAGGGCCAGCGCACCTGCTGAAAACCTTATAATCCGGCACCTCCCTTCCTGCTCTGCCAGATCTTTGTGCCTCACAGCCTAAGAGAGAGCTTTCAAGCGATATTCCTGCGTTCCTGTGTATTCCTGAGTTCCTGTGTATTCTTGCATTCCTGTTCATTCCTGCTCCTAAGTCCTGCGTTCCTGTGTTACCAGAGCTCCTCTGTGTTGCTGTGTTACTGCATTGCTGTGTTCCTGTGTCTCGTGTGCCTGTGTTCTCGTTCCCATCTGCCTAGACCTCCCGTTGCTGACCCCGGATTGGACCCTGCATCTCTGCCGCCTGCCCTGACCCTGTGCCTGGATCAAACCACAAGACAGTTTTCCGTTAAAGTACCTCAACCTCGGCTGCCACCGCAGGCTAGTCGCACCTGTGGAACCACCTGGTGGTACCCTGCCACAGCAAGACCATCCCGCTTTCGGCGGGCTCTGGTGAAGACCAGATGCCACTTAAACTCCGGTCCCAGGTGAGGTTCAGGGGATTCACTGATCCTTTTAGTAAGATCCGGCCACGGATCCCTCTGAGGTTCTGCCTCCCAGTCGGCCTGATCTTGCCACCATCCTGATCCACCAATTTCGGCGGATTGCCATACAGCGTGATCAGCTGGAGCAAGTCACCGCCATGCTGCAACAGCTGCTAGCTACCCAGCATCAGCAACAGGTTCATGAGGCTGCTCCTGCGACTCCTGCTACCGCGGCTGGTCTTCCTGCTGCTGAACCCAGGCTGCATCTCTCAATGCCTGCGACTCCTGCTACCGCGGCTGGTCTTCCTTCCGCTGAACCCAGGCTACATCTCTCAATGCCTGGCAAGTATGATGGGGATCCCAAGCTGTGCTGAGGCTTTATAACCCAGTGCTCTCTGCACATAGAACTCATGCTGTCCCAATTTGTCACGGAACGATCCAAGGTGGCATTTATCTTCAGACTCCTGTCTCTGAAAGCCCTGGCCTGGGCTACCCCTTTTTGGGACAGAGATTACCCAGTTACGGCTACTCTCACTGCATTTATGGCAGAGCTCTGGTCAGTCTTCGAAGAACCTGCACGGGCCTCCTCTGCTGAGACAGCATTGTTGAACCTGCGCCAAGGCAACTCGTGTGGGAGAGTTTCTGAACTTGCCTGGAACGATGCAGCCCTCATCGATACCATTAAGAAAGGACTTTCTGCACAGGTCCAAGACGCGCTGGCGGCTCAGGACTTGCCGTCAACTATGAGTGGTCTCATCTCTCTGGCCATTCGGATTGACTATGCTCCGAGCACCCTGAAGGTCGTGTTAGACGTTTTCCTCACCTGGCACCTGCCACCAAAAGCTGCTCCAGCCTCTGCCTGAATCTTCTGCTGAGGAACCTATGCAGGTGGACTGAATCCGGTTTTCCCTACCAGAGCGTTCCAGACGACGTCAGGAGAACCTCTGCCTGTATTGTGCCAGCCCAGAGCTCTACATTGGACGTGTCCTGTCCGTCCCCAATGATCGGGAAATGCCAGCACCTAGGGTTTTTGGTAGAAGCATCCCTAGGTGCGAGCAAAGCTTCTCCATGCCTGACAATTCCTGTGCTCCTCAGCATTGGCACCTGCACCCAGATTCAGGTTTCTGCTCCTGGGTTCAGTCTCTACAGCAAACTTTGTGGACGCAGCCCTGGTCTCCCAGTACCACTTCCCAGTGGTTCATCTCGAGAAACCATTGTCCTTCGCTTGGGTCAGTGGCCAGATTCTTTCCGTACCCATCTGATTTTGAACTGAACCCCTGCTCTTGCAAGTTGGTGCTCTACATAAAGAGAGACTTTCTTTGTTTGTGCTACCCCAAAAGCACTTCCGCTCTTCTGTTGGGTCTCCCCTGGTTACAGCGTCATGCCCCTGTGCTGGACTGGTCTTCTGGGGAGATTCTCCGTTGGGGCCCAGGTTTTTCCTCACACTGTATGGAGATCCCTCATCCGCTTCCTGTCAGGAATTCTCCCACGCCTTTGGAGGAGCTTGCCACTTCATATCTGAACTTCACAGATGTATTTTCAGAAACAGGCTGAGACCCTTCCTCCACATCATCTGGACAACTGCCCCATTGACTTGCTGCCTGTCACTTCTCCTCCATGGGGTCGGGTGTACCCGCTCTCAGTACCTGAGACTGCCGCCATGTCTGAATATATCAAGGAGAATCTGCAGAGAGGCTTCCTCCGCAAATCCTCCTCACCAGCTGGTGCTGGTTTCTTCTTTGTCACTAAGAAGGATGGCTCTCTCCGCCCCTGTATAGACTTTCACGGTCTTAACAAAGTCACCATTAAGAATCGGTATCTTCTGCCACTGATCACGGAGCTGTTTGAACGTCTATGGGGTGAGAGAATCTTTTCCAAATTGGATCTTCGTGGGGCCTACAACCTCATCCGTATCAGGAAGGGTGACGAGGTGAAGATCATGCCTGTGATGGTCATTTTGAATATTTAGTTATGCCCTATGGACTTTGTAATGCGCCAGCCATTTTCCAGGAATTTGTGAATGATATCTTCCGGGACTTATTGTATAGTTGTGTTTTGGTTTACCTGGATCCTTATGTATTCTGCTGATCTCAAGTCCGACCAGTACCACATACGGCAAGTACTCAGTCGGCCCAGGATTAACCATCTCTTGCCCAAACTGGAGAAGTCCTAGTTTCATCAGAAGAGCCTTCCATTCCTTGGCTACATAATTTCTGATAAAGGCTTGTAGATGGATCCTGTCAAGTTATCTGCGGTTCTTCAGTGGCCACATCCAGTGGGACTGCGAGCTATACAAAGATTTCTGGGCTTTGCAAATTATTATAGACAATTTATCCCACATTCCTCATCTCTGGTGGCGCCGATGGTGTCGCTTAGGAGGAAAGGTGCTAATTCCCATGTCTGGCCTCCAGTGGTAAAGGAGGCATTCACGAAATTAAAGACTGCTTTTTCCTCTGCATCAATTCTTACCCGACCTTATACTGAAAAGCCATTCCTTATGGAAGGTGATGCCTCCTCCGTGGGCCTGGGGCGGTCCTTACCCAGAAGGGGCCTAGGGGCTGAACTCTCATTTGCCTGGAAGAGAATGGAGAGAGGGGCGCTCCTATAGTGCAATATCCTTCATAAATATTGGCAATGTATGAGTAGTAGTGGAACTACTAACCTGATAGGGTTGTGCTGGCAGGCACAACTCTGTGAAATCGTTCTTAGTTGAAAAAACGTTGGCGTCCTCGTGCAGCCTCGCTCCCGGTGTCAATCCTTTCTCCTGTTATGGATACACGACTCCGGATAGAACAATGGACAGTGTGACACATCAAAGATGTGCATATAGTAAAGCGTTATAATGGCGCTGGACTACTTAATGTAAAAGATCCGATTTTATTTGGTGAAAAATAAAACCAATTAAAATAGAAATGAAAATAAAAATAGGGGGGAGTTTAAAATCAGAACAGCGCGTTTCACGCTCAGACAGAGCGCTTCGTCTGGGTCATGTGATCACCACTATGTTTGGCTGTTGTCGGTTGGTTGCAGTGCATCCAGTATGGTCAGTGTTTTGGTGATGGCAGTTACACATCATTACTATGGTAACAGAGCAAGAAAACCTGTTAGATCATCACTGGGAGCAAAGCATAAGTGGTAGGAGGAGTTACTGAGAACTAAAGGATCTTGGGACTTGTAATTCCAGTGGCAGCCATCTTAGTGATAACTCCACCTACTTTAGAGAGGCCATAAATTTTGTAAATCATAAAATCAAATTATTTAAGCTCCGAATTGTGACTAATGACATTGAGTTTTGTTACATTCATTTATTTATATCATCGTGAGTTTTTGTGTCAGACGTTCATATTCCCAGAATACCCCTTTAATCAAAGAAATCAATAAAATATTTGTAAATTTGAATAGATTTCCTTGTAGTAATGCCTTTCCCACCCCTTTGTATAGGTTTCAAGGGGGGCATAACTAGCAGCCACTATGGGGCTCACAGTGTCAGGAGGCCCCGTCATCTGACCTGACACTTAAGAATGGAGGACGGTACGATTTACAGGCTGCGGCCAAATAATGTTGAAAGGAAAAACTGTACACTTACCTTAGTAGTAAATTCCCCGGTTTCAGTTTTATTTATGATCTGTATTATTTCACTCAAATCCGCTATGGATCTATTAACTAAGGCCTGGTTTTAGTCTGTAACACAGTGCCATGTCTTTATATTGGCTCATCCACACGAACATGGCTTCCACAGCACTGACTGCCCAGGCTGCTTATGTAGAGCAGGTCCTCTTTCTGCACATCTTTGCCGGTCAGGCAGCCTATGAGAGTACACCACAGTCATATGGATGAAGCCTAAGACAAAGATCGATGTAGAAGTTCAATGATCCAGTTCTTGAAGGGACAATGCATATATTTTGTGGCCAAACAATCTCCATTGTTTACTGCTTTGTTGAAATATATATTGATCTGAACCATTGAAGAACAGCTGTAGTCAATTGTGCTTATTGATAAGAGTTGCAACCTCTGAATGTAGAATTATACTTTGAAATATTACTGTATGTAACCATAGCTTATGCAAAAGGTTCAAAACAACATAATTTTTTAAAACTTTTATGCCACATTGTATAGATCAAATAGCAGATGGTGTTAGTAAAATGTGTAATATAATTGAGTAAAGCAAAATACTTCTTTGTCCTCTTTTTGTTTTTTGGCAGCATGTGTAATTTATGTTTCCCTCCCATACTCACACTGACCACTGACGAGGAGAAGCTAATAAAGTTTATAATAACTAAGGCTCCTTACAGTGCTAAATTAGGTGTAAGTTATATAAGGAGTTAATGTTTAGCCTCCTCTCCTTATCCATGTGCTGGGTACAGAGAATGCTTTCGAAAACACTGCTCACTACAAGACAATAAAGAAAAAAAAAAATTGAGTATGCCTTTCCATTGATACAGTATATAGCAAAGTTTACTATTTTCACCTGCACTATTCATTTGTAAATTAAAAAAAAGCTACAAATGTTTAGTTATGTCTTAAAAATATGAATAAACTCAATTTGGTTTACATGACTGATAGTGTGTTAAATCATTAAGAATGGATTTGGATTTTGTCACAAAACCCCACGGGGTGTATCTACTCTATGTAGTCCCAGAATTTAGCGTTCTTAAGCTGCCACCACTCACGAGTTATTTACACACAGAAGGCCGTAGGCATCTCAACCACTCAGACAATGCACACTGATGATTTACACCGCACATGCACTCACTACTTATACTATATCAAAAAATGACCTCTGGTATCATAATTCCCTTTGGAGACTCAGATTCTTTAAGGCTACAAGCAGAGGCTTATTAAAGTTAACACTTTAATACAAATAAAAAAATGCAGTACACTCAAAGAATAAAATTGTCAGAAAAAAGAAAAAAAGATAAAAACAATACACATACGATACTTAAAAACAGTTAGGGAGAAAGGAAACAAAAACTCTTGATATTGAAATAGGTAGAAGTTCTTTGGCCCAAGGACAAGGCATAGAGAGTGATCCAGTCTTCTAGTGAATAGATCCCCCCAAACTGAACCAAGGCCATGTGACTGCTTCACTAATTTAAACCCAGGGGATTTTTGACCCCCACCCCTTGCTGTGATGTCACCGTGAGGGGGAGTTTTTCTATCCCCCTCCCATCAGTGAGGTACATACTGGGTCTGGGGTTTTATTAAAACCCCATAACTTTTCATTGGAAGATGGCACAATTGTGCTATTGCTTCCAACCAACCGGGTACCTTATTACCATTCACCCCATACCAAACTCGGGGTTTCTTAGCCTAATATCAGGAGTGTTCTGCTATTGGTTAACTTCCCATGGAGCTAGGCTTCTGATTCTTGCTCCAGGAACATATCTAGACCGCTATGATATTTCCCATTGTTTGAGTTTTAGAGGGAAAAAAACGCATACTTTCTGCTGCTTCTTTCATCCACCTTCCTAAACCACACTCTGGCCCAAGGTGTCAATTTCCCCACTTAGTGAAGAACATATTTCTCTGATCCAAAAGAGACTCCCTGGGGTTCGGAGACTCACTGCCCCAGCCCCTCTTCCTGGCTGATTGTAAAGCAAAGTTCCCCTTCAGCCATTTGCTCTGGCCAAATGGAGCCTAATGACTCATAACAGGACATACTGAAATATGAAAGAAAAATGAACAACAAACAAACAAACAAACTGTAGAGTGGTAATATTATCACAGATTTGGTTAAAAAATGAAGCCCTTCCTGTTAACTATTGCTACATCAGTACCACCATACATTTATCCCACATTTTTAGATGTGTTTCTACAATGTAATTTACTGTAGATGTTCCTCAAAGTCTTATCCAGATTCCGATTTCCTTTGATTAAACTCCAGCAGACGACCCACCCCTTTGTATAGGTTTCAAGGGGGGCATAACTAGCAGCCACTATGGGGCCCACAGTGTCAGGGGGCTCCGTCATCTGACCTGACGCTTAAGAATGGAGGATGGCATTGTGGGCTCCTGCTGCTGCTGATGCCACCTCCACACTCTATCATTGTGCCACTTTGTGGCTTTCCATGTTGCTGCCACCATGTTGCTACCACCTGTGGGCTCCTGCTGCTGCCGCCACCTCCACACTCTATCATTGTGCCACTCTCTGGCTTTCCCTGATGGTACCACCGTGTTGCTGCCACCTGTGAGCTCCTGCTGCTGCCGCCAACTCCACACTCAATCATTGTGCCACTCTGTGGCCTACCATGTTGCCCCCACCTCCACACCTCTGACCTCATGCTGCTGCTGGTGCCACCTTTGCAGGAAAACTGATATTTTCAGGAAAACTGTAGTGTCAGATGCATGAGGCATCTCTAATCTTCAAATTCAAATATAAAAGAAAAATTTAAACTTCAAATTAATTTCAAACTTTGTCATTGTGCCACAATGTGGCCTCCTCAGCTGTGGGCTCTGTGGGCTCGTGCTACTGCTGCTGCCGCCACCTTCGCACTCTATCATTGTGCCACTCTGTGGCTTTCCCTGTTGCTTCCACCATGTTGCTGCCACCTGTGGGCTCCTGCTGCTGCTTCTGCCACCGCCACCTCCACACTCTATCATTGTCCCACTTTGTGACCTCCTGCTGCTGCTGCCGCCGCCACCTCCATGCTCTGTCATTGTGCCACTCTATGGCCTACCATGTTTCCGCCACCTCCCTAATTTGTCATTGTGCCACTCTGCGGCCTACTCATGCTGCTGCCAACTGACTGATGTCTTCCTGGAACACCCTGTAATTTTCATAATGCTGTTTTCACCCTCCATCACTCTATGACGTTGCCACTATGTTTAGTTTCCCCCTTCATTTCATCTGTCAGAAGGAATGAAAAGCCTCAGAATTGATAGCCAAAAGCAGGAGTGGATACAGAACACATAGGACATGCAAATATCCCATTTAATGGTCATGCCTGTTTTGGATCCCCTCCTGTTTGTTTTTGGCTTCAGCAATACTGATGATGGATTATTGACCGATTGAAAGCGGACACTGATGGATGAACTGAAGGGCAAAATGATCAGTGACATCAATGCAGAATTACTGCCGACACCCTCTGAATTCTTTTTGGGGGCTTCTATATGTATCCGCGTTTAACAGAACAGGTTCTGTCGTAATCTATGGAATCATCTGATGTAAAAAAAAATTAAAAATCATTTTATAATAATAGTTAAATAACTAAATAAAATAAAAGTCCCATAATCTCCCCAGTTGCACATAAAATGCAAATAAAGTATATAAAACACAAAAATACCTAAAAACATACATATTTGGTATCACCGCGTCCGTATTAATCTGTACAATAAATCTAATTCAATATTGAACCCGCTCGGGGAACGATGTAAAAAAAAGCACGAAAAACTTCCCGTAATATACAATTTTTCATCAAACAACATCACAAAAAATGTTCTAAAAAGTGATAAAAAAAGTTATGCGCTTTAACATGATACAACTGAAAAAAAACAACTCTTTTCGCAAAAAATAAGCCCTCAACCAGATCTGACAACAGAAAAATACAGAAGTTATGGCCCTTAAAAGTTGTCGATAGTAAAAACAATGTGATTTTCTAAAATACTGGTTTTGCTCACCATAATCATAGTGAACCAGAGAATAAATATATAATATTATTTTAACATTATGATCACCAAGGGGGAAAAAAGTGCTAAAAATCCAAAATAAAAATTTATGATTTTGTTTGTGTCCCCCTTTAAATAGTTAATAAAATCTCATGAATAAGCTATAGACCCCACAAAATAAATTATTTTTACAAGTGTTTCTCACCCCGCAAATAATACGCCTCATATGTCCTCATTACCAAAAAAATTAAAATTTTATAGCCTGTACATTGTGACAATACAAATCTGCTGTGAATGGCGCTGCTTTGATTCTATGCCCGGCCTTGCGCCAGTACAGAAGTATCAGTACATTTGGGAGAAATTGGGCATCAAACTTTGCAGAGCGTTTCATCATTTTAGTCATTATGAACAGTCAGTTTTGGCCTAAATTAATGTAGTTTCCCAAAAAATTCTAAAGTTTCTAAATCGCAGGTTCATATTGTTTAAACCCATGTGAAACACTTAAAGGGTTAATAGACTTAATACAAGTTGTTTTACATACGTTGAGGGGTGACGTTTCTATAGTGGGGTAATTTATGGGATTTTACTATTATTTAGACTTTTCAAAGTCACTTGGAAGCTGAGTTGTCCCTCAAAATGTGAGTTTTGGCAATTTTCATGAAAATGAGAAAAATTGCACCTAAAGTTCTGCACCTCATAACATCCTAGAAAAAGGAGAGGATGCATAAAATATAATCTCAACATAAAGCAGACATTATGTAAATGTTAATTATCAAGCTTTTTGGGTAGTTTTATTTCCTTTTTGGAAAGCAGAACATTTCAAACTCCAAAAAGCACAGAATTGTAGACACTTTTGCCAAATTTTTATTTTTTTTAAGAACGAAACGCAAAACTTATCACTTAAATTTTACAACTAACATGAAGTACAATGTGTCACGGGAAAACAATCTCAAAATCACCTGGATATGTTAAAGCGCTCTGAAGTTCTAACCAATTATCGTGACACATGTCAGATTCGAACAATCGAGTCTGGTCATTGAGCTGAAAACTTGTGTCGGTGATAAGGGGTTAAAGATATGAATGTACTCAATCAAGCATGAATTACTCTTCAATTTCTGTTCAAAACAAGAAGATACAAAAGTTATACAGATGTAGCTTCGGTTTACATGACTAATAGTGTGTTAAATCATTAAGAATAGATTTGGATTTGGTTAACGATTTAAGCCCGCCCAGTTGATCACATCTATACCACCATAGATTTTCCCACTTTACTAGATGTGTTTCTACAATGTAATTTACTCAAGATGTTCCTCAAAGTCTTATCCAGATTCCTATTTTTAAATAGCCCTCCACAGCCCACCTCTTTAGTTTTTATCAAAGTCGGACAACCTCTTTAGTGAATAAAGCCCATCGTGTTAACCATTTCTACATCTATAGCACCATACATTTATTCCACATTATTAGACCTATTGGTACAATGTAATTTACTGAAGATGTTCCTTAGAGCCTTATCCAGATTCCGATTTCCTTTGATTAAACTCCAGCAGACGACCCCTTTACTTATATCATAGATTAAAAACGTTAAATAATTCCATTTGTTACCCCGTGATGTGAAAACTACTGTCAAAGATAAAAAATTTATGATATTAGTACAAAGAAAAGATATCACTGTCCTCAAGGCTTGGACATGGACCTTCATGTTGGAACTTCTGAAACCACCAATGTTTTGTTGGACCTGATTCATATGTTTGAATAGAGAAGTAACAATAACTGACGCTGAGATGGAGAGGATCAACATTGCAATCCAGGACAGAATCATCAATGATAGGATATCCTTAGTTTTATTATCTATAAATATAGAGTTATTTTGCATGTATATGGCTGAGGTGTTTAGTTCTGAATTTGATGAATTTCCTTCTGTGATTTTAAGAATGAATGGGACACTCACAAGTACAGACCCCAGTATAGCTGACATGAAAAACCAGGGGAAAACCTTCTGAAAGTTCCTCTGCAGACAGATGTATAATGTATTCTTCATATTCACAATCTTCAGACAGAAGTAAACACAGAGGAAGGTGGAGAACCAGACATTGCAGGACATCACCATACTTATCCAGATTCCGATTTCCTTTGATTAAACTCCAGCAGACGACCCCTTTACTTATATCATAGATTAAAAACGTTAAATAATTCCATTTGTTACCCCGTGATGTGAAAACTACTGTCAAAGATAAAAAATTTATGATATTAGTACAAAGAAAAGATATCACTGTCCTCAAGGCTTGGACATGGACCTTCATGTTGGGACTTCTGAAACCACCAATGTTTTGTTGGACCTGATTCATATGTTTGAATAGAGAATTGACAATAACTGAGGCTGAGATGGAGAAGATCAACATTGCAATCCAGGATAGAATCACCAATGAGAGGATATCCTTAGTTTTAATATATAGAAATACAGAGTTATTTTGCATGAATATGGCTGAGGTGTTTAGTCCTGAATTTGATGAATTTCCTTCTGTGATTTTAAGAATGAATGGGACACTCACAAGTACAGACCCCAGTATAGCTGACATGAAAAACCAGGGGAAAACCTTCTGAAAGTTCCTCTGCAGACAGATGTATAATGTATTCTTCACATTCACAATCTTCAGACAGAAGTAAACACAGAGGAAGGTGGAGAACCAGACATTGCAGGACATCACAGTAGAAAATAAAGCAAAGTAAATCATTGTAAGAATGAAACTATTATACATTGTACCTAGAAGCAATACAGACTTAATAACTTCCTCCACAATGTTACATACGCCGATGCTGGCGATAAGTTGGTCAACTTGTGGAAGTTTCTTGTCTTTTATCCAGT
>CM033647.1:11123245-11184484 GCA_019512145.1 Engystomops pustulosus | reverse complement strand
TTATAAATTATACCTAGAAGCAATACAGACTTAATAACTTCCTCCACAATGTTACATACACTGATGCTGGCGATAAGTTGGTCAACTTGTGGAAGTTTCTTGTCTTTTATCCAGTTCAGAACAATAACAATAAAAATAAACATGTTTGTTGGTGTCAAAAAGAAGAAAGTAGTAAAATCTATAATGAAAGAAACAAATTTTAAGGGGATCGTCATCTTGGGATAAGAAAGAACAAACTCAACTCCAACCACCGGTGCTGCTCTACTTGTCTTTTTCCATTCACTCCTGAGTGTAACTATAACACGATCCAGATGCAAATATCATTTGCTTGTAATTGATATCAACGAACTCCATAGATACAACTATCTTGTTTTCTTCTATTTTTGTTCCAAATACAGAATATTATATAGTAGAATACAAGACGTGTAAGGAGATATTTGTATGCATTTAGATGCTTTCATTTTGTTATTCTTTCCAGTTATTGTCAGGTTTCCCAATATCTAGAAGTTACAACTAATGACTTTTATTTATGCCCATGTTTCTTGATGTTGACCACCAAGTAGTGACCTGGTGATAAGTAGATTCCTTTGTGTTGTTCTTACCAGAATCAAATGCAAAAACAGGTCAAAGGTAGTAATGAGCGGACCCGAGTTCGGCAGGACCTGAACTTGAAAATTAGTTTTGGTCCCTAACCAGTAACACTCGCGATCGGGGCTGCCACCAATCGCGGGTGTTATCCCATCCCACTCCTCGGTGTAACTATAACACGATCCAGATGCAAATATCATTTGCTTGTAATTGATATCAACAAACTACGTAGATATAACCATCTTGTTTTCTTCTATTTTTTTTCCAAATACAGAATATTATATAGTAGAATACGAGACGTGTAAGGAGATATTTGTATGCATTTAGATGCTTTCATTTTGTTATTCTTTCCAGTTATTGCCAGGTTTGCCAATATCTAGAAGTTACAACTAATGACTTTTATTTATGCCCATGTATCCTGATGTTGACCACCAAGTAGTGACCTGGTGATAAGTAGATTCCTTTGTGTTATTCTCATCAGAATCAAAAACGATAAAAGTGAGGAGTAGTGAGGAGTGGACCCCAGTTTGGCAGGACCTGATGGAGGACCAAAACAAATTTTCAAGTTCAGGTCCTGCCAAACACGGGTCCACTCCTCATTACCTTTGACCTGTTGTAACACCCGCAATTGGCGCTGCCACCACTCTTGGGTGTTATCCCATTGGATGGAACCCAAAAAGCCACTGGTGGCATCTAAACCCCTGTGGTGCGTGTCCGCTTCCATTTTTGTTAGGATTGTCAATCGATGCCAGCAGCAGTGTCAAAATGGAGTACCTTCGGCCCACCAGAAAAAAACTTTTTGGGACATTTGGAAGGACTTTTTGGCACCTTTTGTATGATCATGTCTTTTTTCTTGTGATACAGGTGTAGATTATTTCCTGTCCTGGCAGTTGCAAATTTTGGCTTCTTTTTGAGACTTTTTGACGCAAAAGTCTCAAATCCACAAGGATACAAGCCATGTGAGTCATTTTGGATTTGAGGCTGTGTCCTGCATTTTTAAGCCCTTTAGTCACACCCTAGATGACGACATATAAGGCTGTGGGCGCAGGTGGTGTTAAGGGGGGCGGTCACACCTGCATTTTGGTTGCGTTTTCATTCCGGTTTGAAACCTATTACAACAGCTGAAGACAGGTAATTTGCCTTATTACATTACTGTTAACATTTGTATTTACAAACTCTCCTGCGTTAACATCACATTTACATTGCATTTTGTAAACGCAAATATTAACAGTAATGTATTAGGAATATCACCTCTCCTCAGCTGTTGTCATGTGTTTCAAAATGCAACCAAAACCCCATGTGTGACCTCACCCTTAGAAGTAACCAATAAATTAAAAAAAGTAAATGAAAAAATGTATGAATTTAAAAAAAAAACAAAATTTTAAACATTTTAAGCATGTAAAATAATTACAAATTACTTGTTAAAACAGGGTACATGAAAAAAAAATATTTCCTTTGTACCTGCCTTGGACCGTGCAGATTTGCGCTTAAAAAGTTGCAAAAAAAATGCAAAAAAAGTAGTACATAAGTAAAAATTCGCACGGAAAATCTGGAAAATAAAGATACATAAGGCCCTGCACAAGGTGCAAACCAGGACGTACTTGAAAAATGACAGCAGAAGTCGCTGACAAAAGTTTCAAAAATTAGACAATTTAGCTAGCAGATGCTAAAGATACCCTAAGATGTCCCCCAAAGTGTGTAAAATCAGTTCGATTCAAGTCAAACTCAATACTGTATAATCTATTCATCTGGTCTCCTTCACAGACACGTCACTATTATTATAAAATTATTTATAGGGTATAAAAAATAAAATATACATAAAATTCATTTAGACAAAGACATGAAATTTAAAAGAAGGAACAGTCAAACACTGTATAAGGGTTTACTAGCTGTATCAGGCCACTAGGTGGGAGTATGGTATTTCAAAATACACGCAATTATAATTGTGGCGCTTCCTGAGGATACAAATGGCGAAACATGCATCAGGGCACGGGGTTATATTTAGCACATAAATGCATAAAATATTTGTAAATTTTAATTACAGACAGTCCCTGGGTTACATACAAGATAGGTTCTATATGTTTGTTCTTAAGTTGAATTTGTATGTAAGTCGAAACTGTATTCATTATAATTGTAGATCCAGACAAAATATTTTTTTTGGAGTTTCAAAATTTTTTGCTTTAATTGGACCAAGGATTATCAATAAAGCTTCATTACAGACACCTTACAGCTGATTATTGCAGCCTGGGACTATAGTAACATCCAGAGAGATTCACCAGAGGTCATAGGGGGCAGAGGGGTCTGTCTTTAACTAGGGGATGTCTGTAAATCGGGTGTCCTTAAGTAGGGGACCACCTGTACCTATCTTGTATTAATGGCTTTCCAACCCAATTGTATAAGTTTCAACATTCTTCTAGGTGATCCACCAATAGAATGAATAGTATTATTAGGGAATTTTTGTGTAGGTTAACCCCTTAGTGACCAGGCTCATTTGTGCATTAACGACCTAGTCCATTTTTCAAAATTTGGCATGTGTCCTTTCGTCCGGTAGTAACTTTAGAAGGCTTTCACTTACCCAGGGGATTTTCAGATTGTTTTTTGTGACATGTTGTATTTCAAGTTAGTGGGAAATTTTGGTTGACATTTTTAGCTCTTATTTATGAAAAAAAGATGAATTTGTTAAAAATGTTGAAAAATGTAGTTATTTTCCAAATTTTAAATGTTCTGTTTTTCAAACTGTCTTACTATCCAAATTAGGTACTCGCTAACATTTACCACGTCTCAGCTTTGTGTTGGCGTCATTGTATAAGTGTCCTTTGTTTTATTACGATACTAGAAATATTACAAATCAAACTGCATTTTTAACATTTTTTAAAAACATTTTGGAATCAATTATTTTAGGGACCATTTTATTTCTACAGGGGTTTTGGAAGTCCTGTTAATAGAAACCCCCAACATATCACCCTGTTCTATTGACTTCACCCCTCAAACTATTTAACACAGCAGGTAGGAAGCTTTTTATTCTTCTCACTAACAGAACTTCAAACTAAATTAACGTTTGATTTGGAATTTACCAAATTAACCCCTTTCCCCTGATGGACTTTTCCCATTTTACTTTCTGTTTATCTCACCCTACTTTCTTTTTTTTTTTTTTTATCTCACCCTACTTTGAAAAATGTCATTTAAATTTATTTATTTTTCCGTGTACAGAGCTGTATGAGGGTTTGTTTTCTGCAAAACAAATTGCACTTCCTAGTGATTGTATTTAATATTCCATGCCATGTACTGGGAAGTGCGAAAAAAATTAAAAATGCTGTAAAATTGACGGGAAACCAAATTTGCACTATTTTTTTTTTATTTCATGTCTTTCACTGTTTGCTCCAAATGACATCTCAAATTTATTCTCTGGGTAGATATGTTCACAAGGATACCAAATGTTAATAGATACCAATACATTAAAAACTTTTTCTATGAAAACAAAATTTCTTAACTTTTTTGCCATATTCTTACCCTAATAATGTTTCATACTTTGGTGAACAGAGCTGGGTGAGCTGTAATTTTTTCGAGGATGAGCTGACATTTTCGGCGATACCGTTCACAAAAAAGTGACAATTCAGACATAAAGGATTCACTGCGAGGAATAACTGGTTTTTATATTTTTATAGATTGGGAATATTTGGAAGTGGCGATGCCTAAGATGTTGTATTTTTTCACTGGTCTTCCCAGTGAAAAACACATTTTTCCTGAAATGGTATCCTAAACAACGCTAAAAGCAGAAATAAAAAAAAAAACAGGAACACTACATCACTGTTGGAAAGTGCCGATGCATAAATGCATAATATCACAAGTGAGCCTGAGCATAGCGAGAGGTGCAGTGTACAGGGACAGAGGCGGCTGTGGGGACAGAGACGGGATAGGAGGGGATAGTTTTGTTGCTGGCAGTTCTATATGTGATTTTCAATTTATAGGGCAAGCCAAAAGGGCACATTTACTAACCCGGTCCGGGGAGTTCACCGAAAGTGCAGTGTCCGATGATAATACACCGTGCCATGATTCACTATTGGAATGGAAAGAGCGTTGTTTCGTTTTTGCAGGGCAAATATGGCTGAAAAAGTTTTCACGAGTCAGGATGCATTTGGAGAGCCATAATGGTACCAAAACAGATGAAAGCCCCAACATGAGACACCATTTTGGAAAGTACACCCCTTGGAGATGTCTAGTGGTGTGACAGGGTGACTGCTAGAGAGCTGAGTGTGCATGTCTAGTGGTGTGACAAGGTGACTGCTGGAGAAGCAAGGGTTGATGTAGTGTGGGATACTTATTGGTCCCAGTATAAATGCAATATGTGGTGGCAGCGGATCTGGTGCTGGAGCTGTATGAGGTGTGATTTATGCTCAATTTGTGTCTGAGTGAAAGGTGAGCGCAAGTTTGAGTGGGATAAATTAACCCGTACAGTTGCACCCCAAGTCACGTGACGAGGCGGTGGCGTCCTTGCCGTGACAGATTGGTTGGCAGCGGTGGGATAAATTCATTTTTGTCAGAGCATTAAGTGTTGGGATTAAGCAACTAACCCCTGCACTTAAAGGAAACCTACCATTTAGAATGGCAGGGGTAAGCTATAACTACCGAGCACCAGCTCAGGGTGAGCTGGTGCCGTTACTTACTTTCGTTAGTGTTATAATCCGCGGTATCGCGGTTTTAACACTTTTTAAACTTTAGAGCAGAAGGGGCTTCGATCGTGCACACGCAGCGCCGAAGCGTCTTCTGCTCTAAAGTTTAAAAAGTGTTAAAACCGCCATACCGCGGTTTATAACCAGTAGTATATAGCCTGCCAGCAAGCCAGGCCCCAGTAGTATATAACCTGCCAACCAGCCCCCAGTAGTTTATAACTTGCCAGCCAGCCCCCAGTATTATATAGCCTCTTCCGATACTGGTTGATATTTCCAGGGTTGTCGCCCAGCAGTCCCATCAGATTGCTTCTCATGAAGAACTACTTGGTCAAGTCACCGTCACACTGCAACATTTTATTTCCTCTGTGCACCAGCTTCTGGTTCTAGCGACCACTCCCGCAGCAGTTCCTGCAACCCCTCCTGTTACTCCGACTTGTCTACCATTGGCAGAACCTATGGTCAGACTTTCTATGCCTGAAAAGTATGATGGCGATCCCAAGTTGTGCAGGGGCTTTATTACCCAGTACGCTTTATTACCCAGCTCGCTGTACATAGAACTGATTTGTCACCGAACATTCCAAGGTGACACTCACAGTCAGTCAACTTTCTGAGCAGGCCCTGGCCTGGGCTACCCCTCTATGTGACAGAGGCGATCCAGTCATAGCCACCCATAATGCATTCGTGGCTTAATTCCACCCCATGTTTGAGGAACCCGCATGAGCCTCCTCAGCTGAAACGGCGCTGCTAGATCTGCGCCAAGGAGACTCTACACCCGGCGAGTATGCCGTCAATTTCTGTACTCTGGCTTCTGAACTTTCCTGGAATGACGCTG
Organism: Engystomops pustulosus; assembly: GCA_019512145.1. Taxonomy (NCBI): domain Eukaryota; kingdom Metazoa; phylum Chordata; class Amphibia; order Anura; family Leptodactylidae; genus Engystomops; species Engystomops pustulosus. Next base: position 11,178,394 of record CM033647.1, on the reverse strand, counting down.
CCCTGGCTGCTACTTTCAAAAAGGGTCTTCCCAGGTAAAGGACGCATTGGCCGCTCGTGACCTGCCGTCTACTCTGAGTGGTCTCATCACCCTGGCCACCCGAATAGATGTGTGGTTCATGGAGCGTGCTGGGGAATTGCATCACAAGCAACCACAGACTCTTCTTCCACAGCTACCTTGTTGAGCTCCGGTCTCCCAAAGGCCGCTTCAGCCTCCGGGCGCACAGTCTGAAGTGGAGCCTATGCAAGTTGACAGAGCTGCAGCAAGACCATCTGCCACTTAGATTCCGGTCCCAGGTTTCGGCTAGTACCATCTCCCGCAGTGGTCCAGGGGGTCCAATGACCCCGAACCCTGACATGAAATATGTACAAAAGCGCAATATTCTCCAACAGGACAAACTTTAAAAACTATAAAGGGCCACTCTTTTTGGCTGATGCAGTAAATGAAAATAATTCTTTCTGGTCTTTGTTAGTATTGCTGTAGAATCCTCAGAATCAGTAGGAATATCCCTGGACTGATGCAATTCTTCAGAGTTCCCTTACAGGGGCAATTATTTCAGATTTTCACCTGTTCCTACTAAGAGCAGCTTCTTCTGTACATCACAGTGCTCTGTCAGGGCAATTGATGCTGTTTAATAAGTCCCTGCCAAGCTGACAAGTCGCAAGCTCTCCCTAGATGTTTTCTGTATGTAATGGCATCTGGACATGTGACCATGTGACCCTGCTCTTATAGTGAAGTGTCACATGTCCAGCCCAGCCAATCACAGGCAATACGACAGAGGAAACAGTAATGTAATTAGGCAAATCATCTCTCCTCAGCTGTTCTAATGTGTTTCAAAATACCAAATCTGACCTTACCCTTAGACGTAACCAATAACTTAAAAAAAATGTTAATGCAAATTAACTTAAGTATGAATTTAAAAAAAACAGGTTAATGTGCAAAATTTTAAAGCAACATTTAAAGCATGTAAAATAATTACATTTAAATATTAAAACAGGGTCCTTGCTTTTCACCTGCCCAGGTGCAGATTTGCTCCTAAAAAGTCGCAAAAATAAGCATCTCGGAAAGCGACAAGTGGTCCAACTGGGGTACATTGGACCCCCGGTCTCGTGATCTGTGGGGGTCCTATTACTAAGACACCCACCGATCAGCAAGTTAGGCCCTATCCTGTGGTTTGTAATAGAAATAATACCATACCATCCCTATTACCCTAAAGGTGGTGGAGAAATTTTGAGTGCCAAAATAACCTTACTTTCCTAGATGACCAAAATAGATAAATAGTATACAAAGAACGTGTAAATTTGAGTATATCATGCAATTAATCGTATAGCCAACACACCCTATACAACATCAAATCAAAACAAAAAAAAAACAAGTTGGTGTGTAAAGGCTAAATGGTATACAAATTTTATTTATTTAGAAAATATGGGACACACATGTGAAAAATGCCATGCATCACATTGCATAAAAATGTAAAGTTAAGAAAAATATATAGCCAACAATAAATACAAAATGGCACAATGGTCTATCAAGTATTTGAAGAAATAGGCAAACTCCTAAATAGAGACATGAAACCCAGGAAATGGACAAAAAAAGGGGGAGTAAGCCACTAAATGGTAAATGGACCAGCCAAAAGATAATTGAATGACTAAAAAGATACGAAGTAAACCATGGGGGGACAAAGGTGAAAAAAGGCGAAGGACGAGTGGCCGGAGGCACCCCACGCGTTACGTCGCGAGCCTGCGACTTCCTCAGGGGTCTGTGCACAGGCCTATTGGCTATATATTTTTCTTAACTTTACATGGGGGCTACCCTTCTTATTCAATGGTGACTGGTGGCCGTGTGTGGATCGGTTGGATTGGCACCGTTCCACTTGTTATGTATATTTTATACACTTTTTAAATGTTTTTATGCAATGTGAAGCATGCATTTTTCACATGAGTGTCCCATATTTTCTAAATAAATAAAATTTGTATACCATTTAGCCTTTACACACCAACTTGTTTTTTTTGGTTTTGATTCAAAATAGATACAACATTTATGAATATTAGGATCTCTAATTTACAAAAACTTGTATTATATAAAAATTAAAAATAAAGATTTGTGCTAAAAAAGTGTTTCTTATTACTTAAATAACATACTATAGATCAGTGGTGGCGAACCTATGGCACGGGTGCCAGAGGCGGCACTCGGAGCCCTCTCTGTGGGCACTTAGGCCATCACCCCAGCATGAAGTTCACCAGACAGGACTGAAAGAATCTTCCTACAATGATAGGCAAATTTGCCCTCCTCCTTTCAACTGCGTTGGTGTCTTTAGGAGGCTGAATGATTAAAAGTTGTCAAAGAACAAGGAGAAAAAAATTGCTGCTTAAATTGCTGTGCTGGCACTTTACAATAAATAAGCGGCTTTTGGTGGAAGTTTGGGCACTCAGGCTCTAAAAGGTTCGCCATCACTGCTATAGATGATATGTGTAAATGACACTTAGTGCATACAACCACATTCTCCCGACCTGATGCCAACCTGTAAGGTACGTTTGGATTAAATGCTTCTACCAGTGCTGAGAGTGGTCAGATGGTAAATGCTTCTAATTTGTGGGGGTGGGCAGTGGTTAAACCCAGCTGCCATTGTGGAGGCTTGGAAGAAGTGAATGCTGCTGCCCCTGTAGGGGTAAAGTGGAGCTGCACTGGCATTTTCTCTGTATTTGTAGTGAAATATTTTATGCTGAATGCAGATGTGCTTCCTGCTGGTATTAGGTTTGGGGCTGGTATGGAAATATTTGTTCTACATGAAAGAATTGGCAATTCTAGAGCCACCTTTAGTGTTGTACTGTGGTATTATGGGGAAGAACTTTTGACTGTGCTGATTACTGTTAAATATGAAGAGGGGACCAAATTGTTACATCTTTATACAGAAAACCGACAGCTGGCGATTCTACTCTGCATGCTTCAAGCTGTCACAAAAAACCCACCACTAAAAAGGTACCAATCGGTGAATTCAATCATGCTGAACGGTCCTGTAGCTCCCCCCCTATACACTCCATTCGGAGTATAAACATGTCCACACCAGACTACAAATCAGAGGTTGCTGTAAACTCATCATAAAAAGGGCCAAATCTATTGTCTTGTGTAAGTCTCGCGAAGATGAAGATTTCTTATTTGGCAATACCAAAGCCTCTACTATAATTTCAGAATCTACTATTGAGAACCATAACAAAGCAGTTGTATTCAGCACCACATATAGGGGCACATTTACTAAGGGTCCGTTGGACGCATTTCCATCAGGTTTCGCAAATTTTCCCGATTTGCACAGGGGATTTTGGTGCACGCGATCGTATTGTGGCGCATCGGCGCCGGCTTTAATGCCACACAAATCGGAGGGGGATGGACGTCGGACAACCCGACTGATTCGGACAAAACGCTGAATTTAAAAAATAAATTGTGTCGCAAGATCAGCACTTACATGCTCCAGGAAGAAGAAGGTGAACTCCAGGGACCTGAGCAGGGAAGCGACACATGCAGGATATCGGGTGCAGGATCTTAGTGACTCCCCGCACAGCACATTATACACAGACAATGCACTTACATGCTCCAGGAAGAAGAAGGTGAACTCCAGGGACCTGAGCGGGGAAGCAACACATGCAGGATATCGGGTGCAGGATCTTAGTGACTCCCGCACAGCGCATTATACACGGACAATGCACTTACATGCTCCAGGAAGAAGAAGGTGAACTCCGGGGACCTGAGCGTGGAAGCGACACATGCAGGATATCGGACGCAGGATCTTAGTGACTCCCCGCACAGGACATTATACAAGGACAATGCACTTACATGCACCAGGAAGAAGAAGGTGAACTCCAGGGACCTGAGCGGGGAAGTGACACATGCAGGATATCGGGCGCAGGATCTTAGTGACTCCCCGCACAGCGCATTATACACGGACAATGCACTTACATGCACCAGGAAAAAGAAGGTGAACTCCGGGGACCTGAGCGGGGAAGCGACACATGCAGGATATCGGGCACAGGATCTTAGTGACTCCCTGCACAGCGCATTATACACGGACAATGCACTTACATGCACCAGGAAGAAGAAGGTGAACTCCGGGAACCTGAGCGGGGAAGTGACACATGCAGGATATCGGGCGCAGGATCTTAGTGACTCCCCGCACAGAGCATTATACACGGACAATCCACTTCCATGCACCAGGAAGAAGAAGGTGAACTCCAGGGACCTGAGCGGGGAAGTGACACATGCAGGATTTCGGACGCACGATCTTAGTGACTCCCCGCACAGCACATTATACATGGACAATGCACTTACATTCACCAGGAATAAGGTGAACTCCAGGGACCTGAGCGGGGAAGCGACACATGCAGGATATCGGGCGCAGGATCTTAGTGACTCCCCGCACAGCGCATTATACACGGACAGAGCACTTACATGCACCAGGAAGAAGAAGGTGAACTCCAGGGACCTGAGCGGGGAAGCGACACATGCAGGATATCGGGGACAGGATCTTAGTGACTCGCCGCACAGCGCATTATACACGGACAATGCACTTACATGCACCAGGAAGAAGAAGGTGAACTCCGGGGACCAGAGCGGTGAAGAGACACATGCAGGATATCGGGCGCAGGATCTTAGTGACTCGCCGCACAGCACATTATACACAGACAATGCACTTACATTCACCAGGAATAAGGTGAACTCCGGGGTCCTGAGCGGGGAAGCGACACATGCAGGCGCACACGATCGGATTTGGGTGCAATCGCGCTGACTTTCATGCAACGCAAATCGGGGGGCGTGACCGTCAGACAACCCGCCAGGTTCGGACTATGCGCGGGATTTAACTTTAAAATTGTGTCAGAAGTCACGCACTTAAAAGCACCGGGAAGAAGAAGCACCTCAGGGATTGCGCAGGGACCAGGTAAGTAAATGTGTCCCAGTATTTTTCATTACCTGCAACTCATGCAAAATACAAAATATTGGTTGCACTATACGTAACTAAAAAAAAAAGAATGGTGGAACACGAATGGTGCCAACATTTCTCCTGATTCCTTCTGTGGAAATAAAATATCCAGCGTATCTAAACATTTTCGCGATGTTCACTCCTCTTCTTTCAGCTCTACGACCGTACAAGGCATAGAAAGAGGTAACTGCCCTACTGGAGGTGGAGACTGGAGAAGACTTCTCCTATCACGTGAGGGTTGCTGGATTCTGACCTTAAAAACCAGTTCCCCTCACGGTCTAAATTTCAAACCAGATTTATTATATCTATAGTATTTTTTATCATCTCTGTGGCATGTATCTACGTGATTATCTTGCATTGGCTTGTTTTGTATTGGTTTTCCTGCTTTTCCTTTCCTTGTTGCGTCACATCCTTTTCTGATATAAACATGTGTCATTTCATTTGTATGTAGTTACGATTAAGGACGCAGCTCTGTCCGAAATGCGTCATCTTTCTGTACCCTGTACACATTACCCTGTTTTTATCTAATCATGGAATGATTAATGTTTTTACTGGACTCGCTGGAATCCCCTCAGTGTGGACCCTCACAATGAACTCACCTGAAGCAACTCAATGGGGCAGATTTATCAAGCAGTCTGAAAGTCAGAATATTTCCAGTTGCCCATGGCAACCAATCACAGCTCCCCTTTAAAATATTCATGAGCACTGGTGAAATGAAAGCTGAGCTGTGATTGGTTGCCATGGGCAACTGGAAATATTATGACTTTCAGACTGCTTGATAAATCTGCCCCAATGTTTTCTTCCATGCGATGTCCTTCATACCTCCAGTCCACATTTTCATCTGGATTTGGTGAGCTGTATTTTTCTTCTTTTAACCTCACAACAGGCCTCAGCTGCTGAACAACTTCTGAGACAAGGTAAGCCGAACACTCAGGTGTCGTATCTACCTGCCAAACACTCAGGTGTCCTATCTACCTGCCAAAAGCTCAGGTGTCGTATCTACCTGCCAAAAGCTCAGGTGTCGTATCTACCTGCCGAATGCTCAGGTGTCGTATCTACCTGACAAAAGCTCAGGTGTCGCATCTACCTCCGGAATGCTCAGGTGTCGTATTTACCTGCCGAATGCTCAGGTATCGTATCTACCTGCCGAATGCTCAGGTGTCGTATCTACCTGACGAAAGCTCAGGTGTCCTATCTACCTGCCGAAAGCTCAGGTGTCGTATCTACCTGCCGAAAGCTCAGGTGTCCTATCTACCTGCTGAAAGCTCAGGTGTCCTATCTACCTGCCGAAAACCTGACCAGGGGAGTATAAATACCTCTGCTGGGTGGAATCACATGGTCTTGAATACAGTCAGTAGAGCTGTTGTCCAGACCCACTACCAGGAAGAAGAGGTACCTCAAGAAGCTGCCTGATACCTGAGGGCGAGTCAGGAGACTCAAGCCCAAAACTGCAGCTTCCATTATTGGACACAGTTCCCCCTAAATCAATCCAGCCTGCATCTTCTACCAGGCACAGAGTAACCTTCCTGCGGATAAGCTACCTTCCACCGGCTTGTGGAATCTACTGCTGTTACGTTTGGCCGCTGTCTGCTGTTCAATAAAGAACTGTAAGTTGATTTGCACAACGTTGCCTCCGTCTGATCCCTGGATATGGCTGTCAACCACCATGGTCTCTCCCATCCATTAAGCAGGGACCTATCTTACAGACACTCAGGGGTTGCCCCAGGGAGAACCAGTCTATCAGCCTCTCCCTCCATATTTTTTGCACACACCACCTGCTGGAGACCTGCCAGGCTGTAGGACAGCCCTCCAGTCCCCCATACCAAGCACCGTGACACTAGCGTGCCCTAGGTCGCAATCACCAGCCACAACGGTATTCTGGGCTCCGGCAGCCTCCAGGCCCCAAGGAAAGGCTAGGCCCCGGTGGGGGATGTTGCACATGTTCTCCATAATTGGCATTAGAGAGAAGGAAACTCTTATATCCAGGCAGCAGAGGTCCTCATACCATAATCAAACCCAGCAGTGTTCACATATATTTGGCTTGTTGTACACCTCATACTAATGTGTCCTTTGTGTTTCCACTAGACGTCCTCTCCTGAGCGGCTGTCACAGACCCCTATGAGAGGTGGAAGGAGGAGAAGGATAACAAGGCAGAGGTTATGTCCTCACCCATTGCCTATAGAGTATGAGTCTAATATCTGTTTCTCCTGTGTTTTCCAGAGCATACTTAGCCAGAGATACACAGAAGTCACAGGCTGAAGCCATCATATTCTGGATCAGGATGAGGCTAGCTCATCTCAGAAAGAATATATCTCACTAGGAAAGGAATCTGATGACCAATAGGAGATATTCCCATTGAGGGAGGAGAATATACTGAAATCACCAGTGGGACAAAGATGATTCTACTTCTCAGTCACTGATGTTGAAGTCCTCCCTAGTCTCCTGGTCTTGTCTATAACCCTCCAGTTTGGACAGATCAAACCTACTAAGGAGCATTGCCCTTATATCAGGTCCAGGCACCCCGGAGCCATAAGCAAAGGGAGACATAAATTTGGCATGGGGGGACCTATAAAGCTGGCATATTTATGTAGTAGTATTCATTTATTATGGGTGGGTTCTGCTTTGAAAAGGCAGAGTATGTAGTGTCTAGGGTGTTACTGTGAGAGGGCAGCGTATGTAGTGTCTAGGGTGGTACTGTGGGAGGGCAGAGTATGTAGTGTATAGGGTGGTAATGTGAGAGGACAGAGTATGTAGGGTCTAGGGTGGTACTGTGAGAGGGCAGAGTATGTAGGGTCTGGGGTGGTAATGTGAGAGGACAGAGTATGTAGGGTCTAGGGTTGTACTGTGAGAGGGCAGAGTATGTAGGGTCTAGGGTGGTAATCTCAAAATATATATTTTTTTCTATTCATTTTTGAGGAACAACCTTATAGGTTATTGAGATATCAAGTTTAGTTTGGGGAGGCAATATTTTTGACCTAAAATTCTTAAATTAGAATTTTTTAGTTACTTAAGGTAGTGGTGGTTCTATAGGAGAATATTGATAGTTGTTATTCTATAAACGGCGGTTCTGTTTCTTGCTCGTCTAAAGAAATGCGGCGAACGTAAAGCCCTCATTTAGACCGTTTGGACTTAGACTTTCCAGACGGTCTATCCATCGAGCCTCCAGTTGCAAGAGTTTTTTTATCAATATTTCCTTTTTGGGGGCCTAGTTTAAGTTGGTAAATGGCCCAAAATTTTAGATGGTCCATCCTGCCCTCATGGAATGATCTGACATGTCTTGCCAATGACGTGTCCTTGTCCGTGCAGACTGAACTTAAATGGCAAGATATTCGTCTCCTAAGTTCTTGGACTGTTTTGCCGACATAGGTCTTCGGGCACGCGCATTGAGCGATATATATGACACAAGTACTTTTGCAGTACATAAATTTGCGGATCGTATACGTGTTGCCATTTGCCTCAAATTGTTTTATTTTTGGCATATATCTGCAGAAGTTACAATTTCCACTTGGGAAAGAGCCGGTAATGGGCGATGACAGCCAGGTCTTCTTCGCGGGAGTGCTTACATCGAAGTGGCTATGTACCAGCCTATCTTTCATATTTCTGCCCTGCCGGTAGGTAATCGAGGGTCCACTGCCTATCACTTTAGTAAGGTCCGTGTCTGCCTGGAGTAAGGGCCCGAACCTGTGCATGATGCTCTTGATGTTTTCCGCGTGGGCATCAAAAGTACCAATGCACCGTACTATCTTTTTATCCTTATTTCTTTCTCCTCTATTTATAAGGATTCCTCTATCAGTTGTTTTTGCACGTTTGTACGTGCGTTTCAATACTCTTTTTGGATACCCTCTTGCTTTGAAGCGATTAAAGAGTGTATAACATTCTCTCTCGAAATCACTTTCATTTGAACAATTCCTTCTGGCTCTGAGGTATTCCGGCTCTGGGATACCTTGTTTAAGGGGTCTTGGGTGGCAGCTTTCCCAATTAAGTAAACTGTTAGTGGCCGTTGTTTTTCGGAAAATTTTGAAGCCCAAATCCCCCTTTGGATCAATGTAGACCGTAAGATCTAAAAAGTATATCATAGTGGAGTGAAATTCGGGGGTAAACTTCATACAAATCGTGTTGTGGTTGAGTGTGAAGACAAAGCGGTTGAAGATGTCCTCATCCCCCTGCCACAGGATGAGGACATCGTCCATATATCTGCCCCAGAAAAGAATGTGATCTGTAAATAAAGTCAGAGTGTCACAAAAAACAAAATTAGCTTCCCACCACCCAAGAAATAGATTTGCATAAGTAAGTGCGCAGATAGTGCCCATGGCGGTACCTTTCACCTGATGGTAAAAGGTACCGCCAAACAAAAAGTAGTTGAAAAAGTAGAAAATCAAGTAAGGTAAGAGTGAAGTGGTTGTGGCCTTTGAATTGTGGGCCCTTGGTGTCCAAAAAGCTTTTTATCGCACAAAGTCCCAAATCGTGTCTAATGTTAGAGTAAAGACCTTCAACGTCTAAACTTGCCAGGTGAGTACCCGTGGGGACACGAATGTCTTGCAATTTCGTGATAAGATCTTTGGTGTCTCTAATATAAGAAGGGAGTGAAGTGACGAATGGTCTTAAAATGTGGTCCACATAATTGCTAATACCTTGTGTTAGGTTGTCTGTCCAAGATACAATTGGTCTTCCTGGGATTGGGGTGGTCTTTTTGTGAACTTGTGGCAGTGCATAAAAGGTTGACAGGGTGGGTTTTTTGTTAAACATATATTTATACTCATCCTTGGATATTAAATTATTAAAGTAATATAGAATAGCAGGTTTTGCTATCTGTCACAGCTTTGGAGTTGGCGGTGGAGGAGTTGGGTGGAAGTTGCAGGTGGACTAATTTTTAACTCATAGAGGATGTTAAACCTCATGGTGGTGAACAGGCTGAGCTTTGGAAGTGGCCTCCTGAAGGATGTCTTAATGGTAATGTCATCCAGGGGCGGGCACGGTGGTGAAGCACAGGAGTGAGGATCTTCACAAGGGTCATTGGTGCCCATAAAGTGGACTGGCTCTACTAGAATGGCGGTGCAGAGCGTGCCGCCCCTTTATTGCTGCCTGGCCGGTGGGCTGTATGTCAGGCAGCTGGGGATCTCACAGTATAGGTGAATCCCATTCCTAGCAATTCACCCAACTCTTCCTCTAACTATTTTAGTCTTGTGATTTAAATAAAGCTGTGGCCTATTTGACACCATTAAATAAAGCGTTTTGTGTTTATTTATACCGGACACCGTGTCCCCCCTTTTCTTTTGAGCTGTTATGATGAAGTGAGGGTCCATCCCATATCCAAAAGTCATGTTTAACATGACTAGAATTAGTACAAGGTACATGAACAAAGAACAGTCACGAACATTTTTTAAACAACCAGTTCAAACAACGACCTGAGACTGACTTAGGCTACATTCACACAAACGTATGGGGGGGCGTATATACGGCCGGTATACGTCCCCCATACATTTCAATGGTCTTGCGGCGCCCTACGGGAGCGGTACGGTGCAACACATGGCACATGGCACCAGACTCAAGCCTCCCTGTCAGAGGGAACTGCAGCGCAGGCCCCCACACAGCTACAGGAGCCCAGAGTTAACACTATGCAGGCTGAGTTTCAAATCTTAATAGAACTGCTCCGGGCCCTCCCCACCAGGCAAGATCTGGACTCTGCTATTCAGAGGCTTAAGCTTTCACCACAGCAGGCCCTAGAGGAGGTTAAAGAGGAGCTAGAAGAAGTGTCTGCTCGCACTCTGAGTTTTGAAAACGCGTCCACTGTGTTAGATGCACGGGTCACGGCTATGGAGGTTGAGATGACTCAGTCCAGAGCACATATCCAACACGTGACGCTTATGCTAGACGACCAGGAAAACCGCGGCAGGCGTAACAATATACGCATAAAAGGCCTGCCTGAACGCCGGTCAGATGACAACCTATCTGAGAGAGTAACGCATCTATTTAATGACATTCTGCTCCGTCCTGCAGATTCTGAGCTCTTGTTTGATAGGATCCATAGAGTTTCCAGAATGTCTCCAAACAAATCTGGGGCCCCCAGAGACGTCCTATGCCGTCTTCACTACTTTACAGATAAAGAAAAGATAATGCGTGCGGCCTGGAACCGGGCAACTTTACAAGCTGAGGGCTCTGATGTGCACATTTATCCGGATGTCTCAACCCGCACCCTGAGCCTGAGGCGCCTATTACAACCCCTTCTGCATGGCATAAACGAAACCGGCGCTTCTTATCGGTGGGGCCATCCCTTTCACCTTATTATCCGACACAACGGATCCCCGTTCTTTCTGAGGAGACCTAATGACCTCCCTGGCCTTTTCCGCTTCCTGAATATCCCTCCAATTCCCGTCCCTAACTGGCTTGTCGCAGCCCCGCCGACTAAGCATCCCTGAGTATAGGAGACGGCCCTCCATCGAGGACACTCCACCACCGAATTTGTCACCGCAACCTCCTGAAGTTGGTCCACTGGGTCCGGACCTATCCGTAGATCTTCCTATGGAGGCCTGAAGATCTCACAGTAACCTTGCTACACAGGACTCAGATACCGGCACCAGGTGCCAGGATCTGGAGAAGTATTTACACTTACCCTCCAAAGTAAACTTTGTGTTTAACCATTCTATTTCTCTTCCTCATAGAGAAGAAAAAGTTAGCACAGTGACTATGCATCATTTTTTTTTTCTTCTTTGTTTTATTTTTTTAAATTTGGTGGCCTGATCTTTTACTGCAACCAATAAGACATTTGATTGTGATAATGCTATTGGGTCGGTCGCTCATAGTTAGGAAACACCGCCATCTAGTGACTAATATTTGCAATGCTTTGTACTTGCTTCACTCGATATATAAGGCTATTGGGCGACATAACAAATTAACAGATAATTGCATATAGTATGATGTTACACTGTCTGTTTACATTGAGAAATATTTTCCACACTGGAGGACTACTCTTTATATTTTGTACAGTGGATGCATGCTAACCAGACCTCCAGAACGACGCTTATTAAGACCGGCGACTGGAGGGAGCCAAAGGCCTTAGGTCTTTTGTGATCCGTGATTTGATAATGTTACCCTCCAGTGTGGGACATGCTCTTGTTCCTCAGTTAATTATTTGTTTATATGGGTTACTAAGAATATTTGTAGCACTTCAGCACTATGCCTCCCTCATCGACCCGTGGTTCACCTGGCTTACTATTCGAGCTAATGTGACACCAGGGGGTGCATGGGGGGAGTTAACCGCTCTAATAGTCTTTTGACATAATTGTTAATATGCCTGGTTGGGCTGGAGCTCCGCTCTATTGCCTTCTGCGTTCCCCGCTTTTTCCCCCATGATAGGGGATATTGTTTCCCTGGTTTTCTCTTTTTCTTTCTCTTATTTCCAGGGACTTAGGGCTTAACCTTTTCTATTTATTTCGTTCTCATTTTCTATCTTTCTTCCCCACCTCTCTCCCATTGGACTAGGGTTCGCAGGTCGTCCCCGTCCAGCCCACATGATTTCCTTCTCCCCGCTGTTCCTTTCCCCTTCGTGTTCTCTCTCACCCCCCCCCTAGTGCCCCCCCCCCCCATACCATGGCGGGCGTGGCGGGCGTTTAGGTCAGGGGGACAACCAGACAAACTAACAATTGGCTCCCTCAATGTGTAGGGGCTCCACAGCCCTGAAAAGAGGTCCATTCTATTTAATATGCTTAGGGGAAGGAAGATCCAGGTTGCCTTCATTCAGGAAACCCATCTTAGTGAAACCAGGCCATATAACCTTACAGACAGAAGGTGACTTGGGAGGGAGAATGATAATTGTCAAAGGTAAAATAGATGATAGCATGCACACGTTTGCCTCCTTATACCTTCCCAACTCAGGTCAAGTCCAAGCTCTGTCCGCTTTCTTAGACCTCATAGAGGATTTCGCTGAGGGACACCTAGTTATCGGAGGAGATTTTAATGTTGCCTTGGATCCTAGTTTACATACCTCCTCTGGCTCCTCCTCTGTACCACTGCACAGCCTGCGCAGATTAAAGGGACTTTTCCACGAGCATCAACTGATACATGGAGACTATTGTGACCGGGAGATAAAGACTTCACGTTTTATTCTACGGCACATAATATGTGCTACAATAGATAATATAACCTTCTCGGACTATGCGATGGTCTCCATGACAATTAACCTTAATGACACGTCTGACTTCCAGTGGCAGTGGAAACTAAACACGTCCCTCTTAGATGACACGGTTAGTGCGGACGAAATTCGGGAATCCCTACGCTAGAACCACGGAGGAGGGGATCGACCCATGTATTGAATGGGAAAGTCACAAGCATATCATTCGAAGTATACTGATTACCCATGGCTCCCAACGAAAAAGGGAAAGAGAAAGGGAGGCCTCTCTTCCCAGAGATACGTTGAGAGCAACTATAGCTGTCATACCTAAACCTGGAAAGGATGCTACCCAATGCACAAATTATCGCCCCAATTTCATTGTTAATTCAGGACCTCAAGTTATTTGCCAAAATCATAGCGATGAGACTTGCTCCCCTCCTATTAAATGCCATCCACTCGGACCAGGCCAAGTTTTTGCTGGGAAGGGAAGCCAGGGACAATACTACCAAGGCCATTAATCTGATATACAAAGCACAGATGGAACATATACCGCTCATACTTCTATCAACGGATGCAGAAAAAGCCTTTGATAGAGTGAGTTGGCCCTACATGTCCAAGGTCCTTCGGGTGTTTGGTATTCGGACCAAAATGTTTTATTGGATTATGTCTCTATACTCCTGCCCCTCAGCGTCTATCCGAGTGAATGGTACTCCCTCAGATAGTTTTGAGATACAAAATGGTACTAGGCAGGGCTGTCCACTTTCGCCCCTACTCTTTGTCCAGAGAACCCTTTCTCTGTCGAATACGATCTAATCAAGACATTTCCGGGATAAGAGTGCAGGGGATCACATACAAAATAGCAGCCTACTCGGATGATCTTCTCTTTTTCTTGACCAATCCACAGATCTCTCTCCCTAACTTAATGAACGAGATACACACGTTTGCCCAACTATCTCACTTCCGTGTTAATTGGTCCAAGTCGGAAGCTCTAAATATTTCTCTCCCGGACCATCTTCAGGAAACACTGAGAGAGTCATTCAACTTTAAGTGGGCATCCCAGAGTATCACTTACTTAGGGACACAATTACCACCTGACTTATCTAGGCTTTACACCCTCAATTTTCTTCCGATACTTAACAAAGTACGAGAGGACTGCTCCAGATGGACCAAGGGCATTTTTTCATGGTTTGGGAGATGTGCTATATTCAAAATGAATATACTTCCACTCTTCTTGTATCATTTTCAAGCACTCCCTATTAAGATACCAAAAGCATATTTTCGCTCCCCAAATGCCATCCAACACAAATTCGTCTGGGCTGGCAAACCTGTCAGAATCAAACGCACTACTTTGTATCACTCTAAGATCGCGGGGGGGTATTGGACTACCAGATTTCAAAGGATACCACACGGCAGCCCACCTAGCCAGAACCCTAGACTGGTGCTGTAAATCCAGCCTGAAGCCCTGGGTGGCTCTGGAGCAGTCCTTTACGACAATCCCGCTACAGGCAATGCCGTGGCTGCACACTGAGAGAACAACAGCCTTAAAATCGCACCCCACGATAGGTTCAACTATCAACCATTGCCAACTGGAAACAATTAGGGAAAGGTTTTTACCCGAACAGTCCCCGATGACGCCAATTTTGGGGCATCCTGATTTTTCCCCAGGATGCGAAGATACAGTATTTAAGCAATGGAGACGGGCGGGCAAGTTTAGGGCAGAACATTTTAGTAGGGACTCAGCATGGTTGACTACTCAACAGCTTACGGAACTGACAGACCCTTGTCCATTGGGAGCGTGGAAAGCTCAACAACTATGAACATATTGTGCCTCCCTCCATGTTCTCAATTCTCCAAAAATAAAACCTCATTTGAATGCCTTTGCTCCAGCACTGGCACAGTTTGCCACACGCTCTCTTTCTCGTATTCATGTCTTCTATCCGTCCCTGACGACCCTGGCCCTCAATACCTGACGCAATGGGAAACTGACTTAAACATTTCACTTACACCTGAACAGAAAACGTGCATCTTTGAATTATGTCATAGCACCTCGGTGAGCTCCAGATACCAAGAAGCAGGATACAAACTCATGTCCAGATGGTATAGAGTTCCTACTAGGCTACATACTATCTTCCCGCTGGCACCCTCAACATGCTGAGGACCTTTCTGCACATGTTCTGGTCCTGTCGGATCCTCGCCCCCTTTTGGGAAAGCTTGAAACGCTTAAAGGAAACCTACCATTTCAAATGGTAGGTGTAAGCTGTAAACACCGAGCACCAGCTCAGGGTGAGCTGGTGCCGGTGCTTAGTTTGTAGTGTTAAACAGCGTATCGGGTTAACACTTCTTTAAACTTTATAGCATAAACTGCTTCGGCGCTGCGTGCGCCGCTCGGCGCCTACATAGGAAATGCCGCAGGCGTTGCGCGCGCACGTCGCGCAGCAGCGCCGAAGCGGTTCGGCTATAAAGTTTAAAAAGTGTTAAAACCGCGATACCGCGGTTTTAACACTAACGAAACTAAGCACCGGCAGGTGCTCGGTGTTTACAGCTTAAACCTACCATTTGAAATGGTAGGTTTCCTTTAATCTCCTCAAACTGTGGGAATTCTGTGGCACTAGATCCTCCTCTCCTCATCCTCCACCATTGCGGCGTTTCCACGCGGGCATACAAGAGATCTCTACTACGCTTTCTAATAATTGCGTCCCGGTCTTGCATCCCAGTACTCTGGAAACAGACTTCTCCTCCGAAGGTCACAATATGGATTGCTAAGGTTAACGATATCATGCGCATGGAAGACCTTACTTCCTCTATACACGGCACATACGTTAAATTCAACAAAACCTGGCAGCCATGGATCCTCTTCCAACAATCTACTGAATACAGACAATCTATCTGACATACAACCTATCTTGACTACTTTTTTGCCTCCTGACCTGGACGCTGCCACACCTCACCTTTCCTTATCTACCCCTCTGCCCTTCCCTGCATTCCCCGTCACCCACCATCCCTACTAGCCTCATTTCTCCTTCCTTTGGTTGCAGTTATGTGTTATCTTGAGGAGATCTTCAGGGACCACCTGTGGAACCTGGAGACTCCACCATAGCTTCCGTTCTCAATTCACTAAAAGTTAGTGGGGGCACGGGTGAAAATAGAACATGTGTTTGTGGAGATTTGTTTGAAATGTTATGTTACAATTATTAACTTATGTGACTCCTGGTTGATGTATCACAATGCGATAAGGACTGTGTTCCTAATGTTCTTTCTGTGCTCCTGCTTTTAATAAAACAAATTAAAAAAAAGAATGATGGCGTTATTGGAAACCTCCGATAACGCTATCTAACACCGCTGCGGAGTACAATAGAAACGTCGGACCGCTCTCAAAGCGGTGGCGTGATTGCGGGTGGGTTTAGGGCGGTGACCGCCAGCTTATGGAGCAAGCAGGGCAGTCCGGGGAAGAGGCAGCGCCTCGGACCACCCCCTCGGACCTCCCACTCATAGTATATAGCCAGCACCTGTCCCCCAGTATTTAGCCTGCCAGCCCATATCAACCAGTTATATAGCCAGCTCCCTGCCCCAGTATACAGCCTGCAGCCCCTGCCCCCAGTATATAGCCAGCATCCCCTGCCCCAGTATATAGCTAGCAGCCCCTGCCCCAGAATATAGCAAGCAGCCCCTGCTCCAGTAGATAGCCAACCCCCTGTCCCATTGTGCAGCGGCTCCCCCGCCCCGTCGTGCAGCGGCTCCCCCGTTGCCCGTGGTACAGCCAGTTGATTAAAAAAATAAATAAATCGAAACTCACCTTTCCGGCGACAGGTCCGTGCAGCACACAGCTCTGACGTCAGCCGCCACTGCTGACATCAAGAGTGTGTGCTGGCTGCCGGCACACACAATACCATGTGACGTCGTACAGACCTGCCGCCACTGCGGGGGCCGCTGGAAAGGTGAGTTTTTATTTATTTATTTATTTATTTTACTCGAGTATAAGCCGAGTTTGTTTTAAAACACATTTTTTGTGCTGCAAAACTCGGCTAATACTCGAGTATATACGGTACTTTGGCTGATGGGAAAGAGTAGAGAGCCTTTTTTGCTATAAAAATATGGCCTTTCAGACCATACCTTTGGAGTACTGCAAATAAATATTCCCAGTTTACCCTGTCGCACGCCTTTTCGGCGTCAACAGTAATAAAGGCAGTTGGGATGTTATTTAGCTCGCAATGTTGTATTAAGTTTATAGTCCTTCTGATGTTATCGGGAGCTTGTCTTGAGGGGATGAACCCCGCTTGGTCTGGTCCTATGAGTATTTTTAATATTGGTTTATCATTTTGGCGTATATTTTTGTGTCCTCATTCAACAAGGAAATTGGACGGAAGTTGACAGGGCGGTCATGTGATTTCCCTGGTTTAGGAAGGGTTATGATTATAGCTTCACAAAATGGGTTTTTACCCTGGGAATTTTGTGCAGCTAGGGAGTATAATTTAAGCATGTAAGGAGTTAGGATTTTTTTGCAAATTTTTTATAGTACGCTCTTGTAAGTCCGTCTGGGTCTGGGGCTTTGTTCAGTGGGACGGCTTTAATGGTATTATTGATTTCTTCTGTAGTTATGGGTTTGTTTAGTTGCACTAATTGTGTTTTCATTATTTTAGGAAGATGAAGTTTATCTAAGAAACCTGATATCAGATCCGCTGTGGGGGACTGTAACAAGTTATTGTTCGCTAGATTATAAAGTTCAGAGTAGTGTTCCATAAAGCCATTTGCTATGTCTCTAGGTCAGAGGTCCCCAACCTTTTTTGCACCAGGGACCGGCTTTAAGCTAGACCAGTTTTCCATGGCCCGGTGGTGGTGGGAGCCGGGCTTTGGTCATATGGGGTGGGATTATGGAGGGGTGAAGCTCATAATATAAGATATCAGGGAGTGTCCGGACCAGATCCATCATATTGGTTTGGTGTAAAAATAAAGCAATGCAAAATGCATACAGATTGTTGACTGAGGTGCAATCTTTCTAGCAGCGATACTCTTCCCTGTTAGGCCAGTTTTGTGCAGTGCAATGATGACTGCACGTGTTTCTTTAGAGATAACCATGGTTAACAGAAGAGAAATAATGATGCCAAGCACCAGCCTCCTTTTAAAGTGTCCAGTGGTGTGATTCTTACATAATCATGACAGATTGACCTCCAGCCCTGTCCTCATCAACACCCACACCTGTGTTACTGGAGCAATCACTGAAACGATGTTAGCTGCTCCTTTTAAGGCAGGCCTGCTGATAAAGGGGGGTTGGGGATTGGGTTTCTATTCAGTTCCTATGGGTTTCAGTGGTTCTGTCCAGCCCCTTAGTCTGTGCTATTTACCATAAGCACCTACTCCAGTCCTTCATATATCACAGGAATAACATACAACCCTCGCAGATACTTATATACAAAAAGACTTTACTAACAACATACATGTGACAAAGTAACTACATAAAATGTGTTTTAGGGGAAAAAGTTCATTTTCTAGGCAAATATTGAATTTGCAATTAATTACTGTTAAGCTGATCACTCTTTATAACATTCTGGAGTGTATGCAAATTGCCATTATAAAACCTGATGCAGTAGACTTTGTATAAATTAACATTTCTATCATTCTCAAAACTTATAGCCATGACTGTACATTTTAAACAATAGCGGATACCAACCCCAAAATGGTAACAATGGAAAATGCATCTCATCCCGCAAAAAAATTGTGTAGCCTGCAAAAGGGGCCGATGAGGAAACTAAAATCCTGGCAGTTGCAGGTCCCTCCTTCCCTTCTGGGCCTCGCTGTACGCCCATAAAACAATTAATGGCCACATGTGGGGGGTCTCTGTACTTGGGAGAAATTTTGAGATGGTTTTTCTCTTTTTATCTTTTGGGAATGTGTACATTTTAGGGCTAAATGAACATATTACTGACAAAATTTGACCATTCTAAATTTCACCTCCATTTTGATTTAATTACTATGAAGATCTCAAGGGGTTAACAATCTTCCTAAAAGCTGTTTCTGATAGTTTAAGGGGTGCAGATTTGAAAATGGATTGATTATATAGGTGGTTTTAATGTTATACATTTAAATTTTATTGAAAACTGTAATTATCCCCAAAATAGTAAATTCTGAAAATACAGAAAACCGTTATTCGATTTGTAAGCCGCACATCAAAATAAATTATTCAGACGTTTCAAAAATTATAAAAATGTAAAGTAGACATATAGGAAATGTTATACAGCAACTAATTTAGGTGGTAAATCTATCTGCCTGAAAACATAATGATTTTGTAAATAAACGCAAAACTTAAAAGAGGGGAGGCAGTCATTTGTTATGTATCTGAGTTGTTAGAGAAGGGCTTTTCTAGGGCTGGGGTTCAGAGGTCATTGGCTGCATTATCATTCCTGTTTAAACTTTGCGGGGGGGTGGATGATACGCAGTCGTTCATTGTTAGGCAGGCTCTTAAGGGATATGATGGCAGGAGACCATTGTCGTTCAATTTGTTGCATGAGCTGTTAGAGATTTTGCCAGCGGTGTGTGTGTCGGAATATGAGCAGGTTTTGTTTAGTGTAGTTTTTTCCTGGGCATTTTTTGAGCATTTCAGGTGGGTGAGTTGGTTAGTCCCAGAAAAAGTAGCCCGGGGGGTATTCAAGTGCACCAGGTTACACTGGGGAATAATGAGTTGCGGATTACATTGGTGGGGTCAAAAACTGATAGGTATGGTAAGGGGTTTTTGGTGTCATTGCGCAGATTGAGAGGTCAGGTGGTGTGCCCGGTAGCAAGGTATGAGGCATTTTTGGAGGTGCGCGTGGGAGCAGCTGGCATGTTGTTTATGCATGCGGATGGATCTCCTCTAACTAGATATCAATTTGTGGCAGTATTTCGTGCATGCATAAAGAGATTGCTGCTCCTTCCGTATAGGAGCAGCTACGGAAGCGGCTAGATGGGGTATGTCTGAAGACGAGGTGAAGCGCATTGGTAGGTGGGAGTCGCGGCGCTTCCGGTCTTATGTTCATATACATACTGTGTAGCGTTAGGCGGGTAAGCGCTAGCAGGGTTGAATGGAGGCTTGGTGGTACGTCATGATTTGCTGGAGGAGGAAGCGAGTTATACGGGCCCGGATGGAGTGCACCTGACGGATTTGGGATTGGATGTGTTTGACTATGGTCTGGCGGAAGTGGCTGGTTTTTCTGTGCGGGTGTGGAGGGGCATGCCGGCTTAAGGGGTCAAGCCGCCATGCGGTGGCGGGGCGGGGATTCTTGGCAACAGCTAATTCAATTGGTAAAGTGGATAATAAGTGGATGAAAATATGGTGTGGTTATTTTAAGTCCGGAAGTTTAGAGGATTTATGCCAGGATCCTTCATGGGGTGGCCTCCCCTTTTAGGACCTGGTTGGTTTTATTAAGTTGAATGGTTAGTCACCTCTGCTCGCGCCACTGGCTAGGAGGTTGGCGGCTAGTGGTTTTGGTAGTTGTGACACTGCACGCCAAGCGTGCTTTCTGAGCATATTTGATGGTATAATTGCACCGGACGAGTATTATTATGTTAAATATTGGTGGCAATATGTGGAAGCTGTTGTCAAGGACTCTGCTCACCCATCATTTTTAACTTGTAAAAGAATTGTTATATAATTGTGTTTCTAATAAAGTTTGTTTTTTGCAGATTGTAAAACACTTTCAATAAAGGCTGTGACCAATCACCTTCCAATTCAAAAAAAAAAAAGTTGTATGTATGTTTATTTAGTTAGAAGGGGTTGGTCAAGCAGATTCCTTTTACTTTCCTTTCATGACTCAGCAATTGCCAGGCCGGACGCAGCGCTGCAGGGACATCCCCCTGCTAGTGTTCTCTAATGTCAGTGTCACGTGTCATGAAGTGCCCCCTGTGGGCCGGCATCTCTCCCAGCTAGGCTTGAAGGTCCCGAGCACTGCTGTGAGCAGTCAGCTCAGAGACCACACAGGCACCGATCACCCCCGACCTCCCCCCCCCCACCCGCCCCCCCCCCCCTTCCCTGGATCTCAAGAAGCAGCCTCCTCTAAGTCCAGGATGAAGACAAGCTTTGGCAATGAGAAGAGAACTTACAGGGTTAGTGCCTGTATACAGGGCCAGATTAAGGGTCCCAGCGGTATGGAGCACCTCATTTAGGATGGGGCCCCCCAGCTCGGCAGCCAAAGTGGGGCCCCCTTCCACAACAATATATGTAAAAAGATATAACATAGTTACACAGTTCCAATTTTGTTCCATGACAAACTAAAAAATACTCCTGCCATATTATTACTGAATAATCATAAGACAAAACTGTTACCAAATAAAAGGACCTTAAGACCAATATTCCAAACAATAGCACTACAATTTACAAATGATCCCTCGAAACTGACCCATAGGATTACCACAACGTGACCGGTATTACCAATAATTTACCAACTATAAACTCCATTTACTGATGATCTTTACAGCCATATTGTTATAATACAAACACCACCGAGCAAAGGGCAATATCACTAATGACACCTCTGTACTAGGCCCAAATAATAGCATTACATCCTGATTATCACCACTACATAATGACTGGATAATACTGCAATACTATGTAATAACCTACACACAGACCAGTATGTACAAGCATATAGTGACCATATAGTAGTATATACCAGTCCTGCACAGAGGCTGCAGTGTCATCCAATGACTTACAGGTGACGTCCCTGATGCTGTCTCCACCCTTCTGTCTGATCTTCCAGGAGACTTCTTCCATCCATGACTCTCTGCGGGTTTATAAAACAGATATGGTTGGCATCGTCCCATATTCTCCACACACCTGACCCTCACATACACAACTGACCACACTGTACCCCCACATACATCATATATACCCCCCACACCACAACTGACCACACTGTACCCCCACATATATCATATATACCCCTCACACCACAACTGACCACACTGTGCCCCCATATTTATCCATATATATCCCATACTACAGTTGACCACCAACTGGTACCCCCACATATATCATATAAAAGTCCTCACACCCTCAACTGAACCACAAAAACTGTTTGCCCCCCCATATATCATATATACTCACTCACACCACAAACTACCACACTGTCCCCCACATATCATCATTATACCACTCTCACACCAAACTAGACCACACTGCAGCCCCCACATATATATATATATACCCCTCACACCACAAACTGAACCACACTGTTCACCCCCATATCATTATACCCCTCACACCACAACTGACCACACTGTGCCCCCACATATCTATATACCCCTCACACCACAACTGACCAACTGGTGCCCCCACATAATCATATATACTCCTCACACCACAACTGACCACACTGTGCCCCCACATATATCATAGAATACCACCTCACACCACAACTGACACAACTGCACGCCCACATATATCATATATACCCTCACAACACAACTGACCACACTGTACACCCCGTATATCATTAATAATCCCTACACACCATACTGATCACACGTGCCCCACATATATCATATTCTACCCCTCACCACCAACTGACCACATTGTACCCCCACATTATATATATACCCCTCACACCACAACTGACACACTGTGCCCCCACATATATCATATTAACTCCTCACAACCACAACTGACCACACTGTGCCCCCACATATATCATATATACTCCTCACACCACAACTGACCACACCATGCACCCACATATATCCTATATACCCCTCACACCACAACTGACCACACTGTACACCCACATATATCATAATAATCCCTCACACCATAACTGATCACACTGTGCCCCCACATATATCATAATAATCCCTCACACCATAACTGATCACACTGTGCCCCCACATATATCATATATACCCCTCACACCACAACTGACCACATTGTACCCCCACATTTCTATATATTAACCCCTCACCACAACTGACCACACTGTGCCCCCATATTTATCATATATATCCCTCACACTACAGCTGACCACCTGTACCCCCACATATATCATATATACTCCTCACACCACAACTGACCACACTGTGCCCCCACATATATCATATATACTCCTCACACCACAACTGACCACACTGTGCCCCCACATATATCATATATACCCCTCACACCACAACTGACCACACTGCATGCCCACATATATCATATATACCCCTCACACCACAACTGACCACACTGTGCCCCCACATATCATATATACCCCTCACACCACAACTGACCACACTGTGCCCCCACTATCATCTATTGCCCTCACACCACACAACTGACACACTCTGCCCCCACATTATCATATATACTCCTCACCACCACAACGACCACACTGTGCCCCCACTATATCTATATACCCTCACACCACAACTGACCACACTGCACGCCCATATATTCTATATACACCCCTCACACCCACAACGACACACTGTGCCCCCACATATATATATACCCTCACACCACAAATGACCACACTGTGCCCCCACATATCATATATACCCCTCACAACCAACAACTGACCACAACTGTGCCCCTACATATATCATATATACTCACCACACCACAATGACCACACTGTCACCCCACATATATCATATATAACCCTCACCCCACAACTGACCACACTGCGCCCCCACTATATCATATATACTCCTCACAACACACTGACCAACTGCTACTGCCCCACATATATCATGTATCCCCTAAACACAACTGACACACTGTACCCCCCCACTATATATCATCATACCCCTCACACCACAACTGACCACACTGTGCCCCCACATATATCTTGTACCCCTCACACCACACTAACCACCACTGGGCCCCCACATATAAATATACCCCTCAAACCACAACCTGACCACACAAACGTGCCCCCACATATATCATATATACCCCTCACCAACCACAACTGACCACACTGTACCCCATATATCTTATATAATCCCTCACACAACAACTGCACACACTGTGCCCCACATATATCATGTAACCCCTAACACAACAGACCACACTGTGCACCCACATATATCATAAACCCCCACACCACAATGACCACTGTACTACCGCCCCCACACTGTGAAACTAAAAATACCCAGTACTCACATTATAATGTCACCTGGATAACATAAATATGCCCCCCAAAAATTACCCCATATAAAACATCTGGTCCCCTGCATATATTACTATACTACAGACCCTGAGTAATACTGCACCCCTATTATATGTGTCACCCAATTACCCAATATATGGTCCCCCATGACTTCTTTTATATATTGCCCCGTTTATTTAATGAATTAATTACCATTTATGGCCCTTTCTTATATAGGGGTAGCTGCCATGAATTTTAGAGGCTGGCCCCTAATATACTGTGTCCCCCCATTTAGTTTATGATTACTGCTCCACCCCCACCCGACCTATGAACTATTTTATATGCTAGGCCTCACCCCCAATAAACTCATTACACTGGCTTCCTCTGTAAAATTATTTTATTTTCTGTACACTTCACTCTTTGGTTCAGTCTGATCACACGACACAAAAAAAAGAGGTTTTGTCTTCTTCTGACGCTAAAAACTTTTTCAATAGAATATATACTTGAGTATATGCCTCGCGGTTTTTCAGCACAAAAAATGTTGCTAAAAACTTCAACTTGGCTTATACTGAAGTGAAGAGAAAAAAACAAGTCAAAACTCACCTTTCCTGCGCCCCCGCAGGTCTTCTCTTCTTTCCATTGGCAGCGGCAGATCTGTACACGCTGCCGAGGAAAAAAGAGAAGACCGCGGGGCGCAGGAAGTGAGTTTTGACGTTGTGTTTGCTACAGGGGCCGGAGGGCTATTCAGGGGCAGAGCTGGCTATAACGGGGGGCAGGAGCTGGCTATATACGGGGGCAGGAGCTGGCTATATACAGGGGCAGCCAGCTGGCTATATACGGGGGCAGAGCTGGCTAATACGGGGCAGCAGCTGCTAATATTCGAGGGGGAGAGGCTATATACGGGGGCAGGAGCTGGCTATACAGGGGCAGAGCGGCTCTATACGGGGGCAGGGAGGCTGGCTATATACGGGGGAGGAGCTGGCTTATAAGGGGGCAGGAGAGGGATATACAGGGGGCAGGAGCTGGCTATATACGAGGGCAGCAGCTGGCTAATACAGGGGCACAGCTGGCTATATACGGGGGCAGGAGCTGGCTATAACCGGCGGGGAGGCAGGAGCTGGCAGTATTCAGGGGCAGCAGCTGGCTATTATAAGGGGGGCAGGAGCTGGCTATATACAGGGGCAGCAGCTGGCTATATACGGGGGCAGCAGCTAGCTATAACAGGGGCGCAGCTGGCTATATACGGGGGCAGGACTGCTATATATGGGGCGGAGCTGGCTATATTCAAGGGCAGCAGCTGCTGTATTCAGGGGCAGGAGCCGGCTATATACTGGGGGAACGGAGCTGGCTATACGGGGGACAGGAGCTGGCTTTAGGGGGCAGGAGCTGACTATAACAGGGGCAGCAGCTGGCTATATCAGCAGGGGCTAGAGGCTTGGCTATATCAGGGCAAGCTGGCTATATCAGGGGCAGGAGCTGGCTATATATGGGGGCAGGAGCTGGCTATATACGGGGCAGCAGCTTGGCTATATACAGGGGCAGCCTGGTAGATACAGGGCAGCGCTGGCTATATACAGGGGCCAGGACTGTATACGTGGCAGGGCTGGATATAGGGGGCAGGGTAGGCTGTATCATGGCAGTGGGGATATTTGGGGCTGGCTGTCTATATAGGGGCAGGAGAAGGCTATACAGACAGGAGGAGAGCTATATCAGGCAGGTCTCCTTATACTTGAGTATATAAGGTACTGAGATGCGTGAGAGTTTTTTTTTTGGGGATGACCGAGTTTTTCATTGCTACCATTTGAGGACTGTGAGACCTTTTTTGATCAGTTTTTATCATCATTTTTTTGTCATGTAAAATGGTGTAAAAGTTGCTTTCGGACTTTGGGCGGTATTTCCGTTATGTGGTTTCAACACACGCAATAACGTTTTCATTGATAGATCGATATTTGAGATGCGGCGATACCTAACGTGTTGTGATTTTTTACTGTTTAATAAATTAGTATCAGTTCTAGGGAAGGGGGTGATTTATTTTTTTTACTATTTTTTTGAATACTTTAACCCTAGATGGTCTGTTTGTTCCTACCATATACTGCAATACTAGGGTATTCAGTATATGGAATTTTTACAGTTTCATTACAATGAGCCCCTGGCACCATTGTAACGAAACTGCAGATGCCATGCAGTCTTGACAAAGACCCAAGGCTGTCATGGAACCCGATCGTTCCCCCCCCCCCCACCCCCATGACGTCCCAGGGAGTGAGTAACGATCAGAACAAAGATGGCGGCGCCAATGTTGCCACCGTCCTTTAAATGTGCGGCAGCATACAGAAGGGTAATACCCGCTGTCGGCGCTAGCACCAATCGCGGGTTATTAGTGGTGGGCGTTGCTGCAATATCAGCGCAAACCCCACCTCTGTATAAGAGGGCTCAACTTGTGAGCCCTCTTCATACAGGTCCCGCACCTCTGTCCCGTTACATAAGCCTCATAGCGTTGGGGAGTTAATATTGTACCCCCAAACACACAATTTACTATGGCAGCACCCCCCCATAATTAACTTTAATATGCTGGCCCCCCATAATAACTATTGATATGCTGCCCCCCCATAATAATACTATTTAATATGCTGCCCACAAGTTAACTATTAATATGCTTGCCCCCTATGATTAATATTTAATATGCTGCACCCCCATAATTAACTATTTAATATGCTTCCCCCCTGATTAACTATTAAATATGCTGCCCCTATTATTAACTATTTAATATGCTGTCCCCCATAATTAACTAATTATTGCTTGCCCCCCCCACAATTAACTATTTAATATGCTCCCCCCATAGTTAACTATTTAATATGCTGCCCCCCTATGATTAACTATTAAATATGCTGCCCCCTATGATTAACTATTTTAATATTGCTGTCTCCCACCGTTCACTTTTTAATATGATTCTCACCACCAATATTATTTTAAATTTTCGCCCCCAGCCACTCTTTGAATGATGTTTGATTTAAAAAAAAAACAAAAACAACCTTATACTCACCTCGGGTCCCGCGTCTTCTTTCTTCTTGCACGGGGTGGACAGGAGCGGGGGCGGGTGATGAGGATCACGCGGCCGCGCAAGCCAGTTCCTGGAGCGATGTGGCGCCGGGGTGGTCTTTCCGGCCACATCGCTCTAGTATAGTGCTCGAGCGGCCGGAAGCGGCCGACCGAGCACTATACAGGGACGGGCAGGAGCTTCCGGTCCGGACTGACGGAAGCCCCTGCCCGACTGCTGAGGCTAGTGTCGGGGCCCGCCGGGGCCCCAATAGTAGCATGAACATCGGCGCTATTGGAGCGCCAGGCTGGGGGCCCCCAAGCAATGAAGCCGGATCCAGGGGCCCGGCGCTAGCGCTCCAATAGCGCCAATGATGATCCGGCTCTGCCTGTATAAATGGGATTGTATGATGTATGGGACTGCATGGCTGGTTTGTATCTACATGGTCTGCGTGGCTGGTGTGTATGCTACATGGGTCTGCGTGGCTGGTGTGTATGCTACATGGGTCTGCGTGGCTGGTGTGTATGCTACATGGGACTGCGTGGCTGGTGTGTATGCTACATGGGTCTGCGTGGCTGGTGTGTATGCTACATGGGTCTGCGTGGCTGGTGTGTATGCTACATGGGTCTGCGTGGCTGGTGTGTATGCTACAGGGTCTGCGTGGTGGTGTGTAGTGCTACATGGGTCTGCGTGGGCTGTGTGTATGCTACATGGGACTGCGTGGCTGCTGTGTATGCTTCATGGGTCTGCGTGACCGCTGTGTATGCTACTTCGCTCTGCATGGTTGCTGTGTATGCTACATGGGTCTGCGTGGCTGGTGTGTATGCTACATGGGTCTGCGTGGCTGGTGCGTATGCTACATGGGTCTGCGTGGCTGGTGTGTATGCTACATGGGGCTGCATGGCTGGTGTGTATGCTACATGGGTCTGCGTGGCTGGTGTGTATGCTACATGGGTCTGCCGTGGCTGGGTGTGTATGCTACATGGGTCTGCGTGGCTGTGGTGTGTATGCTACATGGGGACTGCGTGGCTGGTGTGTGTATGCTACATGGGTTCTGCGTGGCTGGTGTGTATGTACATGGGTCTGCGTGGCTGGTGTGTATGCTACATGGGTCTGCGTGGCTGGTGTGTATGCTACATGGGACTGCGTGGCTGGTGTGTATGCTACATGGGGCTGCATGGCTGGTGTGGGCTGAGGTGTATGTTACATGGGACTGTATGTAGCAGTGTTGTATAGTAGTATATAGTTTATATTCTTGTACATAGGGGGCAGTATTATAGTAGATATATTCTTGTACATAGGGGCCACTATTATAGTAGTTAATTCCTGTACATAGGGGCGAGTTTATAGTAGTTATATTCTTGTACATAGGGGCAGTATTATAGTAGTTATATTCTGTACATAGGGAGCAGTATTAAGTAGTTATTCTTGTACATAGAGGCAGTATTATAGTAGTTATATTCCTTACATGGGGAGTATTTATAGTGTTTTTCTTGTACATAGGGGGCAGTATTATAGTATTATAGTCATGTACATAGGGGCAGTATTATAGTAGTTATATTCTTGACATAGGGGGCGTATTATAGTAGTTATTTTTGACATAGAGGGCAGTATTATAGTAGTTATCTTCTGTACATAGGGGGGGGGTACTATAGTAGTTATATTCTTGTACATGGGGGGCAGTATATAGTGTATATCCCTGTACATAGAGGTCAGTATTATAGTACTTATATCTTGTACATAGGGGGCAGTATTGTTATGTAGTTATATTCTTGTACATAGGAGGGCGTATTTTATAGTAGTTATATTCCTGTACATAGGGGTAGTTTATAGTAGTTATATCTTGTACATAGGGGTCAGTATTATAGTAGTTTATATTCTGTACATAGGGGCAGTATTAAGAAGTTATATTCGTGTACATAGGGGCAGTATTATAGTAGTTATATTCTTACCATAGGGGCAGTATTATAGTAGTTATATTTTGTACATAGGGCCACTATTATAGTAGATTATATTCCTGTACATAGGGGGCAGATTATAGTAGTTATATCTGTATCTATTAGTAGTTAATTACTTGTTACATAGGATGGCAGTATTATAGTAGTTATATTCTTGTACATAGGGGGTCAGTTTATGTAGGTTATATCTTGCAATAGGGAGCAGTATTATAGTAGATTATTCCTGTAATGGGGGCAGTATGATAGTAGTTATATTCCTGTAAATAGGAGGCAGTATTATAGTAGTATATATTGTACATAGGGGGCAGTATTATAGTAGTTATATTCTGTACATAGGGGCGGATTATAGGTTAATTCTGTACATATGGGCAGTATTATGGTTATATTCTTGACATTAGGGGCAGTATTATGTGTTAGACTTGTACATAGGTGGAAGTATTATAGTAGTTATATTCTTGTACATAGGGGGCAGTATTATAGTGTTATATTCCTGTACATAGGAGGCGTTCATTAGTATTATAGTAGTTATATCTGTACATAGGGGCATATTTAAGTATATCTTACTAGGGGCAGTATATAGTAGTATATTTGTACATAGGGGGCAGTATTATAGTAGTTATATTCTGTACATAGGGGCAGTCTTATAGTAGTTATATCTTGTACATAGGGGCACGTATTATAGTAGTTATATTCTTGTACATAGGGGGGTTCAGTATTATAGTAGTCATATTCTTGTACATAGGGGGCAGTATTATATAGTTATATTCTTGTACATAGGAGGGCAGTAGTATTATAGTAGTTATATTCTTGAATAGGGGGCAGTATTATAGTAGTCTATATTCTTGTACATAGGGGGGCAGGATTATAGTAGTTATATCTGTACATAGGGGGCGATAGTTTATAGTAGTGATATTCTTGTTCACATAGGGGGCAGTATTATAGTAGTTATATTACTTGTACATAGAGGGCAGTTTATATTAGTATACATTCTTGTACATAGGGGGCAGTATTATAGTAGTCATATTCTTGTACATAGGGGGCAGTATTATAGTAGTTATATTCTTGTACATAGGGGGCAGTATTATAGTAGTTATATTCTTGTACATAGGAGGCAGTATTATAGTAGTTACTTTCTTGGTTATCGGAGAAGGTATTGTAGTATTAAGTTGTGTTCTCTTTAAAAAAGAAGGTTTATTCCTGTATAAGTGAGGCAGTATGAGTTTCTTTCTCTGTGCTGTACATATTCATTTAGACCTTCTTTAAACAGTTTGTATGCAGTTTAGTAACTCCACCCACATAACATGACCACGCCTACTTGTCAGAATGGGGCCACTTTAACAGTTTTTTCCAGGGCCACTTTAAATTCCCAGTCCGCCCCTGGTTTGACTGGTGCAGATTTTAAATTGGGTTGGTTATATGGGGGGTTTTGATGCCAAATATGTAAAATTTGATTCAAAACTGTATTTATGCCCAAAATAGTCAATTCTGAAAATCCGGAAAAGCGATATTCGATTTGTAAGCCGCGTGACATCAAAATAAATTATCCAGACATTTCAAAAATGCTGAAAATGTAAAGTAGACATATGGGAAATGTTATTCAGCAACTTATTTAGGTGGTAAATCTGTCTGCCTGAAAATGTAATGATTCCGAATTTTCAAAATGGCAAATTAAAAAAAAAAATCATTTTTTTTTTGTAAATAAACGCAAAACTTATCAGCCAAAATTTACCACTAAAATGAAGTACAACATGTGGGGAAAAAACTATCTCAGAATCGCTTAGATAAGTAACAGTGTTCAAAAGTTATAACCATATAAAGCGACGCAGGTCAGAATCCAAAAAATGGGGCTGAGCCTTAACCTGCAAAATGGCTGCGGTTAAATGCGACTAAGACCCCTCTTTTTCTATCAAAGGATGACATAATGATCTCAGGGAACCTTGCATGCTTTATTTTAGGAGGGTTTATGACTCACACATGGGTCTCCTGATATAATATCTGCCTTGCTTTCCATAGCATTGGTCCTTTAAAGGGGCCATTAAGTCCCTTAGCATTCAGGGAGAGTAGTGTAATACTCATGGCGGTAAGAAATGTTTCATGCAATATAACAGTGTTAATAAATCACGGTCTCTAATAAGTGCTATTAGCCCTAAAAGATGTGGTTGATAAACCAACAATAACATTTTGTTAAAAAACACAGCAAACAACAGAATAGTTCTAGTATTACCTGTTTAGTACTGGTGTAGAAGTGAGGGTATGAACTGCCGCTGTGGAGACGTGAGTAACCAGAGGGTACCGCCCCAAAACCGCCATAGAACTTGTGTTTGGAATCCATCTTTTCTTCTGGAGTTAGTATGCCATTCCGGATTTATTTTTGTTGTTTTGCTTTAAGCATATTCTCAGATATATATTTGCCTGAAGCTTGCAGAGTAGCAAACGTGTCTGTCTCCTCTTCAGTAGTTATATTAAAGAGTTGCTGACCTCTTGTTCATAAGGATCATTGTTACGCTTTCATTTCTGATTTTCAGGGCTCCCTGAGGAGGATCCCACACTGCCCCCACTACCCAGGCTGTTTGGAGAGGAGCTGCTGCTGCTGTGAGATCATAGCAGTGGGGGGGGGGGGGTACTGAGTGCAGGGGGTGCTAGTGCTTTTGGTGTAGGTAGCTGATGTAAGCACTTACTTTTACCCCCCTGCGTGGTCTGGAGTAGAGGGGAGCCTTCTGATCCTCCGTTCTTCCCTGGCTGCCTGCTGAAGGTAAGGGGATCTTACTTCTTAATTTTTGGACGGGTCTGAGCCGAGATGTTGAGGGGTCGGCTTGCTGAGCTGCTCTTTCGCCCCCCACTTTCTGCCAGGCTATGCCCCGATGTTATTGGGCATTTTGCTTGCTCTTGATGCGTTTTAATGCTTTTTTAAAGTCGCTTTGTGGCAGCAGCAGCTGGTAAGTGCTCCCTACATCTGACTTCTGAGAGTGGAGATTGGGTTACCCGTCGTCATTGCTCCCGGGGCATTCCATTACACCCTTGTGATTCAGATGGTCAAAGCTGCCCATCTCCACCAGTCTAAATGTGAGCCTGCACTTTGAAAATTCTTCTATTCAGAACCTGAGCTTGTGTAAGCAATGGACCAAATTTTATCTCCATTATTTGGGGGGAGGAAAGCTGATCAGTTGGTGCTGGTGACGGTGGTTGTGGCAGTGTTGCTGATGTCATATCTTCCCTTAGTGGGGAGACAGGTGGCATTGTTATTTGGAAAGCAGTGGTACTGGTACTTTTTTGGTGCCTCGGCCACTGCAGCTCATGCTTACTCTGCAGGTGCCGGCGATTATACAGGAGCACAAAGGTGGGGGCTGAGAGCTGATAAGTCTGCAGCACAGACAAGTCACGTGTTGTTTTTTGAAATGCACCCAAACCAAAGCCCAACTCCTGTGACTTAACAGAGGATTCTGTCAGGGTGCAAGGTAAGTTATGTAGAGATATTGATAACAATACAGAGGTATCTTTTTTATCATTGGTCAAGGACTAGGTAGGATCTCCACATCCTCCAACAAATCGCATCAATGAACAGTGTCCTATAGAATGACCATTTGAGACTGTAGTATGCTTTTGCAAATTTTACTTCATTATCATATATACAAGTATTTACATTTTTTCACATTCATATTCTTTTATCTTCAATACATTTTCATGCAATACGTTTTTTGCTTATTACTGCGGCTAGCAAAATAGGTAATCGTGTGAGTGTGCTAACGTATAAGAAAGTCAGAAGGTTCACCTCTCTTGGCGTTTCAACGGTGTCTTCACACTACTCACTTGTTCAAAGACCCCAGGGCTGAGCCATAACTCTAACTGTTGGACAGAGTGGTATCGTCCACCTGTTGTACTCTAACTGTTGGACAGAGTGGTATCGCTCTCCAGCAAAGGTTCCTTCAGACCAAGAGGAGGGGGAGCAATACCAAAGGAGGAAAGAAAATGAGCACCAATGGTAATAGTAAGAGGAGGAGGAGGTCAAAGAGAGGGGGGGGGGGTACTGTCACGCGTGCTCCTGTGACCCCCCTCTCGGGTAGAATTATGCAGGGTTATCCTAACAAACATGTCATGGTATTAAATCAGCTGCCTGTGCAGTGCCTGCCCCCGACATTTCAGCTACTCCAGCCTTCTTCTGAGGTATAAGGAAACACTTGCCGGTCTAGCTTTTAACCCCTTGGTGACGTGACCTGAAAAAGCTCCAGTGACCCGGCATTTTTAGCGAATTTTCGTAAGCGCTGGTTTAAGGGCCAAAAATTTTCGTGCTACCTTAAAACATTTTGGGGCACATTTATTTATCCAGTCCATTCGTGATCGTAATATTCGGGAAACCCGGCGATTCGGCCCCTTAGTAAATGAGCCCCTTTGTGGTGCTTTTTTGGGACAGATAGTTAAAAAGGTAATAAAAGTTTAAACATTTTCTTTATTTTTATTTGGGTGGAAAAAAAGGCTTTTTTAAAGAAAAAATTTCAAGCTAACTCAAATTGAACATTATTAATGAATTCCCTATTTTGTTTCGGTCATTTTGATATGTAATATGTAATATGTATAGTCTCGGGCAAACGGGGGACCCCTGAGGAAGCCAGTTGGGTGGCGATACACGTGGGGTTTGGTCTCCAGCTCCCCCTACCACTCATTTTGTGTCATCAGTCGCCATTGCAGGTAGTTATCTATGGGACTTACAGCCCCTGACTGATTCTGATGATATTTGTATATTTCATATATTATATTGGTTTGCTTATTCGCCTGCCTGCTTTATTATTGTCTCATTTCATCATATAATTTATTTATATGAGGGGTTTTTCAAGCAGGGGGCGCTGGTGTATATTTGGATCTATGCAAGGTCCTCCTGGATGGTTACATTTTACATGGTTTTAATATGTTTGTTTGCATTGTGCTGCATTTTTGTCTTTTTCTCCTTGTTTTTCGTCGGGCAAACGGGACGACTATGCCAATAATTTTTGTAGTGTAGCTGGGATTTTTTATTTTTCTGAATATTTACTAATATTTTGTGTGTATTTTTACTTTCTATGCTCTCCATGAGGTCATAAAAGACCCCTGGGGGACATTCTCACATTTTTTTTTTACTTTATTTTTTCTCTTTTACAAGTTTTCCCCTTTTACTGGGGCATCTATAAGTTACAGGAGAAATGACCACCTGTCACTGGGGATTGTGATCAGAGCTGTACTGGGTCCCAGCAGCTCTGATTAACCCCTTCATACCCCATGGTCATGTGACAGCCGAGTCTATGGAGCCGGTGGAAGCGCCGGCTCTGCTCACACTTTTACAAGTTTTCCCCTGTTACTGGGGCATCTATAAGTTACAGGAGAAATGACCACCTGTCACTGGGGATTGTGATCAGAGCTGTACTGGGTCCCAGCAGCTCCGATTAACCCCTTTATACCCGGCGGTCACATGACAGCCGAGTCTATGGAGGCGGTGGAAGCGCCGGCTCTGCTCACACTTATCTCATTTGTACAGTGTACATACAGAATACCACTAATTATACCTGGTGATAGGTCTCTGTCTGGATCTAAAAAAGTAATCAGAAACACTTTTGCGGACCTTTTCCAAGGCCTGGCTCAACTGTATGGCATAATCCACTTGGTTTCCTATTAGGGGTCTAGTCTGGGTGCACAGCCAAAAAATACTTCAAAGGGGAACAATCCCATCTTTCTGTTGGGTGTGGTCCTAACTGAATGGTGGGCAGCAGGAAAGCATTCGCTCCATGGTTTCCCTGTTACTTCCATGGCCTCCCAGATCTCTAACTTAAGAGTGCCGTTTATTCTCTCAAACCCACAACTAATTCGGGAAGGGGTAAGGGGTGTGCAGGGTCTGTTCTACACCCAGGAGGGACAAGGTTTCAGTCTTTACCTGTCCAGTGAAGTGGGTTCTGCGACCGGACTCTATGGTCTCTGGAAGTCCAAACCTGCAGAAAAATCTCACTCACCAACTTCTTGGCTGCAGCTCTGGCAGTAGCCTTGGTCATGGGAGAAGCACGTACTCCTACATACCACTATTTGGTAGCTGGATAAAATCCAACTGCAGTCTTTGGAAGGGATACAGCGGCTTGGGTGTCACCTTCTGTGGGGTCTTTACCACCTTACCCGGGTTGTGGCGGGCACAGACTATAATGGCTTTCACTAGTCTAGTGACAGGGGTAGTAATGCCTGGGCAAACCACTAATGGTTTATGAGCACTAGCATGGCCATTTTGGATGTGTATGTGTCCGTAGGCTACTTGACTTACTGTCGGGTGCAGGGCTCTGGGCAGGCACACCTTCTCTCCCAGCATCCAGGTCCCATAGGCATCTGGGCTCCAGCTTTCCTCCACACTCCCTTCACTTCTGATGACTCTCGGGCCACCAGGGACTGGAACACCTGTGGATCAAACTTTTAGCTCAGAACTCAGCGCTGAGACTTCAGGACAGTCTCCGGGCTCCATCTGTGCAGCTGCCTTCGCCACCCCGTCAGCCACATACTTGCCCTTGGCTTGTGGAGTTACCAAATTGTGTGTGCTTTTAGTTTTACTATCCCCACCTCTTTTGGAAGTAAGAGAGCATCCATGAGCTCTTTAATCAGCGTGCCATGCTTAAAGGGGGTCCCTGCAGAGGTGAGGAAATCTCTAGCCTTCCATAAGGGTTCATAGTCGTGTTTAGACCCCAGAACTATACCTTGAGTATAGATGTTCGCCCTTTTACCTTCCACCAGCTGTAGCGCTTCCCTGAGTGCCGTCACTTCACCTCCTGCGCTGACCTGTGTGGAGGGAGTGGTTCTGCTTGTACTACCTCATGTGCGCCACTGACCACTGTATATCCAGCATAGAACCATCTGTCTTCTCCTGCAGACCTGGAGCCATCTATGAGAAAAAAACTCAACATCTGCATTAATCACCCTTCTCTCCCCCCTCTCTGAATCCTGGAAGACTGGCGATAGAATGAAGGATTCAGAGCTGTGCACCTTATGAGTGTGTCCTGGGGCATCAGGAGTGCACACTGGAGTCTGAGCTGTCTGGCCTTTGCTCAGATGCTTGGGCTGTACTTGGGTGAGGACACTGTGCAAGGTATGTGGGGTTTGCACTGTAACTGAGTAATCTAGGATCTGGGATCAACTCACTGGCCTTGCAGCTGCAGCTACTGACACATGAGGGCTCCCCTCACGACTGAGTCTAACCGGGCCTAATAGTGGGCCACTGGGAAGGCCACCACGTTCCTGGACTAGACACCTGTGGCTTGGCCTAGATACTCAATGCAAAATAAACCAAAAGTTTGATTCAGTGGAATGTGCCTAGGGCCGGGGCACACAGGATTTGCCACCTTAAGGCTATAGAATGCATCAATTGCCTCTTGACTAAGGGCAAATGGAGAAGAGGCAATTCAATTATCAAGGGGCAACATCAGGCTGGAGGCAGCAGACCTTATCCCAGGCTGCAGGAGCTGGCCAGTCCTAGAAACATGTGAAGAGGCTTAGGGCCTCAGGGCAGGGGCACATTCTGGACTGCCAGCTTTCTTCCTGGTATCTGCCTGTGGCTGAGAAGCAGTGGCCTAGGAAGACCACCTTCTCCTGGCAGTACTGGAGTTTGTCTCAGGAAACTTTGCAACCCTTCTGGAACAGAAAACACATAAGGTCAATAAATGCATCCTGGCAAACAACAACAGTAGGTCCTCCACATACTGAAAGGAGAACATCCAGTAAGGGGCTAGTCTGCCAGTCTACTCCCTATAGGGCTGTGTAGTATGGAGTACTGGCTGGGGGAGTTTTACCCCCCTTGTGGGAATCTGCATCAGATATACTGGAATACTGAACTGGTAAAGGCAAATAGGTACTGGTAATCCTCATGTAGGGGTACAGAGAGGAAAACATTTGCCAACAGGGAAAAGTTCTACAATGAAATGCACTAACTCTATTTGGGGGGGGGGTTTTTGAGGAGGGGGACTGTTCTTGCTGACATCCTTGTCCGTTACCCCCCCCCCCTTGTCCCGCCCTGTTGGGGCCGTCTACGTTTCCTAGAGTGTGTTTCTTTGTATTCTTATCACAAGCAAATTCCTTTAAGTCTTTTAGATTGTCAGCTCTGTTTCCCCCACTCAACACAGATGCTTTCTGTGTGCTTCAAGGCCACTTCTCACAGACATAGATAAGACAAAGCAAAGCCCAGCTGCCCACAGATCTCCTCCTGATTAACTCTTTCAACTCCAGAAAGCAGGTACCAGAGACATTGCAACACTTTTTCTAGTAATTTTTCTGCAATTGTCAAGATCAAATAAGTTTAAAAATAAAATAAATAAATAAACAAACAGCGTTGCACACTCAAGACCCTTAGCAAATGTTTGAAATTGGTGAAAATATTCACCTGCCGGCATTTATTTCAAACATCCGCCAGGATGCCTCAAGGGTGAAGCTGCTGCTATCCTAGAACCAGCCTACAGTATAGAGTTATAGGCAATTAACTTTCAGGGACTTGAAAAGAATATACTGTCTTAAGATGGCCGCCACTGAAAAATGGTAGGGCGTGTCATCTTCTCTAACCCCCAGATACGGGGGTGGAGTCTAAGAGGGTGCTGGTCTGCATTCCAAAAGATTTTTTTTTTTTCTTCTTTTTTTTTTAAATGAGCACTCTCTAGGATTCCTGTCCCTCTGTCCTGGTCCGTCCGTAGTCACTGGTCTAAGTCTCCAGTAATCAACCCCATCCACTTTCCTTTGTCATTAACTCTCTACTTACATCAAAACAACCTTCTGCCTGGGTGTGCCACTTTTGTCTTTGAGCCAGCCACCATTCTCATCAAGTGCTGTCTCCTACCTCTGCACACTCAGGGAATCATCAAACATACCCAAAAACTTCAATACCTCATAACTTCCTTTTACCCACTCTTTACCTTTCCTGTGTTACACTATGTCAGTTGCCTTTTTAGGTCTGCAGTGTCCAGCTACAGTCTTACTTTGCTCACTACCCATTTTGTGGAATCTGTGGAATACCTGATTTTGTTCAATGGCTATAGATATCCTCCGTACATACAGCTCCAGACTACCCCGCTAACTATCAGTAAGTACAAATTAGAGACCTTCACACAATATTTCAGAAATCAAGGAGAACCCTCAACTGTAAAATTCCCGTCAGTGTCCTTCCTGCCTCTACTGTCCTTTCCGCATCACGGGGCCGCATCAATCCCGAAGGAACGATACGTAAATTTGGCCAGAATTTGTCTCTGCAAACTTCCAGATTCTATCCGCGCTTACATGAACAAAAATCTCCACCATCACAAACTTTCTGAACTATCTCAACAATCCACAAGAGGGCATTGCAGACCTTTTTCTACAACATACATTGTCACGTCCAGTCTCTGTCCATCACCTTACAAGATATCATTTGCCGAAATTATAGTGAACATACTATTATATATGGACATGTAAGGCAAAGTACATATTATCACACAAGGAGATGACCTTACCCAGTCCCTTTCAGCCAGTGAAACAGAACTACAGTCAAGGTAGACAAAAATAGACTTGACTTACCCCAACGAGCGCTCATTGTCAGTTCTGGTCACTGGCCGATGGCAAAAGCTGACATTGAGGCTGCATTTCGTTTGCTACCGGTTTATCCGGAATCCATGCATTTGTTGGGGTGTTGTTTCGAGGATCGTTATTATGTTGATGCTTGCCTCCCGATGGGCTGCACCATTTCATGTGCATATTTTGAAGCATTCAGCACATTTTTGGAGTGGGTCATCTGGGAGGTGGCTGGGTCAAAATCAGTTATACATTATTTAGATGATTTTTTGTGTGTGGGGGCTGCCACTAGTTATGGCTGTAAAGTGTTACTTGCTAAGTTGGAAAGAGTATTTGCATTTAGGTATTTGGGGTGCCGTTAGCAGCAGAAAAAACGGAGGGTCCTGTGACGACACTGTGTTTTTTGGGCATTGAAATCATTTGTACAGTGTACATACAGAATACCACTAATTATACCTGGTGATAGGACTGTTATTACAGTACCTCCCTAATCCAATATTGTACATTGCTTATAGCAAATCTCTGCACCTGTGTAGTGAACAATATATACCTATACATGAAAAATATAAAAATACTCTATGTATGTGTAAGCGTCTCTTATAGATTTATATCTGGGGCTCAAACCCCTAATCATTGTAAGGTGACTTTCAAATTAAATGAGTCTGTGTCCAGCGCTGGAATTGACTAACTTGAATGAAAAGACAAGACCTGTCCTTGCAGGAAGTTAGCAACAAGACTGCTACTTTATTGTGGGGCTGACACATTTATAGAAAACCATAAGGCACTTTACATAAGGCGTGTAATTAGGAAAGCAGCAACTATAATTGGGTGTTCTCACCCAGGAAATGTAACACTATTGGATGTAAGCACACAAAGGAGTCTAATACTATTGGCTACATGCAAATACTGAAACTTCACATAAACCAAATGTCCAGATGTCCACCTGGATACCTTCCACTAGGTGCTGCTAGCGAACACTAAGTCTTTGTTCAGAGAGGGAAACACCCAAACTTAGTTATCACTACACAAAGTTATGTGAAATGAATGCTGAATCTTTAAAATGTCCGACAATACGTAAGATGGCGTCTGAGTCCAGTGTAATATCTTTAACACGTCTATTGTGTGCAGAAATACCATAACATGTGAATAATAGCCTTTGTACATGGTAGTTAAATGGACATAAACAATGGAAATGTATTATTTTCAACAAATTCACAATAAAACACACAAATAATTGTAAAAATGGACAATCATAAAACTTCTAGAAATATGAAAAAGTGCAAGGTGCTAAAAGATGCCGTAGTGCGAGGTGCACGAACATAAAAGTGCAATCGCGACAGTCATACAATACATGTCTATATCACTATACCTACATCAATGTATATAGTGCCAGTGCATAATATATATATATATATACACACACACATACATACATTACATACGGTCCCCTACTTAAGAACACCCGACTTACAGACGACCCCTAATTACAAACAGACCTCTGGATGTTGGTAATTTATTGTACTTTAGTCCTAGGCTGCAATAATCAGCTGTAACAGGTATCACAGGTGTCTGTAATGAAGATTTAGTGATAATCCTGGTTCTTATTATAACCCAACATTTTTACAACCAAATTGTCAGAGATCAAAAAAATTCTGGCTCAGGTTACAATTATAAAATATACAGTTCCGACTTACATACAAATTCAACTTAAGAACAAACCTGCAGAACCTATCTTGTACTTAACCCAGGGACTGCATATATATAACAAATACATCTTATTGGGATTATACCCCATAACAGCTATTTATCAAGGAAACCTATTGTAGAGATGTTAGACAGCCCAAATACATTCACTGTCATATACCAATAATGAGAGCTGTACACTGTATATTTGTATCATCATCATTAATTATGACAGAAATGGACCCACAATAGGTGGAGCAGGATGTGAGAATGCATAGGCCCAAAGTTGGAATAAAGATCTTCTCAAAAACATAGACAACTAAAATTAGGAAAACAAAACATTAAAGGGGTATTTCCCATCTGGGCATTTACATTTAATTTAATTAATTTGCCATATGTAAACATTTCTTCAATTGGATTTTGATTAAAAAAAATGTTCTTTTGTGAAGATAATTTCTCATTAATGCAGCCATGTTGTCTCTTAGAAACTAGATGGCTTCCTTGGATACGACCACCTCACACTCATTCAGTACTGCCTGACCACCTGGATTCAGCAATCAATACCACAGGACGGCTGTGGTACATGTAGTAACTCCCGGACATTTCATATACAAAAACCTTTTATTTCTTTGTGCAATCACTCCAGCAGAGGTGGTCGCATCCAAGGACACAATCTTGTTTCTAAGGGACCATATCACTACATTTATGAAAAATTATCTTCACACAGGAAAATGTTTTAAAATAATATCTAATTGAAGAAATGTTTATATATATATATATGGCAGATAAATAAAATTGACTGTGACTGCCGAGACGAGATGAGAACACCCCTTTAATGTTAATAAATAACATTCAGTAGGAATAGACACTAGTAATGGGATAGTTTTATTAGAATCAGGTCGATTGGACCTCTTTATAGTTAGAAGTTTACCACTATGTCATTGTTTTTGGAAAGTTTGGGAATGGGTTAAAAAGAATTTTGAAATCTTCAAAATAAATAATAGCACAACATTTTCGCATTATGGCAGAATCAGAGGTTGAAGGAGTTTTCTTTTGGGAAAATAAAGGAATACATTTTATCTCACAAATTTTTATAGCTAGGTTAATTCCCTTTGATACAGTAAAGGAATTACTGTA
This sequence comes from Engystomops pustulosus, assembly GCA_019512145.1. Classification (NCBI taxonomy): domain Eukaryota; kingdom Metazoa; phylum Chordata; class Amphibia; order Anura; family Leptodactylidae; genus Engystomops; species Engystomops pustulosus. The sequence goes on along the minus strand of CM033647.1, from coordinate 11,136,888 downwards.
TATACTCGAGTATAAGCCGAACCAAGTATAAGCCGAGGCCCCTAATTGTACCACAAAAACCAGGGAAAACCCACCCCTTCTGGTTTTCTCTCCTGCCTGCCACTGACTGCACTCCGGCTCAAATAGCTGACTACCTGGCACATAATGACATGATGGACCCCCAGGTTCCCATGTGGGATGCTCTTAAAACCTACATACGGGGATGTTTACAATCTGCAATATCGGATGTTAAGAAAGAGGCTCGTAGGGAAGAAGCCGAACTAGCCGCTACTTATGCCCAGTTAGAGGCAGCCTACATTGCAGATCCTTCTACCATAAATAAGGATAAATGGTTATCTACAGGCCAGCAATACTTGCATTGCCTTTATGAAAAAGAAAAGAGGCGTTCCTTCTTTGCGCACCAGAAATATTTTGAGCTGGGCAACCAGTCTAGTAGCTTATTAGCACAATTAATACATCAGAATAAAGCGTCTCCCACGGTGCTGCAGCTAACCTCTGCTGGAGGAACTGCTATTACATCTAATGATGACATATTAACGGCCTTTGCGGAGTTCTATAGGGATTTATACTCCTCTCAAACAGACTGCTCTGTGACCGCTACTAATGATTACCTCACGGGAGTGGATTGTCCTACACTTAGTCAATCTCAACGGGAAATGCTAGATGCCCCATTGACACACGAGGAGCTCCAAGAGGCGCTAAAATTGATGGCAAGGGGTAAGGCTTCAGGGCCCGACGGCCTCCCCTTAGGAATGTGGCTTAAATATCAGGACTCCCTTCTACCCCTTATGTTGCAAATGTTTAACTCCTCATTTGATAGAGGGTACCTCCCGGAATCGCTCTACATGGCTAATACTGTGGTTATTCTTAAGCCTGACAAAAATCCAAAGGAATGTGGCTCTTACAGGCCCATTTCTTTGTTGAATTACGACTATAAAATACTAACCAAGATATTGGCATGTAGACTGAACAAAGTCATTACATCTCTGGTTCATGAAGACCAATCAGGCTTCATGCTTGGGAGGTCCACCTCTGAAAATCTGAGAAGGTCACAAATCATTATGCAAATAGGTGTAGAGAAGAAAGAGGACTGGGCTTTGGCTTCACTAGACACGGCCAAAGCCTTTGACTCTGTGGAGTGGCAGTATCTACAGGCTGTGCTGCGTAGGTTCCATTTTGGACCTAACTTTTGTAAGTGGGTGTCAATTCTCTACAAGAATCCACGAGCCTCTATATCTGTAAATGGTTTATTATCTGATTCATTCCCACTCGCAAGAGGCACTCTTCAAGGGTGTCCCCTTTCGCCCCTTTTATTTGCCTTAGCAATTGAACCACTGGCGATCAAAATCCGTAAGGATACAATATTTACGTGGGTGCCCCACGTGACGGGACAGGATCGTCTTGCCCTTTACGCGGATGACCTTCTCCTTCTCATGTCACAACCAGACACTTCCCTGCCCAGAGCAATTGACTTAATAAATGATTTTAGTCTGTATTCAGGACTACGTATAAACTGGGGCAAATCTTGTCTTTTGTACTTATCCCCTGACAGGGCCAACAACCCCCCTGAAACAGTGTCTGATCTAGTGGTCATGGATAAATTTAAATACCTAGGAGTGACTTTAACAAGACAACCCAAGATAGCTATTGATCTCAATGTCTTCCCTTTATTGGGATATTTCAGGGATAAATTCAAAACATGGGCCGCCCTTCCTTTATCAGTGGCAGGCAGGATCAGCCTAGTCAAAATGGTGGTTCTGCCAAAATGTCTGTATGTGATCCAACACGTTTTTTTACCCGATCCCCAAACACTTCTTTCGCACCCTGGACTCCATGATAATCACCTTTATCTGGGGATCCTTTAGATCAAAATTGCAGCTCGCTAAATTGCAGAGACCTAAATCCCAGGCGGGTATGGCCCTACCTAACATTTTCCTTTATTATCTAGCTGGACAGTTAAAGTTCCTAAGCTCCTGGATTTCACATCAACCTCTCCAATACCCAGAAAAACGACTAGCAGAGTATGTTAAGGTTGTGAGCCTATGGTCATTGCTGAGGGACAACAAAGGGACCAAGGGTCCATTGCCTATCTTCAGGGTAGCCAAGACAGTGTGGAGAGAGGCTGTACTTATCTGCCCCTTTACCGCCACTCCATCAGAAACCCCACTATGGCATAATGATGAGTTGCCACACCTGGCGCGCTTGCAGGACAGGGAATGGTGGGAATCCCTTGTTATACACACGTTAGCAGCTCTATATAAGGATTATGTCCTCGTCTCTTTCGATCAGATAAAAGAACAGTACCAGGTACAACGTACCCACTTTTATAAGTATCTACAGTTACGCCATGCATTACAAACTCAATTCCCTGATTCTAATCTCACGATATCCTCATATCCACTAATAGGGGTAGTCAGATCGCAGGGACCAGGAGGAATAATTTCCACCATCTACTCACATCTTATAAGCAGTTTAGCCACCAGCCAGCAACTACCAGCCCTCCAGAAATGGAAGAGTCTCATTCCAGAAATAGATGATGAGGTAGTGGAGGAGATTTTAGAGTCACACCTTCATGTTTCGCCAGCAGTCAATAACAAAATGACACAGCTATACATTATTCATCAGAGCTATCTTACCCCGCTGCGACTCCATAAAATGGGCAGGTTGTCCTCGCCCCAGTGCCTACGTTGTACACATAGCCCAGCTGATTTCTGGCACATGTACTGGGAATGCCCAAATATTACAACATTCTGGTCCTCTATAACAGACCTCCTCTCTATTCTCCTGACAAAACCTCTCTCTACCACGCCATTGATATGCCTGTTTGGCATCCTAGATGAAGAGAGCTGGTCTCATCGCGAAAGGATCCTCCTTCGGGAATCTCTATTTTTAGCCAGGAAAGCCATTGCCCTACGCTGGATGGGCGACTCTGAGCCCTCTCTCTCACAATGGAAACAATTAGTTAACCAAATTATTCCATATGAACGGGTGCTTTACAAACGCAGGGGATGTTCCATGTATGGAAGACATGGTGTGACTCTCCACATACTTCTTTCACCCCAGATGAAATGGAGGCAAATTTACGCAGACAACCTCTATAAGTGGCTAGTGTTTTGTTTGATGTATGATGTCTACCCTCATTATAACCCCCCCCCCCCTCCTCCTTGCTCCAGAAATACACCCCATGTAACAAAAGATGTCATGTGTTTCCTTAGCTGGTGGATAGATCAGTCTGTTAATTGGTTAGGTTTTGGTGTTAGGATGTATTTCAATGTGTAATATGTTAGTATGTACTCTTAATGAGCACCATGAGAACTCAACTGAATATGACATACTGTTGACTATGATGACGATTACTTACTTTTCTTGTAATTGTATACTGTATCCCGCTTGCAGGCAGTGCTCGATGCTTATTGTATAATTATTTTTTCAATAAAACAGTTAAAAAAAAAACATATGAACACAAGTTTTCCTATGACAATGCAGTATAAACATTATCGTGTTCATACATGTAATGCTGTCCATATCAGTCCATATGTTAAACCCACTGCCACTAACTCCTTTTTCAGAGCAGACTCCTGCCATCTTAAACATGTAATTAAAAATATACCAACTGGCAAAAATTAATACGTTATAAAAGAAATTGCACCAATGAAGACGTTTTCCAAAAAGGAAAAAAGCAAAGTTTTTAATAAACTAACAAAAAGACAGTGGGGGTCATTCACTAAGGGCCCGAATCACGATTTTCCGGCGTGTTTCCTGAATATTACCGTTTTTCCCTGAATTGCCCCGGGTTTTTGGCACACGCGATCGGATTGTGGCGCATCATCATGCACGCGACGTAAATCCGGGCGTGGCCGTCGGAAAACCTGACGGATTCGGAAAAACCTTGGCGGACTTCACCGCAGCAGCGACACCTGGTGGACATCGGGCGCACACGACTCGTTGGAGAACACACCGCTGGATCGCGAATGGACTGGGTAAGTAAATCTGCCTCAGTATCCCTTTTGGATGCTTGATAGGGCAGATCAAATAGTGTCGAAAAATCCCAAGAAACAATGTAAAAAAGTGTCAGCGGCTCACCCTCCTGGATCTGACAGTCACAGGGTTAATGAGCATAACACACGATTCTGGTATCCAAAAGTCTATCAGCTCTGCACACACCCAAAAGTAAATAGTGGAGATCTCATGCCCGAGAGTGAGTATTAATTAGGTGCACAAGCCTCTACAGAAGTATCAGCCACCATCGTAATTCTGTGAAGGTCACATCCAGGAGGATGAGTCCAGGGCCGGCCCCACCAAGACATTTTCAGTGCACTTTTTGTTTAATAATTTGTGTTTGTCACAAAGTTACATGAGGGTGGTCAAATGTCATTTGCCAAATGCATCGCCTGGTTGTCTGCTTTCAAAATTCTATAGGTTTTATGGCGCCTTTACATTTTAATCTGTTTTATTGCTATATTTTGCAGGCTGTGACTGTCTTAAAATTTCTAGCTGAAAAGCAGATATTTAGTTATTTCAGTTTTAGTGATATTATGTGGATTTATTCATGTGAACATATCAATATGAGGCATTTGTGAACTCTACACATGTCCCTCTATTACATTTAGGAGATGTGAAGGGAAATATTTACTGTTTGGAGCACATTTTTGCCATCAAAGTCAAATTTTAAGTATTTTTTATAACATGTGTCATTTTTAATCAAAATTGCATGAAGGCGCCTATGTCTATAAACTCTTTAATGCAATTTTGAAAATAGGGGCAAGTGTCTGCTTTCAGAAAATATTTGGTTTGCTGTGATTTACTTTTATTCTTTTTGCTGTGATTTCGATTTTATTTGTAAATGTCAAAATTGTAAAAATTGCTCTGGTCAATAATGTGACAAAATATCCAGAAATGCCTGGAAGTGAAATGGTTAATACAGCTTGGTTTAATTCCCGGGTGAAGATGCTTATCATCCATCTCCTGTCTATAAATCTATCTGTCTGGTTATCTTTCTCATATAATCTGACCATTTATATATCTCACTTTTTCTCTATTTTTCAATAAATCTTCTATTCTTCTATCAGCTTTCATATTTATCTTCTATCATAATAATTATAATTAATAATTCCTGTATTTATGATTACGCATCGCTGCACAGAGCTTGCCACGTCGGTCCCTGTCCCCAATGGGACTCACAATCTAATCAACCTACCAGTATGTTATGGAGTGTGGGAGGAAACTGTAGGACCTGGAGGAAACCCACGCAAACACAGAGAGAACATACAAACTCTTTGCAGATGTTGACCAGCGCTGCAAGGCTGTAGTGCTAACCACTGAGCCACCAAGCTGCCCATCAATCTCCCTATTATCTAACTATCTCCTATACAATTCTCCCATATTACAGATTTAGTATGGTAAAACAAGGAGCCTCTTACTGACTGTGACTGGTCATTAAATAGATTTATCTTGGGGCCCCACTTTTAGTTTTGCCCAGGGCCCCACTTTGTCTAGAACCGGCCCTGCTTGGGGGCAGGCTGCCTGTATACTACATGGGGGCAGGCTGCCTGTATACTACATGGAGGCAGGCTGTATACTACAAGGGGGCTGGCAGGCTATATACTACATGGGGCTGGCTGGCTGTATACTACATGGGGGCTGACTGGCTGTATACTACATGGGGGCTAGCTGGCTGTATAGTACATGGGTCAGGCTGGCTGTATACTACATGGGGCAGGCTGGCTGTATACTACATGGGGGCTGGCTGTATACTACATTGGGACAGGCTGGCTGTATACTACATGGGGGCTGCCTGGCTGGCTGTATACTACATGGGTGCTGGCTGTATACTAAATGGGGCTGGCTGGTTGTATACTACATGGGGGCTGGCTGGCTATATACTACATGGGGGCTGGCTGTATACTACATGGGGCAGGCTGGCTGTATACTACATGGGGGCTGGCTGTATTCTACATGGGGGCAGGTCAGCTGTATACAACATGGGGGCTGGCTGGCTGTATACTACATGGGTGCTGGCTGTATACTACATGGGGGCTGGCTGGGCTGGTTGTATACTACATGGGGCAGGCTGGCTGTATACTACATGGGGGCAGGCTGGCTGTATACTACATGGGGGCTGGCTGGCTGTATACTACATGGGGGCTGGCTGTATACTACATGGGGGATGGCTGGCTGTTTACTACATTGGTCAGGCTGTATACTACATAGGGGCAGGCTGGCTGTATACTACTGGGGGCAGGCTGGCTGTATACCACATGGGGGCTGGCAGGCTGGCTGTATACTACATGGGGGCTGGCTGGCTATATACTACATGGGGGCTGGCTGTATACTACAGGGGGCAGGCTGGCTGTATACTACATGGGGGCAGACTGGCAAGCTGTATACTACATGGGGGCTGACCATGAGATCACCGTACCCACACCATTACAGTGTGAATAATAGCTTTAAATTAGTTTGCTGGAAATGTTTGCTGACAATAAGGCAATATTCTGAGTAGAATAGAAGAGCATGCATTGCGGATGCACCTACTGAGCATGCATTGTGGCTATATCTACTGAGGATAAAAATAAAGCAATCACATATATGTTGTATGTCTGTATTCACAAGTTTTGTCCACTATTTTTTACATATGTGAAATAAAAGCTACGTTTTAATTTCTATGAAATAATACCTCCATTCACAGTGAACCTATATACTACATGGGGGCTGCAGGCTATATACTACTAGGGTCTGGCTGTATACTACTGGGAGCTGGCTGGCTGTATACTACTGGAAGATGGCTGGCCATATGCTTCTGGGAGCTTTATGGCTATATACTACTGGCAGCTGGCTGGCTGTATACTACTGGGAGCTGGCTGGCTATATACTACTGGGAGCTTACTGGCTATATACTACTGGCAGCTGGCTGGCTGTATACTACTAGGGGCTGGCTGTATACTACTGGGAGCTGGCTGGCTGTATACTACTGGGAGCTTGCTGGCTACATACTACTGGCAGCTGGCTGGCTGTATACTACTGGGGGCAGGCTGGCTGTATACTACATGAGGGCAGGCTGGTTGTAAACTACATGGGGGCTGACTGGTTGTATACAGTGGCTGTATACTACATGGGGGCTGGCTATATACTACATAGGGACAAACTGGCTGTTTACTACAGGGGGCAGGCTGGCTGTATACTACTGGGAGCTGGCTGGCTATATACTACTGGGGCTGGCTGGCTGGCTGTATACTACTGGAGGCTGGCTGTATACTACAGGGGGCAGGCTGGGCTGGCTGTATACTACATTACACATTAATCCATAATATGAATAATTCCAGTTATAAAAAAGTTATGCATATGAAAGACGGTGATGCTAAAATTAACATTTTCGCCAAATGATTTTTTTTTTTTTTTTAGAATTCTGTTTTTTTATTTTGGAATAAACAAATGAGATACAAACAGTGCGTGGTACAGGCACACAATATCATGACATCACAACCAGAGCATCCTGTTCGAGACATGATAATATAGTTAGATAATTGCAGTGGGATAATTGCACACGATCAGATTGTGGCGCATCAGCGCCGGCTTTCACGCGACGGGGGCGTGGCCGTGGACAACCCGACGGATTTGGAAAAACCGCGGAATTTAAAAACGAATTTGTGTTGCAAGATCAGCACTCCAGGAAGAAGTAGGTGAACTCTGGCGGACCTCAGCGCAGCAGCGACACCTGGTGGATATCGGGCGCACGAACCTTAGTAAATCCTCGTCAGAGAACACGGCGCTGGATCGCGACTGGACCGGGTAAGTAAATGTGCCCCCATATCTTACTGAATTGTGAGTGGGTATGGGAAGACCAGCTAGAGACTTCCTCCATTCTGCATATTTGAGAGACTTTCCCTTCCCACACGGATATAGGTGGGGCCACGGTTTGCCTCCAGTAGAGGGGGATAAGGGCCTTTGCTGCTGCAATTAGATATGTAATTAAGCGCGTTGATGACAAGCGAGTACCCACCTGGCTCCAGCCCCAGGCATACCAAGGGTAAAGATAGCCGTGTAGTGGTGGAACATGTGATGTTAATAACGTCTTGCCCCCTTTCCAAAAATTCTGAATTTCCGAACATGTCCACCAGATATGTTCACATCTCCAGCAGCGCCCAGTTCATGTAAACCCCATCTGTGTCTTGTACCATCTTGCTAGTAGCTTAAAATGGTTTTCCTGAAGACGCACACATCCGGAAAAACTGTAGGGGTGTTGCAATACCCAAGTTTTTTTCCTTCTCATTCAGTGACAGGCCCAGCTCCTGCTCCCAGGACGGGATATATAATGGATGATCTGGTGTATTAGCCGCATCTATACTATCATAAATTTAAGATATTGTTGTAGCTTTTTTGCCCCTACTGCCACCGCGACATCTACAGGAGGTGGTTTCTGGAATGGCAAAGACGCCACAAGCTGATTGTAGTAGTTTTATGGGTGGCTGTGCCCCTGCGTTCTGTCCTTGATTTTGTCTTCTGTGATTAAATCTACTTTCTGTAGGAGTTCCCTAGCTGTCATGTCTTCAAATTTAGTCCACCACATTGGGGTGTTTGTTCATTTGTCCGTCAATGTCATTAATGGTGAGGGGTATAGAGAAAATCTAAATTTTTGGTTGAGGTTGTGCCACACTTTAAACATGGAGAGAACTATTTCACTTGTACAGTCCGAGTGACCTTGCCAAGAGTGTGGTATCCATGCTCTGCCTTGGTGGTGCCTCTTTGGGATTCCCCAGGCTGTAGCTAATGCCTTCACCTCGCCTGTTCGCTGCCTGGGTCTGTACACCCTTGCTGCATGTGCTGCCCAGTAGTACATTTGTACGTCTGGTAGGCCCGGACCGCCTCTCCACTTTTTGCGGTTGAGAAGCGCATATGCTTGTCTGAGTAGCTTCCCTTTCCACAGAAACTGCGAAAACAGTTTCCTCATTTCTGAGAAAAATCTATTGGGAATAATAGTTGGTAGCATCAGTATGGGATATAGGATTTTTGGGAGTATGTATGCTTTAAGGACATCCATGAAATGTGGGGGAGATTGTACGTATCGAGTAGCCGTTTTATCTCAACTACCAGTGTGGAAAAATTCAATTTGTATAGTTTTTTGATGTCGCTGGGTAGCTTAATGCCTAAGTATTTTATATGGTCATCTCTCCATGTAAATGGGGATGCGGGCTTTAATTTGACCGCCAGATGTTGTTGGAGGGTAATATTTAAAATTTCCAACTTATTTAAATTCACCTTAAAGTTAGCCAAGTAGTCAAACCGCTCAAAAAGACCGTGAGAGATGATTGGGGGTTCGTCATTAGAAAGACAAAGTCGTCTGCAAAAGCTGTTAGGTGTAATTTTGTCCCCCCTAGTGACAGAGGTTGTATACGAGTATCCTGACGTACATATTGCACCAAGGCTTCCAAGCAGAGAATAAACAAGGTAGGGGATAGGGGAGAGCCCTGACGGGTGCCGTTTGTTATAGTGGGGGAAAACCAAATTTCCCTCTCATAAAGTGCCAATCCACTCTATCAAATGTCCTCTCGGCATCTGTGCCAAGAAGGATTAGAGGGATCTTGTGACTGCGGGCGTAGCTAGTGGTGTGGGTCAGTTTATAGGAGTTGTCCCTACCCTCCCTACCCCTTATAAATCCTGCTTGTTCTGGTGATACTAGACGGGGGAGGAGGGGAGCTATTCGCGACGCCAGTAATTTTGCCCAGATTTTCAAATCTACATTCAGTGGAGATATCGGACGGTATTTCCCCACCATTTCCGGGTCTCTACCCTCTTTATGCAATATAGTAATATGGGCTAGAAGCATAGATTGGAGCTCCTTGTAGTAAGGCTTTACAGACATTGGCGAAGTGTGTAAGCAGCAACTCACCTAATTTCTTATATGAGGGAATTAGCTTGCTCAGTGTCCAAATGTGGCAAGTTGAGTGCCTGGAGAAAATTTTCGATATCTCTTGTCCTCTCCACCAGTTGTTGGGGAGAATCAATACTGTGGAGGTTATAGAGTCCCGTGTAGGCTCCCATCTCCATTAAATACCCTCTAGCAAGGACGTTTTGTCCCTCCCATAGAACTAGTGGGTCCTTAACTAAATCTTTATTGTCAGCAAAGGATGGTAAGTTCGTCCAGTAGGGATGCGTCTTCTAATAAAGTATCGTTTAGTCTCCAAGTCCAGTCTCTTATAGGTAGGTGAGCTGGTTTAAACTCCGTTATGACAGGGGCAGGGTCCGATATGGACATCACACCTATGTCAGCTGCTACAACCTGTTGTATGCACGAAGATTGGGTGAATATATAGTCCAATCACTGGTATGTTTGTACATGTAGAACGTGAAGTCTGGGTGGCACTACTGAGTATACATCGGATATACTGAATGCTGGTCTTAATATTTCAATATAGTCTCTGCGAGGAGATCCCAGCAAATGACATGTGGGTCATGGATTAAGGGACGTAAATAGGAGCGCTATGGTGCTCTAAATTCCTAGCGTGAAGACATCCAAAATGTAGATAAACAAGTAATGGAATGGCACTCACCGCGTTGTCTCCTTCCAATGCAAATTTATTTGTGCATACTCACAAAAAGACAAGAAGTGTTCATTACAAATCAAGGGGAGGGGAGGACGCAGGGACTCAAAACATGACAAATAGGACTTCTCCGTGCCTTGTGTAGGTGTCTTGGATGTTGTATGGTCACTTGCTGCGTACCTTTCACGAAATGCAATCCTTATTTCGTTCAGCTCCTTCATGACAGGCTTAGGGCTGACTGTAAGATACTGAGCAAGTCTCGACCTGTCGCACTTCTCTCAGAGGATGCATCCCCAGCTGTGTCAGTGTGTACCAGCTCCATTGGCGCCATCTTGGGTTTCGGCGCGGTGTAAGTATAGTCCAAATTCCCCTGGGATTTCTTGCTTAAACCCCCGGTTTTCTCCGCTTGCAGGGGGCTATACTTGTTCCCCTTGCCGCTGCCACTGTATTTTACCATGTTTCGGCTGTTTTGCCCCAGTAGCTGCCTGTTTCCAGCCTCTCACGCACAGAGCTCACGATCTAAGCTGCTATTCAGTGCATCGGCTAGCACCGCCCCCGCCAAATTACTTTTTATTCAGTAAAAATGGGGTAAAAATGTAAAAATCTATACTATTTTTATGGTACGGTAAACGGCCCAAAAAACCCCCGAAAAAATCTTCCTAAATATTAAGGATTTTCATTTCCTCCACCAAGAAAGAGTTAATAAAACCAATTAGCTATAGATGCCTCAAAATTATGTACCAGAAAAGTGCATCTCATGTGGCAAAAAAATAATCTCCTATAAGTCCACATTAAAAAAAGAAAAAAAATTATAGCCTGTACAATTTGACAAAGCAAATTTGCTCTGGATGGCGCCTCCTTCCCTTCTATGCCCGGCCGTGCGCCTATACAGCAGTCACCACCACATATAGAGTATCCGTGTACTCGGGAGGAATTGGGTATCAAACTTTGTGGAGCCTTTTATCATTTAATCCATTGTAAATGTTTAATTTTCCACCCAAAATGAGTGTATTGTGAAAAAATATTACAATTTGCAGACTCCACCTCCATTTCTTTTTAACCCCTATAAAACACCTAAAGGGTTAACAAACTTCTTAAAAGTGGTTTTTCGTACGTTGAGGTGTGTAGTTTCCACAATGGGGTAAATTACGAGTCTCCCCAAAATTTTAAAAATGCCACCTAAATTCTGAGCCTCATAACATTCTAGTAAAATATGTGGAATCATAAAAAACCATAAAGCAGACATTTGGGAAATGCAAGTTATGAATTTATTTGGGTGCTATGACTATCTGCATCAAAAGTACTTTAGAACTTTGAAAATAAAGAATTTTTCCAAATTTTGTTTTATTTTTCATAGTTAAACACAAAAGATTTCATCCAAATTTTCAAACTAATTTGAAGTACAATGTGTCACGAGAAAACAGTCTCAAAATCCCCCGGATATCTCATAGCGTTCCAAAGCTATAACCACTTATAGTGACACAGGGCTGATTTGAAAAAGGGGGCTGCGTCCTTAAGGCCAAAAGAAGCCGAGTCCTGAAGGGGTTAAGAATAAAGGAGTTAAAAAAAAAAAATCATACATATTGGTACAGACACGTTTATACAATCACACACATTTCCACACTCCTATACACACATTTATATTACATACACACACATAGGGGGTCATTTACTAAGGGCCCGATTCGCGTTTTCCCGACGTGTTACCCGAATATTTCCGATTTGCACCGATTGTACCTGAATTGCCCCGGGATTTTGGCGCACGTGATCAGATTGTGGCGCATCGGCGCCGGCATGCGCGCGACGGAAATCGAGGGGCACGGCCGAACGAAAACCCGACGGATTCGGAAAAAACGCCGCATTTTTTAAAAAATTGTGTCGCTAAAATTTCACTCACCTTCATCCAGGATAGGCCGGTGTATTTCGAGGCATTCCAGCGGACTTCAGCGCAGCAGCGCCACCTGGTGGACGGCGGAGGAACTACCATCATAAATCCCGGCCGGACCCGAATCCAGTGCAGAGAACGCGCCGCTGGATCGCGAATGGGCCGGGTAAGTAAATCTGCCCCATAAAGTTTTAAACTCATACACTCATTTTTATATACTCATATACACTTATACGCACACATTTATGTGCTCATATATACATTTATACACTAATGCATACAGTATATATAAACTCATGCAGTATATACACATATACAGTATTTACACATCCAAACATTTCTACACATCAAATTTGCACACCTACTGCATAATACATACATATACATATAATACATACATATAGTATATATACATCATATACTAATACATATAATGTACACTCACCGTTTATACACATACATGTAGTATAAAACACACCATATACACACACATAGAGGGTCATTTATTATATACCAGTGCTTGTGTGCGCCAGTGTATGACAGACCCACCGCGGCTCCGGGTCAGCTGGATACATCAAGCGGCGGGTCCTGGGCAGGGCTTTACGTAGATGTAAACGCAGCAGGCAAATTTTCAAATGTGATGTGATTGGCTGCAGGGATTGCACAGGCGCTGACACAGGAACGCCTCGTACCCGCCCATTTCTTGTTGGCCACGCCCCACTGAAGCGTGAAAGTGGCGAATTGGGGAAAATAAGGTCGCATTTGCGATTTTTTTTTTCAGGGCTTCTACGCCTCCAATGCTGCGTATACCTACAGCATATATAGGGAAGAATGCAAATAAGTTTTCCAAGGTGTTACATGGAAAACAATGCCTCCTTTTGCTACCTTGAAAGGCAGCCCCCTTAACACCAAGTATGACCTACAAGAAGCCTAATAACATGATGTGGGATTAAGCCAATGCAGTATATCTATTCCATAAGGAACAGACTCCCAACTGTAGACAGCGCTGTACAATGTTTCGACCTGGTTGGGTCTCCTCAGTACAGCGTAGGGAACTGATTTGGTGGCCTTAATTGGCATTGTCAGTAGGAGAACACCTACTGTCTGATCCTACAGCATATATACACATACATACAGTATATACAGCATCTACACATATAATGGGGCAGATTTACTTACCCGGTCCGTTCGCGATCCAGCGCAGCGTTCTATGCGGTGGATTC
>CM033647.1:11086740-11121573 GCA_019512145.1 Engystomops pustulosus | reverse complement strand
ATGCTGCTGGATGGAGACACAGTAAGTTATGGGTCCTTTGTAGGTTGTAAGTCTGGCCGGTGTTTATGGACTGTGTTAGTCTGTTATATGCTGAAGCAAGAGATTCTCTTCTGTTAAACTGTTTTGTAAAGAAATAAAACATTTACCTGGACTGTTACTGAAGTTGCCATTTGAGTTTATCCCTCTCACCCATAACTTTTATACAGGGTGATATTTTTGGATACAAAGGACTTATTGGGGCAGATTTACTTACCCGGTCCATTCGCGATCCAGCGGCACGTTCTCTGCGGTGGATTCGGGTCTTCCTGCTATTCACTGATGCAGTTCCTCCGACGTCAACCAGGTGTCGCTGCTGCACTGGAGTCCGCCGAGGTCCGTCGAGTTCACGATCCTATTCTTGGTGAAGGTAAGCGCGTGTCCAGTGACCCTTTTTTAAAAAAAATACGGCGGTTTTTCAGAATCCGTCGGGTTTTCGTTCGGCCACGCTCCCCTGATTTCCGCTGCACGCATGCTGGCGCCGATGCGCCACAATACCATCGCGTGCGCCAAAATCCCGGGGCAATTCAGGAAAAATCGCCGCAAATCGAAATAATCGGGTAACACGTCGGGAAACCGGGAATCGGGCCCTTAGTAAATGACCCCCATTGATTACCTTTATTATTTGGTGTCACTGTATTGCACATAGAGTTTTTCATGGTTTGGGGCCCCATTTTGGCCAGGGTCCTTCCGGCTTCAGACCCGATGCATACAGCTGCCACACACTGGAGTAAAGAAGAAGACAGCTGTAATTTTAGGGAAGCGGGGAAAATGAGTATTGGAGGTATACATGACCCAGGCAATTGCTGACTCTGGAAAAATTGGGACAAAAGGAAAGGAAAAGAATCTGCCTGCCAAACCCCCTAACTAAAATAACCATACAGACAACTTTGTATAAGTTGGAAGGTGATTGGTCACAGCCTTTATTGAAATGTTTACAATCTGAAAGAGACAAAACTTTATTAATACACAAATAATGGAACAGTTTGTATGAGTTAAAATGATGGGTGAGCAGAGTTCTTGACAGCGGGCTCACCCGTGCCTCTCGCTCCCCACAGGCGCAGCGCCAGCGCCTCATACCTGTCCCCGCTCCCGAGTTCCAGCCTCGCTCCGTGTGAGCGCATCCCCGTGTCTTAGGGCGCACGCGCGGCAGCCTTGGATAATTAATTGGCGCTGGCCATTTCCCATGAGGCTATTTATACCTGCCTCTCCCATCTCCCCCTGCTGGGTCTTTGTCCCTCACAGCCTAAGAGAAAGCTCTATTGCGATTTTCCTGCGTTCCAGTGTCTCCTGCGTTCCAGTGCCTCCTGCGTTCCTGTGTCTCCTGCGTTCCTGAGTCCCTCCGTGCTCCAGTGTTACCTGAGTCCCTCCGTGCTGCTGTCCTGTGTGCTGTGTTCCCATACTGACCCCGGATTGGACTCTGACATTGCATCTCTGCTGACCTTGACCTTGTGCCTGGACCTTGTGCCTGCCCTGACCTTGTGCCTGGACTTTGACCACGAGATTGTCTGCTGTCTCTGTACCTCGACCTTGGCCGCCGCTGCAGACAAGTCACACCTGAGGAACGACCTGGTGGTACCACGCCGCAGCTTGTCTAACCCGCTTTGCGGCGGGCTCTGGTGAAAACCGGGTACCACTTAGACTCCGATACCAGGTAGTGGCTTGTGTCATCGTCCAGAGGATCCACAACCCGCAAGCCTGACAGGACCCAATAATTGTCACCGATAGGTTCTACAAGAATTTTTTTAATCCGGTCCTTTTCTTCAATTTTGGATACTCCGAAAACAGGCTCGGCGTGCTGTGCCACAATTACCAAAACCCCTGGCACCCAACCTCCTAGCCAGTGGCGAGAGCAGAGGTGACTAACCATTCAACTTAGTAAAAAACCAATTAGGTCCTAAAAGGGAGGCCACCCCATGAAGGATCCTGGCATAAATCAACTCTTAACTTCCGGACTTGAACATCCACCACCATATTTTATCATCAACTTATTATCAACTTTAAAAATTGTATTTGCTGTTGCCAAGAACCCCGTCCCGCCCTGGCATCCTATGCTAACCAAGCCACTACCCACCTGACAAAGGAAATAAGTACTTGTATCCCGACTCCCAAAATCACATAAGTGACCCTAATACAAAACAAAACTACGGGAGGGTGGGCCAATTTTCTAGAGCCCATTCATATTTCATATTTCATAGAGATTGGAGTTATGTTCATATCAGGGATCTTGTTGGTATTTATATATATTGTAGGAAGGGAGGCGAGAGGAGGAGGAGGAGCTGCTGGGCTGTGGTTGCACGGGCTGTGTTATGGATGTAGACTCCTCCACCCGTGCTCCACATCTCCCCCGCCTCCTCCACCCATGCTCCACATCTCCCCCGCCTCCTCTCTCCTCCACATCTCAGCTCTCGGGTCCTGTGCCTCGCTGCTGCTGTCATCATTATGAAGCTCGGGATATTTCTCTGTCTTATTGCTCTGATGCAGTTTTTTTCCGGTACGTTCTGTATAGATTATTCCTCTGTAGATACGTTTTTCGGGGTCACTGAAAAGGAGCCAGTTTTCCAGTTTTCTGTTGGACTTTGCATGCTTTTTTTAGGTGCAAACTGTTTGCACAGGTATTTAACAAGTGTCCGCACCACATATGTGTCTCACTCAACCCTTTTGTGGCATGGCTGCACTCAGGGCCAGCGCTATAGCCCCCTGAAAGAGGAGAATCTCTTCTTTCAAATGAATCAAATTGTGTTTCTAGGTGCCAGGGATCCAGAGATATTCAGGTTTAAAGTGAGAAATTCAGGTGCCATTTTTATATTTAAAAAATTCCCCTGACGGCACTTTAACAGTTAATATCTCTGTTTTCCTGACACTTAGAAACACATATTCATATAAAAGAGGAGATTCTCTTCTTTCATAAGAAAAAAAAGTGCGGTTCTAGGTGTCACAGAGTCAGAGATACAGCCCCCTGAAGTGTAGACCCCTCCAGATTCTTAGCCATCAGCTACAGGGAGAATTTGCTGCTGCACCTCACAGATAATGGAAATATTCACTTCATAAGTTACTACATTTTGAGAAGCAAACAAATATGTCACGGTTTTTGTTTTAGCATTTTTGGGAGTGTAAATTCTTGATGTTGTGTATTGTGGTATACATAAATCTGCTCACTTTATTATTTTTAAATCCCTATTTGTGAGTAAACCTCCACTTCGATGTGAGTTTTATGTAAAAACCTACATTAACAAGACATTTTCAATGCACTTTTTGTTTAATAATTTGTGTTTGTCACAAAGTTAAATGAGGGTGGTCAAATGTTAATTGCCAAATCCATCGCCTGGTTGTCTGCTTTCAGTATATAGGTTTTATGGCACCTTTACTTTTTATTCTGTTTTATTGATATATTTTGCAGGTTGTGACTGTCTTAAAATTCCTAGCTGAAAAGCAGATATCTAGTTATTTCAGTTTTAGTGATATTATGTGGATTTATTCATGTGAATATATCAATATGGGACATTTGTGAACTCTACACATGTCCATTTATTACATTTAGGAAATGTGAAGGTAAATGTTTTCTGTTTGGAGCACATTTTAAGTGTTTGGAGTCAAATTTTAAGTATTTTTTGTAAAAATTTTTAGTTTGAATCAAAATTGCATGAAGGCGTCTGTGTCTATAAACTCTTTAATGCAATTTTAATAATGGGGCAAGTGTCTGCTTTCAGAAAATATGTGGTTTGCTGCGGTTTACATTAATTCTTTTTGCTGTAAATGTCAAAGTTGTAAAAATTGCTCTGGCCAATAACGCGACAAAATATACAGAAATGCCGGGCAGTGAAAGGGTTAATACCCCTTGGTTCAATTCCCAGGTGAAGATGCTTATTATCTATATCCTGTCTATATATCTACCTCTCTAGTTATCTATCTCCTATAATATGACCATTTATATATATCACTTTTTCTCTATTTTTCAATCAATCTTCTATTTCTCTCCTCCTGTATTTATCTCTCATATCCATCTCCTGTATATATCATCTACTTTATAGTTATACATCTAGAAATCTCTATCATCTTTCATATTTATCTTCTATCATAATAATTATAATTAATTCCTTTAAATAGTGCACACAGATTACGCAGCGCTGCACAGAGCTTGTCACATCAGTCCCTTTCCCCATGGGGCTCACAATCTTATCAGCCTACCAGTATGTTTTTGGAGTGTTGGGGGAAACCGGAGGACCCGGAGGAAACCCATGCAAACACAGAGAAAAAATACAAACTCTTTACAGATGGTGACCAGCGCTGCAAAGCTGTAGTGCTGACCACTGAGCCACCGTGCTGCCCATCAATCTCCCTATCATCTATCTATCTTCTATAAAATTCTCCCATATAACAGTTTGTTTTACCATACTAAAGGAGCCTCTTACTGACTGTCACTGGTCATAAAATAGTTTTATTTTGGGGCCCCGCTTTTAGTTTTGCCCATGGCCCCACTTTGTCTAGAACCGGCCCTGGCTGCACTAGTCATCTAGATACACGGAAGTCGGAGCAGTGCAGGGGGTGCCAGATTCATGAGGAACGGGCACCAGAAATCCTGAATCTGGAGCCCCCTGCACACTACACAGGCAGTGTTCTTAGTAAATGAGACCCATTGTTTCTTCTGGTAACCTTTATCAGACAAGGTAATGTTTAATACATACAAGAGTTTTTCTGAATGGCATCACCGAAAAACATGATCTCAACACAGTGTATATACATAACATATCAGAAGTGTATTGTCACAGGTGGTCCCGCGACCCATATCGCAGGCTCACCCGTGCCCCTCGCTCCCCGCAGGCGCAGCGCCACATACCTGTCACCGCTCCCGAGTCCCGGCCTCTCTCACGGGGATGCGCGCGGCAGGAAATTTAAAGGGCCAGCGCACCATTAATTGGCGGTGGCCATTTTACCATAAGGCTATTTAAACCTGTCTCTCCCATCACACCCTGCCGGATCTTTGTGCCTCAGAGCCTGAGAGAAAGCTCTATTGCGATTTACCTGCGTTCCAGTGTCTTTTATGTTCCCGTGTCTCCTGCGTTCCTGAGTCCCTCTGTGTTCCTATGTCTACCTGAGTCCCTCCGTGTTCCTGCGTACCAGTGTTCCTCCGTGTTGCTGTCCTGTGTGCCGTGTTCCCGTACCCATCTGCTTGGAACTCCTGTTGCTGACCCCGGATTGGACTCTGACATTGCATCTTTTCCGCCTTCCCTGTGCCTGGACCTGACCTCGAGATTGTCTGCCGTTCCTGTACCTCGACCTTGGCCGCCACTGCAGACAAGTCATGCATGTGGAGCGACCTGGAGGTACCACACCGCAACTAGTCCAGCCCGCGGCAGGCTCTGGTAAAAACCGGGTACCACTTAGACTCCGGTCCCAGGTAGTGGCTTGTGTCATCGTCTGCAGTGGTCCAGAGGATCCACAACCCTCGAGCCTGACAGTAAGATCCGGCCATGGATCCCGCCGAGGTTCCGCCTCCCAGTCGGCCTGATCTTGCTACTATCGTGATCCACCAATCTCGGCAGATTGCGAACAGCTGGAGCAAGTCACCGCCATGCCGCAACAGCTGCTAGCTACCCAGTATCAGCAACAGGATCCTGAGGCTGCTCCTGCAACTCCTGCTACCCCGGCTTGTCTTCCTGCCGCTGAAACTAGGTTACGTCTTTCAATGCCCGCCAAGTATGACGGGGATCCCAAGATGTGCAGGGGCTTTATAACCCAGTGCTCTCTGCACATAGAACTCATGCCGTCACAATTTGTCACGGAGCGTTACAAGGTGGCATTTATCCTCAGCCTTCTCTCCGGGAAAGCCCTGGCTTACTCCTCTTTGGGATAAAGACGACCCAGTCATGGCTAATCTCATAGCATTTCTGGCGGAATTCCGGTCCGACTTTGAAGAACCAGCACAGGCGTCTTCTGTTGAGACCGCGCTGTTGAACTTACACCAGGGGAACTCATCCATGGGAGAATATGCTGTCCAGTTCTGTACCCTGGCCTCGGAACTCTCCTGGAATGAAGCGGCCCTTTCCGCAGCTTTCAAAAAGGGTCTTGCCTCTCATATTAAGGACGCTCTTGCCTCTCGTGATCTGCCGTCTACTCTCAGTGGTCTCATCACCTTGGCCACCTGGATTGACATGCAGTTTAGGGAGTATGCTGAGGAGTCACGCCTCTTGCAACCCCAAGTCCATCCAGACCTCAAGACCCACCAGTCTCATGTACGGCAAGTCCTTGGCTGCCTTTGGGCTAATCGTCTCTACGCCAAGCTCGAGAAGTGTCTGTAACACCAACTTTTCTTGGCTACATCATCTCCGACAAAGGTCTCCAGATGAATCCTGCTAAACTGTCTGCAGTTCTGCAGTGGCCGCGTCCAGAAGGTCTTCGAGCCATTCAGAGGTTCCTGGGCTTTGCGAACTACTACCGGCAGTTTGTCAAACATTTTTTTACTCTAGCCGTTCCTATCGTGACACTCACCAGGAAGGGCGCTAATCCATGCCTTTGGCCCTCAGCGGCTGAAAAAGCCTTTGCCACTGCACCAGTTCTCTCTAGACCCGATACAGAGAAGAATTTTATCCTAGAGGCGGACGCATGTTCTGTCGGTGCAGGGGCTGTGCTTACCCAGAAGTGGCCTTGGGGCCGAACGCTCACGTGCGTCTTCTTTTCCAAAACTTTTTCTCCCGCGGAGAAGAACTACTCTATTGGAGATAAAGAACTTTTGGCTATCAAAATTGCCCTGGAAGAATGGCTATATCTTTTGGAGATCCAGTCATACTTGGCTCGCTATCCAGTCTGTGTTTACACAGATCATAACAACCTCACATACCTCCAGACAGCTCAACGTCTTAATCCCAGGCAAGCCCTAACCTGCGGAGAAGAATATCAAGGCGGATGCCCTTTTCCGTGTCTCAGATGTCATTGGAGAAGAGCCAGTTCCTCAGCATATCATCTCTCCGGAACAGTTGGTTGCTACTGCTACAGTGGATCTTCGGCAGCTTCCCCTGGCAAGACGTATGTCCGACCTGCTCTGCGGAAGAGGATTTTGTTATGGGGACATTCTTCACGCCTGGCTGGGCACCCTGGGGTGCAATGCTCTGTCGCCCTCATTTCTTGCTACTACTGGTGGCCTGACTTGGTCAAAGATGTTCAGGACTTTGTGGGATCCTGCACCTCCTGTGCCCCTAATAAGCCTCGTCTAAAACCGGCTGGTCTCTTGCTTCCGTTGCCTATACCCAGTCGCCCGTGGTCACACATGGCTATGGACTTTGTCATGGACCTCCTCAAGCAATACCGTCATCTGGGTGGTGACAGACCGGTTTTCAAAGATGTCTCATTTTGCCCCTCTTCCAGGTCTACCGTTTGCTCCACGTCTTGCCAGCCTCTTCCTCCAACATATCTTAAGGCTACATGGTTCTCTGCACATCGTCTCTGATCGTGGAGTTCAGTTTGTTTCCCACTTTTGGCTTTCTCTCTACAGCCAACTGCAGGTAAAGTTGGATTTCTCTTCAGGTTACCATCCTCAGTTAAATGGACAAGTGGAGAGGGTAAACCAGACTCCGGGCTGCTACCTTTGTCATTTTGTCTCTGCCCGTCAGGACGACTGGTCCACTTTATTACCTTGGGCAGAGTTCTCTTACAACTCTCTAGACTCGGAATCTGCTGGTGCAGCCCCATTCTTTGTTGTCTACGGAAGAATTCCACGCCCACCGCTACCTCTCTTAGTTCCCTCGGATGTTCCTGCGGTGGAAGAATTGGTGCAGGACCTCAGTTCCGTCTGGGAACAGACTCGTCAATCTCTACTTCGGGTGTCTGTCCACACCAAAATCCAGACCGACAAGAGACGCAGGCCTCCTCCCATCTTCCCTCCTGAGGACAAGGTCTGGTAATCCTCCAGGTACATCCGGCTGAAGATACCCGGGTACAAGCTTGGTCCTCGATTCTTGACCTATGAGGTAAAGGACATCCTTGACATGAAGACGGTAAGAGGGAGGCGGTTCTTCTTGGTTGACTGGAAGGGGTTCGGGCCTGGAAGAGAGGGGGGGGGGTACTGTCACAGGTGGTCCCGCGGCCCATATCGCGGGCTCACCTGTGCCCCTCGCTCCCCACAGGTGCAGCGCCAGCACCACATACGTGTCCCCGCTCCTGAGTCCCATCCTCACTCCATGTGTGCGCGTCCCCGTGTCCTAGGGCGCGCACGTCAACCTCAGAAAATTTAAAGGGCCAGCGCACCATTGATTGGCGCTGGTCATTTTCCCATAAGGCTATTTAAACCTGCCTTTCCCATTACACCCTGCTGGATCTTTGTGCCTCACAGCCTGAGAGAAAGTTCTGTTGCGATTTACCTGCGTTCCAGTGTCTCCTGCGTTCCAGTGTCTCCTGCGTTCCAGTGTCTCCTGCGTTCCCGCGTCTACCTGAGTCTCTCTTTGTTCCTGCGTACCAGTGTTCCTCCGTGCTGCTGTCCTGTGTGCTGTGTTCCCTTACCCATCTGCTTGGACCTCCTGTTGCTGACCCTGGATTGGACTCTGACGTTGCATCTCTACCGCCTGCCCTGACCCTGTGCCTGGACCTGACCTCAAGATTGTCTGCCGTTCCTGTACCTCGACCTTGGCCGCCACTGCAGACAAGTCACGCCGCAGCTTGTCCAACCCACTTTGCGGCGAGCTCTGGTGAAAACCGGGTACCACTTAGACCCAGGTAGTGGCTTGTGTCATTGGCTGCAGTGGTCCAGAGGATTCACAACCCTTGAGCTTGACATGTATATTATATAGACCATATTTAAATCATAGAAAACATAGGGCCACATTTATCAGGGCTTGTACAAATCTAGCATACAAGCTCTGAAATAGGTGCATTGATGGGGGCCACTGCCAGTGCGATGCCCATACCCTGCAGCCAGGCACAGACAAAGGCACAACTCTATGGAGATATATGGAGATGGAGATCTCTGGTCACGTCAACAGGGTCTGTGATTATGGATCAGATTAAAATTCTTTGCACATAGTCTAATTATGCCTGATATAGGTAGATCCTGTTAATGACTATAGGTGCTACATGTTCATAGCTCCCTCTCGGATTTGGTGGGACAGTCCCGGTGAGAGCTGGGAGTTTGTCCCGGATATTCACTCCAGGTCCCGCACTTGCTGGGGTTGTCCCGGCTCTGTGTCCTGCCTAGCAAATACTTTCAAAGCCAGAACTTGTGGTACTGAATGACTTCTACAGACATTATGCAGGGATCAGAGATGTGTCGGGTTAGCGCAGAGCAGGGACCACTTCATCAGAGAGACATCGCCATCTGTCCATATATGGTCTCCACATCTCCCAGGCCTTCCCCAGACACGAGGATCTATTTAATTCAATGAAATACATTTTTGCCCAGCCCGGGATTTGAATCAACAACCTCCACACTCCACCTGCAAAAGAGATAGAGAGCCTGAGATGATTATTATTTAAATTATTATTATTATTATTGAGATTATTATTGAGGTTATTAATATTATTATTATTATTATTATTATTATTATTTATTGAGATGATTATTATTATTATTGAGATTATTATTGATATTATTGAGATTATTATCAAGATTATTATTATTGAAATTATTGAGTATAGTATTATTACTAAAATAATAATAATGATCGTCTCCATTATATAAATAATAAGTAAAATAATAATAATAGTCGTCTCAATAATTACAATAATAATCTCTATATACCAGATAGATTTATCTTATATACCAGATAAGATTTACCTCTATATATCAGTGCATGGAGCCTCTGTCACAGTGACTATAGCAGTGGTGGCGAACCTATGGCACATGTGGCAGAGGTGGCACTCAGAGCCCTTTCTGTGGGCAACCAGGCCTTCACCCCAACACAGAATTTGCTAGACATGACTCAAGCTTCATCCTGTGATCCTAGACAGCCCAGGACGTGCTATGATCAGCGCATCAGAGACATCAGAGACGCCTCCTTGGCTGCCAGGACTATACAAGAGAGAAGCGAGAAGGTGTGGACAGAGATGGATTATCATAGGAGCTCCTGCTCTGGGTCTCCTGATTCTTCCTCTTCAGGGGACCCTGGAAGGAAGCTAAAATCCAAATTTCTCCATCTTCTTTCTATTGTATTGGTGCCCTAAAAAAAAGCTGATGGGTTTCCTACATCTTGTCCTTCCCAGTTGGTTGCAACATATGAAGAAATAACACTCTGCATACCGATGTCTTGTCTGTGCCGTCCATTTTTGTTTGCGGACCCATTGATACGTGGTCTGCATGCTGCAGTTTTTTGTCACTACCTGCACATCAAAAAATGGACATATGAACAGACCCCTAGGAAGCAGTGGGTCTGTTTGCTATCTGCAAAAAAAGGATTTTCTACATGAGCCCTAAATTATACTACTTAGTATAGTATTTTATATTAACATTACTAGGACAACCTTTACAATACTTGTACTACACTGTCATAAAGCACTAAAGCTTCTCATGGCCAATCACTGGGGACCGTTAATGATCGCATGTCTTTCAATGGAAATGCAAATGCGATCAGACTGAGCCCCGCCCCCAGACGGTTGCATTGCATTTCTAAATGCAATGTTAACGCCCCATGTGACCGCACCCTAAACATTCAGATAATACTTCTTTTCTTTTCTTGAAAGTATCGCATTGAGTATCATAATACTTTTCACACTCAAAATTCTGGAATCGGTGTAACTCTAATACCGCCTCCGAGTTCAGCCTCCGTCTTGGTCACCATAGTCAATCAAAGTGAAGCCGGGAGGAGGAGTAATGATATCTTCACCACGGACTGTGCTACCTAGCCCTCTCTGCCTGCAGCGTGCCCTGGCCCCTCAGTTATGTTATATTACTGGAGGTCTGGCCAGGCACCTCCCCTAGAAGGCGGAGCCCTCTCTGCCCGCAGCGTGCCCTGGCCCCTCAGTTATGTTATATTACTGGAGCTCTGGCCAGGCACCTCCCCTAGGAGGAGGAGCCCTCTCTGCCCGCAGCATGCCCTGGCCCCTCAATTATGTTACATTACTGGAGCTCTGGCCAGGCACCTCCCCTAGAAGGCGGAGCCCTCTCTGCCCGCAGCTTTCCCTGGCCCCTCAGTTATGTTATATTACTGGAGCTCTGGCCAGGCACCTCCCTAGAAGGTGGAGCCCTCTCTGCCCACAGCGTGCCCTGGCCCCTCAGTTATGTTTATATACTGGAGCTCTGTCAGGGCACCTCCCCTAGAATGCGGAGCCCTCTCTTCTCCCGCAGCATGCCCTGGCCCCTCAGTTATGTTATATTACTGGAGCTCTGGCCAGGCACCTCCCCTAGAAGGCGGAGCCCTCTCTGCCCGCAGCGTGCCCTGGCCCCTCAGTTATGTTATATTACTGGAGCTCTGTCAGGCACCTCCCCTAGGAGGCATGAAAGAGGCTCTGAAGCTGGCGCACACGGTGACGTCAACAGATCACGTGTGCCGGCTTCAGGGCTGGTGCGTACGGGAGGCCCAGGCCGAAGAAAGAAGGCAGCTGCAGGCGTTGCTCATGGGGAACCAGAAAAGGTGAGGGTTTTTTTCCAGAGGGGTGGATGAGGGGCAGGATGAGGAGGGGTCAGTGTGTCCGCAGGGGGGGGGGGGGGGGGGGGTCCGGGGGGGGGGGGGGGGGGGGGGGGTCCGCGGGGGGGGGGTCCACAGGGGGAGGGGGGGGTCAGTGTATTCCGCAAGGGGAGTGTGTGTTAGTGTGTCTGCAGGGTCAGTGTCCGCAGGGGAAGTGGGGGGTCAGTGTATTCTGCAGGGGAGGGGGGGTCAGTGCATCCGCCGGGGGAGGGAGGAAAGTGTGGCCACTGGAGGGTGGCCCACAAAGGGGCCCACTAAGGCTCTATCGCCCAGGGGCCCACTAAAACCTGGAGCCGGCCCTCCCTGGAAAAGTATTGCGATACTCAATACCGATATGATACTTTTTTATGAAAAGAAAAAAATTCTTTATCTGAATCAATATTTGACTTGTCTGCCTCTGCCATGATCTCTATGGGAGAAAATGTGCACAGTGTCATTATGTGCAGAGCAGCAGCATCCCACATCCCTGGCACTTGTTACTTTTTCCCTATAGGAATTAATGGTTTTTACCAAGCTTCTAAATATTTGTTTTTCCATTAATGAGACCATGTGAGGGCTTATATTTTGCGGATTGAGATGAATGGCTAAACCCTCTTCATCAAAATGATTGACTAATTTTTTGGGGGAGGGAGGGGGAAGCATCAGTTCTGTTATGGTCTATTGACATGTGCTTATCACACATCGAGGACTTATCTGAACACTTCATCTGCTTCTCTCCTGAGCATCCTGAACATTACATCACAATACAACCCATGTAAATCCACTGTAAAGGGCAGAATCTCTACATCCTATTGGTGTATATCCTTATACATGTCACCCTACCAACCTCTGAGTACTATTAGACATAGTATAGAGCACACACATGAAAGACATTGGGGCATATTTACTTACCCGGTCCATTCGCGATCCAGTGGCGCGTTCTTTGCGCTGGATTCGGGTCCGGCCGGGATTTATTAAGGTAGTTCCTCCGCCGTCCACCAGGTGGTGCTGCTGCACTGAAGAGCATCGGAAAGCACTGGAATACACCGAGCCGGGCTGAGTGAAGGTAAGTGCAATTTTCGCAACATATTTTTATCGTTCGGCCACGCCCCCGATTTCCATCGCGTTCATGCCGATGCGCCAAAATCCGATCGCGTGCGCCAAAAAGTCCGGGGCAATTCAGGGGAAATCGGTGCAAATCAGAAATATTCGGGTAACACATCAAGAAAATGCGAATCGGGCCCTTAGTAAATGACCCCCAATATGATCACAATCTTTCCCCAGTGATGCAGCAAGTGGTAAGAGTAACAATGTCCATAGCAGCATCGAGATACACAGGTTCATGTTCCGCAGTCTCTGGGTCCTGCGCTCTTCTTCTTCAACTGTTCTACACGTGGATGTGTCACTTTGGAACCACCTAATCACATGGTTGCAGGTCCTGCGTTCTACTTCTCAGACTCTGGAACTAAAACAGATACTTGGTTATGCACCTAAGAAAAATGTTTCTGCAGGTTTTGGACACCCACCAATTCTCTATGACACCTCTGGACAACCTTAGGGAAGTATGTGTTCATCCATGGGGCAATTCTAAAACCAACCTCAGTAGGTGAAAAGCCTATTTAATCCCTAGAGCTGTCATCAACTATATTATTCATACCCCAATAGAGATTTTTACTTTATCCCTCGTTATAGTCTCTAGAATAAGTGCACTAACATATTGCTCGATCCCTGGCTGTGGTCTTTACAGTTGCTTTAGTTAGAGGATAGGGTTCAGATTACCCAGAAAAGAGGTCCACACAAGCAAGGACATGTTCATAGCTACTTACCTTTTGTAGCTGTACTTAGCCAATCTACAACCTCTGGAAGGGGTAAAGCGGCTTCGGAGTGTATATATGAGGGTCTTCACTACTCTCCCTACATTGTACTAGGTATATATAAACTTGTGTAAATGGACAGTAGCAAAAGTGAATCTAAGTGATACTCAATACTTATCCACCATGGAGCATATAGAGTCTTAGATTGGTGTCTCACCCTGTGGGTGCACTGAACCATCATAGGGTAAAGGGCCCTTGGCAGACATTGCTTGTCACCTCTTTGTCATAGTCCACCCTCCATCCATGGGGTCCCAGTGTTACTCCAGTCTTGCTTCCTCACCAGTGAAGACGGTATCTATAAAGACAGAAGTATAGATAGCCCTACTGGACCAGCGAGGGTCACGGACTGTACTGATCCGGGCTCCTTTCCCCTAGGCTTTCTAGTAACCAGTATGGTCACTTCATGTATTAGAGCTGTATCGGTTTTACCTTCTAGTATGGACCTTTAAAATAGCTGATAGAGGCCTTGGTGTTAGATAAAGTCTCATAATTGTTGATAAACTTACTGGGGCAGATTTACTTACCCGGTCCTGTCGCGATCCTGCGGTGTGTTGTCCGAAGAGGATTCGGGTCTGCCAGGATTCATGAAGATCGTGTGCCCGAGTTCCTGCATCCGTCGCTTCTGTGCCAAGGTCCGCCGGAATTCACCTTCTTCTTCCTGGTGCATGTGAGTGCATGTCTCGTGGCATCCGAATCTGTCGGGTTGTCCGACGGCCATGCCCCCGATTTCTGTATCGTGCAAGCCGGCGCCGATGCACCACAATCTGATCACGTGCACCAAAAACCCGGGGCAATTCGGCGCACAATGGAAATATTCGGGAAACCTGACGGAATCACGGTCCCGTGGACCCTTAGTAAATGAGCCCAGATATGTCAGGTCAGGAATCATAAGGAATCACATTCTTCCCCTCTGCCACTTTACACCCCTCCATCAGTGCCTTCACCACCGCCTCCTGTACAGACAGGTAGGTTAGGAGTGGTTCTGCTGCTGTCACCTCATGTTGTGTGACCACTGCACATCTGATGTAGAATTAACCTCATTCCTGGTTTCTAAAGCCATCTACAAAATACTCAAAATGCAGATTAATGAGATATTCAGTTTCGACATATTAAAAGGTAACTGGTTCATTAATCATTAAGTTAATAGAAAATTTTAGATACAACCCGTCTACCTCATGTCTCCCCCCTTTGAATCTAGCGAAAGTAGTGGAGCTGGATTCAATGTAATACATCATAAAGAGGGCACATTGTAACCGAGGTTTCTAGTTATGAAGCGGTGAAATAGTAACAGGATAGTCCAAAACTACTACAGAAGCTTTATATACACAGGCAGCAGTAGGATACAAAACCAAGAAGGGTCCAGGTTGTCCTGTTACACACAATCAGCAGAGCTTCCGGCCTGTGTCCTCTCCTCTGAGGGGCTTGGCTTAAACTTAAATGAGAACAATAGAAAGTGAGCAATATATTCCAGAAAAACACAGTTTTGGGACCAATGCCGATGTATCAATGCTGTATAATAGGAGACATACAGCATACAAATACCTTAGATTTTATTATAACCTATACAGTCATACTGGTGGCACATGCTTTGGGAACAGCGTTACTGAGCAGAAGCATCACTAGAGCCAGTGACGTAGGAGGCTTCTAGGGGTGTTATAGCTTCTGCCTAAAAAGCTCCTAATAATAATCTCCGTCATAGCTGCTGAATAGGACTAATAGTATGGGATCATGGGAAGGTTTTACTCCTGGTTAAAACATTACAATTACAGGAGTTTCAGGTAATCAAACCAAAATCTGCTTTGGGCCTTCAGGGTTATCAGTCCTCAGGGTTATCAGAACAATTCTCATTGTTCCTTTCATGCATCTTAACATTCCATCACTTGTCCTCCCCCCTCTCCTGCGTTCACCAGTCTTAGACAGGACTAGACAGGGGCAGCCCCCTCCTTCTCCCTGTGGTGTTTGTAGTACTACGTGTCCCAGCATACCAGGATAACAAAGGAGGAATCTAACATACCATTGTAACATCGAAGTTCACTCCTTCATCCTACACAGATTGCTAAAACTTTTGACCACACCCTTGAAACTTTAGGTGTATTTATAAAGTTTTACACTACATTTCTGATGGACTTTCCTCACATCTGGTAACTCTGATGAAATACCATTAACACTATACATGATATAGACAAAACACATATTTATATTTTTGCCATAATCTGCAGGACTGTATAATGGAATAAACTCATAGAACATCTACAGTATCTGGCAAGGGTCAGCTCAGGGAACCCAATTGGGACTGCACAACTGTCCAGGAGCTCTCCCCACAGAAGACTAAGACTGGAGGGCATGCAACAGAACACCTTAGGTAAACCACCTGTAAGGGCACTTTAATTGTTTAACCATAACACAAATATCAGTAAACCGTAACTTCCAAAATATGACAGACACTTCTTGCTGGGTGGAAAATTAGGTCACAGCTTTATTTATTTTATATATTAACCAGTAATATCCAAAATCAGGCACTTGGAATAGAATCACACATTTTTGAGCTCTGGAAGCTGTATGCCAGCTGGACTCCCAGCTGCCAAATCGGCCAACCGAGCAATCACCATCTCAAATCTTCCACCATTCTGCCTGCTGTGACTTGAAATCAGATCTTTGAGCTCTGGAAGCTGTATCCAGCTGGACTCCCAGCTGCCAAGTCGGCCAACCGAGCAATCGCCATCTCAAATCTTCCACCATTCTGCCTGCTGTGACTTGAAATTAACTAAAAATACAAAGGTAAAATATTACAAAATTACACAACATCTTAATAACATAGGGAGGGAGGGAGGGACAGCTTGAGTGTCGCCTAAAAGAGGGAGATATCCTTGAGTGATCAGTCATATATATACCCTCTGGTCCTGTAGGAGGGGAGGACATTATGAGGTAAGCAACAGGGGAGGAGTGAGAGCACATCTTAAAGGCACAGATCACCAACCCTCTATTAAAGTGCAATAGTACCCAAACTTTTACCCCTTTGCATCTAATAACATCAGCCCCCAGTCTAGGGGTACCTTCCTTAAACAGTCAGGTGTACCCCACAGATCTGTAACAAATATGTTACTACCCGGGTTTTTGGACTCTGAAGTTCTGAGAGGTGACTCTTAGATAAGCAGTCACAGTCTCCCACATTTATTCCCTGGGTACTATATCCTAGTTGTCCTTTAAAGTTACAGCAATAGCCAAATACAGCTAAACACAGCTGAGCGGACTGTGGGTGCAAATCCAAAGATCTTTAGACAATACATCATTCTCCATACACTGGTCTACTAAAGTATATCAAGTTGGGATGGCCCCTACAGGAGAACCAGCTGAAGCTGTAAATGGAGTATTAACACTATTCCTTTGTTCCGGAGGTCCAAGCAGACATTACAGAGCCCGCACTTTTTCTGTTCTAGTCATGACCGGATATATTCCAGTGTGTTGGTTGGGTCTAGGTGCCACACTGCACATGTCTCCACCAGTCTGAATCTTTGTTTCCATACACTCTGCAAACCCATCCACCAGGGCTATTATAGGATGGGGTGTAGAACTTTTCCCTGAATTTTGTCTTTATCTTTTGTCTGTCCAGTGTTAGGTCCTTGTCCGTCATCGTAACACTCATTCAGCATACTCTTTCCTATAGTTGTTGGTTGCCTGCTGTTGTTCAATGCATTAACAACCTTTCTCTGTCACTTTTCCATTTCCATAATTTCACTGCAACCAGCCTCTTTGTTCCCTCTGGAACATCCTACCATACCTAGTAAATTCACAATGGTTCTCTATATATATCTCGTATGCCGCACACACGCAGTCTATCCCCCCCTAGGGCAGTGTTCACTATCTACAACTGCCTGTCAAGATAAACTGCTAGCCTCACCATCCCTTTTTAAAGTGTGACTGTGAAAACTCAGTATCCTTTTACTCAAGCGAATTACGATATACCAACTACTTTTCAAGGCTGACTCTTTAAGTATGGAAGGAATCAGGGTATCCCTTTCTCTAGCCGCTCAAAGTCTCTCTTGGCCGCTGCCTGATACCTAAGGGCAAGTCAGGAGACTTAAGCCCCAGAGCAGAGGTCCCCCATCTGAGCTCCATCACTACCAGCCCAGCCTACAGTTTCTACCAGGCTGAGAGTAACCTTCCAGCTGACCAGCTATCTCCCACCAGCTCACCAGTTTGCTGAAATCTGCTGTTACCCGTTTCTGGCCATTGCCTTCTGTTTAATAAAGAACCATGAGTTGATTTGCACAACGTTGCCTCCGTCGGATCCCTGGATATGGCTGCTTACCACCACGGGCTCCCCCATCTATTACCCAGGGACTTATCCTACAGACACTCCCTGGTTGCCCCAGGGAGAACCAGTACATCAGCCTCTCCCTCCATATTTCATGCACACACCACCTGCTGGAGACCTGCCAGGCTGTAGGTCAGCCCTCCGGTCCCCATACCAAGCACCGTGACCACAGCGTGCCCTAGGCCGCAACCGCCAGCCACTCCGGTATTCTGGGCCCCGGCTGCCTCCAGGCGCCAAGAAAAGGCCCCGGTGGGGGATGTTGGATACAGATCGTAGAATTTTTGTGCTTCCTCTGAGTGCAAGCCATTAGGTGGCAGATATAGGAGTACGACCATAGGGAGATCTGCATATTCTTACTATTTTCCGTGATATCTGCAAAGTAGAGAAACCTCCGGAGCTGGTGCTGTTTTTCTTCTGTGTGAATTGAGCATTAGAAGAAGTTGAGCCTAGACCAAGTTGTACATTGTTTTAAAGGTATTTATGAGAAGATTGGTACCTCCTCTTGTTTTTGGTTGGAGGCTCCTGCCTAATAGACCAGCTGACTCACCTTTTCTACTTATACTAATTACTGCAGCATTTAAATGCCTGCAGGGAGGATCAGCGCGCCTGAAGCATTTTCAGGGGGCTCCGATCAGCACTATGGGCTGTCCCAAGGGCTGCCCATCCAAGGGCTGTCCATGCTAAATGCCTGTAATGTCCTGTTTGTGACAGGACCTTACAGGTAGTGGCCTACATTTATTAAAGCCCCTGCACCAGTTTTTTGTCTGATTTTGCACATTCTTTTCAGTGCAAATTGCTTGTACGTGCATTTATTGAGTGTCTGCGACATATTTCTATCACGGCTGCATTATACCTGACACAACACTAAATTCTGCACTGAATTTTATGGGGATATGAGGGAAACAATTTTTAGCTAAAAGATGGTTGCCATTTAGTTAATGGGGCTCTATGGGAACCTGTCACTAGCTGTATTTGTGTAAAATGTGGTGACAGGTTCCCTTTAATTACAATGTCAATAGAAAACAATTTTTCTTCTGTCTTATTTTAGGAGAAGCTCTAAGTTATAGAAACATATCCGGACTTTCAAACTCCTACATCAATTTGAGAGCACTATTTCCATCATCTCCAGTACCGGTTATTGAAGTCATGTGGTATCATAAGACCACAGATGGGAATGAAGTTCTACTTGCCAAGTTTCAAGATGGCCGCGTCATTGACAGACTGAGCAGCAGATATATGGTGGAAGACGGAGGAAGAGTCTTGAAGATCCAAAATGGGTCTAAGAACGATAATGGAGTCTATAAGGATGAAGCTACTTTGCAAGGAGGTGGATTAGTAGATGACGTCTTATACCTTACAGTTTATGGTATGTATTAGTTATTATTATGATTATTAAGATTAGGGGGTAAATTGAAGACAAATTTAAAAATTATGGTTAAACTATTGAGGTGGTGCGGATGCTACTGATAATAATGCAGAATTACAGGAGGGAACTTGCAGTAGATCCTCGATAAACCTCAGTAGACCTTAGTACTACTACAACAGAACCAAAAGGAACCTACCTCTCGATGGAGCCTTAGGATTGTTATAGCTGACTAGTTTAAACAGAACGAAACAGGATAAGATGTATGTGATGAAATAATGGAATAAACATACACAAGAGAGGTTTACATGCCAGGTTTTGTCTTGTTCATCAGGGCATCCCAAGTGGAGGACCCCACTTTAAAGCCTGGAGAGGGTCTCTGGCTCTGTTGGGGGTAGCCATCAACCAACACCTCCAAAATCAGGCTTTTATTAGAGTTCCCTCCACTTTTAGAAGAAAATAAAAATAATGGGGGTCATTTACTAAGGGCCTGATTCACGTTTTTCCGACGGGTTATCCGAATATTTCCGATTTATGCCGATTTTCCCTGAATTGCCCCGGGATTTTGGTGCACGCGATCGGATTGTGGCGCATCAGTGCCGGCATGCACGTGATGGAAATCAGGGGGCGTGGCCATAAAAAAACCCGACGGATTCGGAAAAACCACCGCATTTTTAAAAAAAAAGTGCCGCTTGACACGCACTTACCTGCACCCAGCGGAGGACGGTGAACTTCAGTGCAATCCGACGAACTTCAGCGCATCGGCAACACCTAGTGGACATCAGGGGAACTATCTTTGTGAATCCCGGCCGGACCCGAATCCTCCGCAGAGAACCCGCCGCTGGATCGCGAATGGACCGGTTAAGTAAATCTGCCCCAATGTGTTGTATGACCAATATGTCAGTTATGGACAGTTATGGAGTTAAGATCCACCCAGCCCAATTTCATATTTGAAATCTGGGTAGCCAAGGTAAAACATACCTGTGTACCAATTTGTTCTAGCATTCTTGGGCACAGAGATCTAAATAACTCTCAATGGGAACAAAGTAGATTAGTCATGTCTGGTCTCAATGTAATCCAGGGATTCAATGGGACTAGAATCACAGACTAGAAGTCACAAGACTTCTCCAAGGTCCTAGATCTGATCCAAGGTAGGAGAGTTCCTAGCCCCCCTATGGGTGTGAAGGGGTGTGTCTGCACCTAATATAATCAGGGCACATATTGGGGCTCATTTACTAAGGGTCCGAACGCCGCATTTTCATGGAGTTTCGCGGTTTCTTTCCCTTTTGCGCCATATTGCCGTGGGATTTTGGCGCACGTGATCGGATAGTGTCGTATCGGTGTCGGCTTGCATGCGACTGAAATCGGGGGGAGTGGCCATCGGACAACCCGACGGATTCAGACAAACCACGGAATTTAAAAAAGGATTTGTGCCGCAAAACATGCACTTACATGCACCAGGAAGAAGCAGGTGAACTCCGGTGGACCTTGGCGCAGCAGCAACGGATGCAGGAACTCAGGCGCACAGGCTTTGTGAATCTCACCGGACCCGAATCCTCGTCGGACAACGCACCGCGGGATTGCGACGGGACCAGGTAAGTAAATGTGCCCCCTTGTGTCCATTGTCTATGCCTGGAGGAACTTTTTAGCATCACCAAGCACAGGAAGGATCTTTAAGTGTGGACTAACCTTTCCCCATAAGTCCCACAAAGGTAACTGACCCACAAATTGCTTTACTTGTAGTCCTCCCCATGTATGTTGTACTCTGCTAAACTATATACACTCAACGGCCACTTTATTAGGTACACCTGTCCAACTGCTCGTTAACACTTAATTTCTAATCGGCCAATGACATGGCGGTAACTCAGTGCATTTAGGCATGTAGACATGGTCAAGACAATCTCCTGCAGTTCAAACGGAGCATCAGTATGGGGAAGAAAGGTGATTTGAGGCCTTTGAACGTGGCATGGTTGTTGGTGCCAGAAGGGCTGGTCTGAGTATTTCAGAAACTGCTGATCTACTGGGATTTTCACACACAACCATCTCTAGGGTTTACAGAGAATGGTCCGAAAAAGAAAAAACATCCAGTGAGCGGCAGTTCTGTGGGCGGAAATGCCTTGTTGATGCCAGAGGTCAGAGGAGAATGGGCAGACTGGTTCGAGCTGATAGAAAGGCAACAGTGACTCAAATCGCCACCCGTTACAACCAAGGTAGGCAGAAGAGCATCTCTGAATGCACAGTACCTCGAACTTTGAGGCAGATGGGCTACAGCAGCAGAAGACCACACCGGGTGCCACTCCTTTCAGCTAAGAACAGGAAACTGAGGCTACAATTTGCACAAGCTCATCGAAATTGGACAGTAGAAGATTGGAAAAACGTTGCCTGGTCTGATGAGTCTCGATTTCTGCTGCGACATTCAGATGGTAGGGTCAGAATTTGGCGTCAACAACATGAAAGCATGGATCCATCCTGCCTTGTATCAGCGGTTCAGGCTGGTGGTGTCATGGTGTGGGGAATATTTTCTTGGCACTCTTTGGGCCCCTTGGTACCAATTGAGCATCGTTGCAACGACACAGCCTACCTGAGTATTGTTGCTGACCATGTCCATCCCTTTACCCTGTAACATCTGATGGCTACTTTCAGCAGGATAATGCGCCATGTCATAAAGCTGGAATCATCTCAGACTGGTTTCTTGAACATGACAATGAGGTCACTGTACTCAAATGGCCTCCACAGTCACCAGATCTCAATCCAAAAGAGCATCTTTGGGATGTGGTGGAACGGGAGATTCGCATCATGGATGTGCAACCGACAAATCTGCGGCAACTGTGTGATGCCATCATGTCAATATGGACCAAAATCTCTGAGGAGCTTCCAGCACCTTGTTGTATCTATGCCACGAAGAATTGAGGCAGTTCTGAAGGCAAAAGGGGGTCCAACCCGTTACTAGCATGGTGTACCTAATAAAGTGGCCGATGAGTGTATATATATATATATATATATATATATGTGTGTGAACCCACACAAACACGGAGAGAACATACAAATATATGGGGGTCATGGTGGAAGGAGATGAGGAAATGGCCAATCTACTGAATGTCGCCTTCTCAACTGTCTTCACCCAGGAAAATCCCCTGGTGGAAGACACAATGAGGAATAATGCAAATTCTTTTTGGAATTTCAACAGTTTAACCCAGGAAGAGGTACGGCGCCGCCTCGCAACCACTAAGATAGATAAATCACCTGGGCCAGATGGCATACACCCCCGGGTTCTGCATGAATTATGTACTGTGATAGACAGACCGTTATTTTTAATATTTGAAGATTCACTGAGGACTGGTTATGTTCCACTGGCGCATAGCAAATGTGGTACCAATATACAAAAAAGGATCAAAAAGCGATCCTGGAAACTACAGACCCGTGAGTCTAACTGCTGTGGTGGGGAAAATATTTGAGGGGTTTATTAGAGATGCTATCCTGGAGTATCTCACTGTGCACAACCTTATAACCCAGCGTCAGCATGGGTTTATGAGAGATCGGTCCTGTCAGACTAATCTGATTGGTTTCTACGAGGAGGTAAGTTCAAGATTGGATCTGGGGGACGCTGTGGATGTTGTATATCTGGACTTTTCAAAGGCATTTGACACCGTGCCACATAAAAGGTTGGTATATAAAATGAGACTGCTGGGAATAGGAGAAAATCTGTGTATTTGGGTAAGTAATTGGCTTAGTGATAGAAAACAGAGGGTCGTCATTAATGGCACATTCTCAGATTGGGTTGACGTTACCAATGGAGTGCCACAGGGGTCAGTATTGGGGCCACTTCTTTTTAATATTTTTATTAATGACCTTGAAGTGGGTTTACACAGTCAAGTTTCAATATTTGCAGATGATACTAAGCTGTGTAAAGTAATAAATACTGAGGTCGATAGCTTAGCATTACAGAGGGATTTGTGGAAGCTTGAGGAGTGAGCAGAGAAATGGTTGATGAGGTTTAATGTAGATAAATGTAAAGTTATGCACTTGGGCCATGGAAACAAAAAGTATAATTATGTGCTAAACAGTCAATTACTTAGTAAAACTGGAGCTGAAAAGGACTTGGGGGTATTGGTGAATGGTAAACTTCATTTTAGTGACCAGAGCCAGGCGGCTGCTGCTAAAGCAAATAAAATTATGGGATGTATCAAGAGAGGAATAGATTCTCATGATAAAGACATAGTTTTGCCCTTATACAAAACCCTGGTCAGACCACACATGGAATATTGTGTACAGTTTTGGGCACCAGTGTATAAAAAGGATATAGTAGAGCTGGAACGGGTGCAGAGGAGAGCAACCAGGATTATTAGGGGAATGGGGGGATTAGATTACACTGACAGATTACAAAATTTGGGATTATTCAGTTTAGAAAAAAGACGGCTGAGGGGAGACCTCATTACAATGTACAAATACCTGAACGGACAGTACAAGGATCTCTCCAAAGATCTTTTTATACCTAAGCCTGTGACCAGGACAAGGGGGCATCCTCTACGCCTAGAGGAGAGGCGGTTCTACTTTCAACATAGACAGGGGCATCCTCTACACCTAGAGGAGAGGCAGTTCTACCATCAACATAGACAGGGGGCATCCTCTACACCTAGAGGAGAGGAGGATCTACCATCACCATAGACAGGGTTCTTTACTGTACGAGCAGTGAGACTATGGAACTCTCTGCCGCAGGAGGTTGTTATGGCGGACTCTATGTACAGAGAGGCCTGGATGCCTTTCTGGAGAGAGAAAATATCACGGGCTATGGGGATAAGACATTTATTTAATTCTTAAAGGTTGGACTTGATGGACTTGTGTCTTTTTCCAGCCTCATATACTATGATACAAACTCTTTGCAGATGTTGACCTGGATGGGACTTCAACCCAGGACCCCAGCGCTGAAAGGCTGTAGTGCTACTGAGCTACCGTGCAGCTCAATATAATCCTGTTATGTACCAGGGTTATATCAAATGAGAGTTGGTGGCAGCTTACTCTACAGGCTGTGGGCCACTGTTATGCCTGAGCGAACGTTGTTGCGACAACTTTAACCCACTACCCTTCCAGGGTCCAGAAACGTCATGTGTAGTCATTGTTATAGGCCAAATTTGAGGAAGACAAGGATTGTGCATAAGAAATAAACCACTCTAGTTGTTCCCAATAGAGGAACTAATAAAATAACCTTTGAGGAACGCAAACACTAAGAGCATCTTTGCATAGATAAGCCTGATTGGATCCCCTTTAGATCACATTCAACCATGGATTTCTATAAATTGTTACACTAGTAATCAATAAGATTTCTCTCTGGTTTCAGATCCGGTCCCGATCCCAGATGTCATCCCTCAAGTGAAGAGAATAGGGGATAAGTGTCATGTTGCTGTCCAGTGTTCTGTCCCATCAAATAGATCAGACATCTACTATACCTGGAAATACAGACATGCGGACAAGGAGTATCAAAAACTGAATGATACGGGGGGCACAATCCGGATGACGGTGCCAATCGACCACTTGGACATGAAATTCATGTGTACGGCCCATAATCCGGCTGATCAGAAAAATGCCACTACCCATATCAAAGATTGTGAAGGTAACAATGAAAAATTAAAAAAAAACTTAAAGTTTAAATCTTAAAAATAATAGTCATAACCAGAAATTAATTTGCATCAAGAGGTTTCTTTGGCTAAAATTCTTATTCCGTCAGACTGCGATTTCACGAGATACAAGCCGGTCTGTGTTCTAGATATCAATTTGGTCTGAAGACCTAAAACCCAATAAGTTCCCCTTCTCCATAGACTAGTGTGTCAGGGATTGGTTATAGCCTTGTGTGTCAGCAGACTCTGCCTGATGGGGCCTTGTGGATAGCATTATTGGGGAAGTGACAGTGTATTTGGATATAATATTTTCTAGCTTGGGCCCATTCTACAAAATTGAGCCATGTAGACATCCATGTGACAGATGGTGGAAGGTTCCTCTTTCTTCCAAGATCAGAGAGGAGATTGTTTTTTTTGGAAAATTCTGAAGCTATTTGGAAATTGGATCAGGCTTTAAGATACTATGGGGCACATTTACTTACCCGTCCTGTTGACACAGCCGATCCGGAATGTCCGACGAGGATTCGGAGCTGCCCCGATTCACTAAAATTGTGCATCCAATTTCCTGCATGTGTCGCTTCCCCGCTGAGGTCCGCCAGAGTTCACCCTCTTCTTCTCGGTGCATGTGAGTGCTGATCTTGCGACACAATTTGGTTTTTAAATTCCGCGGTTTGTCCGAATCATTCGGGTTGTCCGACGTCCACGCCCCTTGATTTGTCGCATGCAAGCCGGCAGAATCCGATCTCGTGTGCCAAAAACCTCTGTGCAAAACGGAAAAATTCGCGAAACCCGACGGAAATGCGTCCGACGGACCCTTAGTAAATGTGCTCTATTGTGTTAATCTAATTTCTCATTCCTTTCTTACTCATTACAGATGAGGTGCCAAACCAAAGCATTATTATTAAAGCTGTAGTGCCGGTGGTGGTGGTGGTGATTTTGACGGTGGCGATTTGGAAAGTATTTCCAAGTATTTACAACAAATGTAGACAAGGTACGTCCACCCAAGAGGTTATATATCTGAACGGCTTACACAATGAGATCATCATTCTATACTTCACCCTATTCCGAACCTTTTATGGGGAAAAATTTCTAAAAAGTGTGAATTTGAAAATCTGACCATATTCAAGAAACTCAGCTTTGAGTAGCAAAAACATTAAGGGGAACTTGTCAGATCCATTTGGGACACTAAACCAGCCACAGGTCCTTATGGACAGGTAGTTTAGTGTCCCAAATGTTACTACTGTAGATCGCTGTCCAAGGCTACAATAACAAAAATATAAAAACATTTCTACTTACCTACATCCAGTGATTGTACATGGTCATTAAGTGAACGTGGTGTTGTACATCCCGGGCAAAGTCCTTCTATGTCTGGGATAGACTGGAATTAATACACAACAGTGACAGGAGGCAGCAGGTCCAATAACTACAATGCACAAAGCGTGACTTGTCTTGTTCTGAACCTCAGTTACATCCTGTACATCTTCTATTAAGGGTTCATTCACATGGCCGTTTGCGGGGACGTACATGCAGCTGCAAATTTGCGGCCGCATGTACGTCCCCATGGACGGCAGTAGCGGCACGGCGGGGATATGGTGCCACACATGTGTGGCACCGGTTTGGGCCGCACACTGCAAAAAGATAGAGCATGCATCCTGTATTATACTCCAGAGCTGGATTCAAAATTCTGTATTCATATTATGTTATTTCCAGATATGCCGGGTAATGCTGCTGAAAATGTAAGCTTGAGGTCCCTTGAAGGTAGGTCCAGCACATGTGCACAGAAGTCGAATTGTACTACTTGGGCTTTATTGGATCCATTGTAGCTCATTGAAGTTTCTTCTAAGTATGTGGTAGACTTGAGTTTATAAACAGCAATGAAACTGAGCAGGCAGCAAGCTAGTATATATTATAGTCATCATATGTTACTTCCAAGTAACCAGAGTAATGACGCTAAAAAAAAAAAAACCTTGACCTCCGCTGTGAAAGATTCAGGTAAACCCCTAAACCCTACCTAATATGCTCACAATCCCTAGTAAGGGACTACTGGTCGGCAACTACCTAATATGCTCACAATCCCTAGTAAGGGACTACTGGTCGGCAAACCCTACTCTGAGTCTGGGCTTCGAGCAGCAGGAAAATGAACAGAGCGAGAGAGAGACGGATAAATGTACAGGAACAAGAAAATCCGGCCAGAGGCACAAGATCAGGGTTCAGACTATTACGAGGCTCAGGTACGGGTTTGGGTTTTCAAATCATCTTGGAGTTCAGGGTTGTGGATTTTAGTCAGGACACAGGCTTTACAATGAAGGATTGTAAACCTAGCACTGACATGATAGTGTGTGCCCTCTGTCAGGATCTGCTCTTTTTTTAGCTTATTATGTCCTTGTCTTTAGGGAAAAAAAGGTTTTAAAAATTATACAAATGAGCCTGAGCCTATATAGGTGCCAAAGGAGCTTGGAGCCCCTGTTGCTCATTTGCCTAGTTTTTAAAACCTTTTTTCCTAAAAACAAGGGAAAAAAGGCTTGATAAAAAGCCAATTATCAATGAACCCACAGTTGAGACCAGCACTGAGCCCTAGAAAACAACCTTCCAGTTTTCAGGGAAGGGATACTACAGGGCAGCTATCAATCACAGATCCCAGCAAGGCAGCCTGGGGTATGGTTACAAGCTCAAAGTCAGCAGCCAGAATCCATTTAGTGGCTTCTGACAAATGGTAAATTAGATGTTTCCACAATCCCTGCTTACTCGATATATAGGGGGAACCTATTACGACTGTTGCCCTGAGCTAGAGTCTTAGTATCCCCCCCCCCACCCGCACACCTCATGCCAGATGTGCAAGTGGTCATCAGCTGGTAATAGGGACATGTTGCATCTATTACCACCCATAGTTTAGAGATACAGGGGGTCATTGACTAAGGGGCCGAATCACGTTTTTTCGTCGGGTTTCCCGAAAATTACCGCTTTCGCGCCGAATTGCCCCAGGTTTTTGGCACACGCGATCGACGCCGGCATGCACATGATGGAAATCGGGGGCGTGGCCATCGGAAAACCCAACGGATTTGGACAAACCACAGATTTTTTTTTTTAAAATGTGTCGCATGACACGCACTTACCTGCACCCAGGCTAGCTTGGTGAACTCCAGTGAACTCCGATGGACTTCAGCACAGCAGCGACACCAGGTGGACATCGGGCGCTCGACCTTAGTGAAACGCCAGAAGACCCGAATCAGCATCGGAGAACCCGCCGCTGAATCGCGAATGGACCGGGTAAGTAAATCTGCCCCACAGTATCAGTAGATGGACTCCCGGGCAATTATTTGGGAGGGATATGTGAAGATCTATTCACTGAGGTGTTGGCCAGTTTGGGTAACCAAATACAACTTACAAAATATCTCTAAATGTGTCACAGAATTGTGGTTCTTTTCTTCTTAACAGTCTCTATATTTATCAAAATTTCTCGTGGAAGAATCACGTGCGAAATGTAATCATTTTCTCTTGTAAGTTTAGGATTGTTGCAAATATCCATTCATTCTTCTCTCTTATTCATTCTTCTCTCTTATTCATTCTCCTTTCTTATTCATTCTTCTCTCTTCATTCAGGTATAAACCAGCTATGAGTAGGTAAGTTACTTAGATCAAGTCCACTTACTGTGTGAAGCCAAATATCTGCTCTACTATTTCCATTGCTGCTCTTTTTGCTAGCACTGGAGACAGAGGGTTAAATCAATTGTCAGCCATTTTGAACTTTATAGAGTTGTCTTTCTACCATTAACAAGCTTTCCTTATTTTATTTATTTTTTATTATTTATTTTATTTTTCTGTAGTATTGCCTTACAATGAGGTAGGACTATCAATACCACATCCAACATGCACCACATTGTAGAAAACAACCATACAATAAGCACAATGGAGATGCTTGTAATCATCGTCAGCCATTTTGAACTTTATAGAAATACTTAATGTATGGATCATAGATGACAATTCTATAATGTTCTTTTGTTGCAGTAAGGACCTACAACGAGGTAGAGATACCACGTCCAACCTACACAGGGCACCGGAGTCTTCCTATCTAGCTGTGGCTGCCTATCTACTGGGGGGCATGGGCATATTGTATGGCTATCATGGAATAAAATTTTAAAATATGTTCAGTTCACGGCTCTTTCAGCCAAAAAGGCTCCCCGACCCTGTTATAGATGCTATTACCATCCCCCCATACTCTGTCCAATCATCTAGCAAAAGTACCGTATATACTTGAGTATAAGCCGACCTAAGTATAAGCCGAGGCCCCTAATTTTAACACAAAAGCCTGGGAAAACCTATTGACTTGAGTATAAGCCGAGGGTGGGAAATGCATTGGTCACAGCCTCCCCATTATATAGCCTGCCGGACCCTGCCCCATAGTATATAGCCAGCACCTGCCCCCCAGTATATAGCCTGTGAGCCCATATCCCCCAGTATATAGCCAGCCCCCTGCCCCAGTATATAGCCAGTCCCTTGCCCCAGTATATAGCCAGCAGTGGAGGAAGCCAGAAAGGTGAGTTTTGATATATTTTTTTTACTTGAGTATAAGCCGAGTTTGGGTTTTCAGCACATTTTTTGTGCTGAAAAACTAGGCTTATACTCGAGTATATATGGTAAGTTTTTTCTTAGCTTCCAAAAGTGTGGAGCTAGATGTCCATTATCCTTGATCATATGAAATATTATGTTTTTTTTTTCTTTATATTTTACAGCTCAACACTATTTACTGAAGATGAAAATATTGGAAAAATTGAATGACTTTTCCTGTCTTCCCCCTTCATGTTTGACCATTCGCCATAATTTAGAATGTTGGACATTGACTCTTTTTTTATGTAGAATATCTTAACTTCTGAAGTTATCACCTAAGAGAATGACCTGTAAATTATACTCCGGATACCTTTTTCAATGACTTTTATAATAATCCAGTGCCTTCTAATACAATATTTATTGAAGAGTCCAACTTATACTGGAAAACCATAAGTGGCTCAACATCTTCTCATATGTATGATCCAACTTTGGTCATAATCAGTAGACAGTTCAAGCAAGGGGGATTTTTGAATTTTATTTTCCAGCTACATTTTGTCAGGTTTCACAGAAGTTTTTTTGTAAAATAGGATTTTTTGAAGAGATATTTTAACAGCATGCCATGGAAAGTGGATAAAAATTTAGCTTGAAGATGGACTTAAACAGATTTCACCACTATTTCCAACCCCAAAATATGTCTTGCACTGTCCCGGATTAAGCAATACTTCAAAAAGGTTTGTCCAAATAGTTAAACTGTTATGGAGAACTTGTGATGAAGAACATATAAACTTGTATAGGATATCCCTGAAAACTGGGACCAGTGAATTATACGAAGGAAACCTTTCAATGACTTTTATAAAATCCAAGTGCCTTTCCGCAAAGTATCCATTGATGAGTCC
This sequence comes from Engystomops pustulosus, assembly GCA_019512145.1. NCBI lineage: Eukaryota > Metazoa > Chordata > Amphibia > Anura > Leptodactylidae > Engystomops > Engystomops pustulosus. The sequence continues at coordinate 11,091,345 of CM033647.1, read as the reverse complement.
TGATAATACTTAAAGGGGTTTTACCATGAAGGAAAGTTAGGCCCTATTCATAGGATAGGGCCTAACTTGCTGATCAGTTGGGGTCTCAGTGCTGAGAACCCCGGAGATAGCGAAAACGAGGGGTCCGTCGGACTAATGGAGCAGAAGGCCTCGCATGACTGTTCTCCATTAATCTCTATGGAACTGTCGGAAATTGCCAAGCCCCGCTCTCACCGATCTCCATCAGCTCCATAGAGATTAATGAAGAAGAACGGTCATGCGTGGCCGTCAGATCCATTAGTCTGAGGAGCGATGAGGGGTCCTCAAACCCCTCGTTTTTGCCATCTGCAGGAGTCTCAACACTGAGACCCCCACTGATCAGCAAGTTAGGCAGTATCCCGTGGATAGGACCTAACTTTCCTTTGTGGGAAAACCACTTTAAAAACCATAAATGGTCCAATAACTTCTGGTTGCCATGATCCCTATTTTTGGCATCATCGGTAGACCCCCAAGCTCAAGCCAAAGAGAAATTTTTATTGTTTTCAAGCTACATTTTATCAACTTCCATTTATTTGAGACCATTGACCAGTCTGCCTTTGCCATGGATAGAGGATGAAGCCTTAATCATATCTGAACTTTGAGATGGACCTAAAGAGGACCTGGTACCATTATTACCAAGTCCAAGTCTATACTAATAGGCAGCGTTTTACCGATTGTGGATTTCTCAATCATTGTTAATATGTAGGAACCCGAAATACCTGTAGCCTTTAAGAAAGTGGATGATATCAATAGGACCACGCTACACGTGGCATGTACTGTACTGATGCACAGCTCAGGCGGGAACAATTGGATGAACTAACCAACCATGTCTTGGCATTGAGGGTCATGAAACTCATGGATCTACCAAATATAAAATTTCGGGTGCTAAGATGAGCTCTAAATATGGTTGTCAGCTGCTAAACGTCATAGATGCTGCTGTACCTGAGCCGTGTATTCATCTCAAAGCTTTATCCACTGGATGGCCATCCATGTCATGTGCCGGCTTTACCTCGATATTGTTATAATTATATATTTATGATAAGGAATTTGTATTTATGACCAGTGTCATTTATGGCATGTGGTAAGTTATAGAGGTTACAGCCTGTTATAGAAATTGCTATTGGACCCTGAATTTTTTTCTGTCAAGCCACGAATTTTATTAATAAAAAGGTCAATAAGATAAATGGGAAATTGTGTCAAAGTTTCGATCCGATAAAAAAAACTTAAAGGAAACCTACAACTTCGGGTAGGTGTTATAAGCTGGACATGCCGTGCACCAGCTCAGGGTGAGCTGGTGCCGGCGCTTATCTCCGTAATGTTTTTAAATAGTTTTAAAGTGTTTTAACAGTTTATTAATGTTTATATCCTTACTGGCTTTCCCAATGGGGTCAGCGCTCGGCGCACCATGCGCGCTACCACTTCCTATTCAGATGCACGCACGTCGCGCGCATGGCGTGTCGGAGAGCTCGGATCTCAGGGGTATGGGCTGCTGGGGGTTAATGCAGGGTGATGCAGCAGGGGTTAAGCGGTCTCCCTCTGCCCCTTCTCCTTCCCTCCTCAGCCAGGGGGTTATTCCTGTGGGGGTCCCTGTGGGTCCTTCTCTTTCCCCTGTTACAGGGCTGGCAGGTATGGGGGATTGGTTACTGATGATGATGATGATTGCCTCGTGGTCGGCACTATGGCGGCTCTGGTCTCTCCGTGCTAGGGGAGGGCAGGATGGGCACAATGGTGGTTGTGGTGCCAGGGCACTTCAGGAGCTAGGGACCCTGTATACTGTGTGGGAAGGTGCAGGAAATTTCTGGGGATGGAGCTATTAAACACTGGTAACTGTACAGTACATCTTGTCTGTAGTACATGTCTGTATAAGTTCATATATAAGGCGCACCTTTGATTTCTGAGAAAATTAAAGGATTTTTGGTGCGCCTTATAGGCCGAAAAATACGGTATATTTTGATCAATTACTGGACATCATCAGGTCATACATCATGAAGGGGAATTCACATTGTAATATAATGTAAAGATTCAGTGGCACTTATCAACTTTACCCTTCTAGTTCTATGTGCTACCACAAAAACCTTCACACCAAAATGGAAACCTTAACAAGAATAAATTGTATACGAACTGTGTGCATTATAGAAAATGGATCTCAGACTTGGATACACATTAAAGTTATTTCATCTTATTACCCATTAAAATATACAAAATTCATAAAATAACCAGAAAATATTCTATGTTGTACGTATGAAACACAGCACAAAAAAGTTACAGAAAGTTATTGTTATAGAAAGTCTCTATCCGCTGTATTATAGTTAATTTTGTGGAAATTTTCACTGTGGACAGTTATGGAGACACACAATATTTTTCTCTGTATGGAGAGTAACAGTGCTCAAAATTGTAAAAAAATAAGAATTAAAAAGAAAAAATTTGTAAAAAAAATAAAAATAAGAAATGCATACAAATGTATAAAAATAGGTGCATTTGTATATATTATTTGGGACCCCGTGCTGCCCGATGTCTCCCCCGTGCTGCCCGATGTCTCCCCGCTGCCGTTCCGCGCGTATCTTCCGACAAGTAAGCAGATGTGCCGAACATCTGTAATCTATTCTTCACTGTGTTCTTCACTGTGTTTTTCACTTAAATGATCCTGTGGTCACTGTGTTCACTGTTTTTATTCTATTCTTCATTCTTCTTCACTGTGTTTTTTTAATTAAATGCTCGATCTCGAGCAGGGGAAATACTCGTCCGAGCAACGAGCCGTTTCGAGTACCTTAATACTCGAACGAGCATCAAGCTCGGACGAGTATACTCGCTCATCTCTAATTAGCAAAAACATTAAGGGGAGCTTGTCAGATCCACTAAATCAACCACAGATCCTTATGGACAGGCAGTTTAGTGTCCCAAATGTTACTACTGTAGATCACTGTCCAAGGCTACAATTACAAAAATATAAAAACACCTACATCCAGTGATTGTACATGGTCATTAAGTGAACGAGGTGTTGTACATCCCGGCAAAGTCCTTCTATGTCTGGGATAGACTGGAATTAATACACAACAGTGAAAGGAGGCAGCAGGTCCAATAACCACAATGCACAAAGCGTGACTTGCCTTGTTACATCCTATACATCTTCTATTAAATATATAAAATAATACATACATAATGTACAAAATATTTACAATAACTCACCTCCATTCTCACCTAGCACACTTTATTTTTTTGTTTGCATCCTGTATTATACTCCAGAGCTGTATTCAAAATGCAGGTGGTTGTTATTGGAAGCAGACAGTAAGTGTATATCTTTTGTGCCAATGTGCTCTTCAGATGGTGCTACTTTACCTTTACACTACATATGTTATAGTCATATTATGTTATTTCCAGATATGCCGGGTAATGCTGCTGAAAATAAAAACTTGAGGTCCCTTGAAGGTAGGTCCAGCACATGTGCACGGAAGTCGAATTGTACTACTCGGGCCTTGTTGGATCCATTGTAGCTCATTGAAGTTCCTTCTAAGGCTACATCCACACGAACGTATGAGGGACGTATATATGTCCCCCATAGCCGCACTTGTGGCACCGCACTTGTGTGGCACCGTTCCGTAGCCGGGAGAAAGATAGGACATGTCTTATCTTTCCCTGTAATACAGCGGCGTGCGCCATATATCGCTATGGAGAGGGGCGGAGGTGCTCACCCCCTCCTCCTCTCCCAAGCGCCAACGTGTTCCCTCCGTGCTACAGTATGGCGGGCACACGTCAGTGTGAATGTAGCCTAAATCTGTGATAGACTTGAGTTTATAATTCCCAATAAATGAGCAGGCAGCAAGCTAGTATATATTATAGTCATCTTATGTTACTTCCAAGTAACCAGAGTAATGAAGCAAACCCCTAAACCCTGCCTAATATGCTCACGATCCCTAGTAAGGAACTACTGGTCGGCAATCCCTACTCTGAGGCTGGGCTTCGAGCAGCAGGAAAATGAACAGAGCGAGAGAGAGAGACGGATAAATGTACAGGAACAAGAGAATCCGAGCACAGACACAAGATCAGGGTTCAGACTAGTACGAGGCTCAGGTAGGGGTTTGGGTTTCCAAATCATCTTGGAGTTCAGAGTTTTGGATTGGACAGGATACAGGCTCAGGTACATGTTTTGGATTCCAAGTCAGATTGGGGCTCAGGTGTCACAATCAGGCAGGATTCAGATTAACCCCTTAACGCCGCAGCCCTTTTTTGTTTTTGCGTTTTCATTTTTCACTCCCCACCTTCAAAAATCTATAACTTTTAAATTTTTCTGTGAACAGAGCTGTGTGATGGCTTATTTTCTGCGTAACAAATTAAACTTCAAAATGGTTGTGTTTAATATTCCATGCTGTGTACTAGGAGGGGGGAAAAAAATTCCAAATGCAGTGAAATAGGTAAAAAACGCATTTGTGCGTTGTGGGCTTGGATTTTACGGATTTCACTGTATGCCCCAAATGACATGTCTACTTTATTCTTTGGGTCGTTACTGTTACGGGGATAACAAATTTGTATAGGTTTTAGAGTGTTTTCATACATTTAAAAAAATTAAAACCTCCTGTACAAAAATTTGGG